>VWZV01011712.1:1382293-1485260 GCA_013397155.1 Irena cyanogastra
TTTTTTTTTTTTCCACCCCATTTCGCACATTCCTCCAGTGCGACCGCATCCCCCTTGCCACCCTCGCGGGAGCGGGGAGGGTGAATAATAAATATTGAATCTCTGCCTTCCCCGGGCGGCAGCTCCCGAGCCGGGGCAGCGCGGGTGACCGGGCGGGCACGGCTGCTCCCACCCACCCGCGGGTGGCCATGCCGGGCCCGCAGCGCGGCTCCGTGGGCCTCTCGGTGGTCCCCGGCTCCTTAAAATAGCGACTTGGCTCTGTCGGGTGTTGCTGGCTGGCTGGCGCTGTAGCCGGCTGCCGGATGAGGCCGGGGTTGGTCTGGGATTTCTGGCTGTTGAAAATGGTAACAAACTCAAAAATCCGTGCCCGGCGGTTTAACCCCTTCGGTGCGGCCACAGCCCCTCTAGTCGCAAGGAATAGCAAGTCTGAAAATGGTCGTCGTGGATTTTTTTTTTCGTGTGTCTTTTGGGCAGAGGAATCACCGCCGCTCGCGGGCCGGGCAGGTTGTGCGGGCCAGGCTGGATCGCGGGGTGCGGGGCTGCCGGGCTCTGCTCCCCTCCCCGCGCCTGCTGCGGGGCCCCTCTGCTTAGCCTGAATGAAAAATTTAATCCAATTAAGAAATTAAACCTTGTATGTTTAAAGTGACAAATTTGAGAAGGGGAGGGGGAGGCGAAATAAGATTTCCAGGTCACTGGTTAACTAAAGATGGTTTGGAAAAAGAGCTCGGGAATAAAGGTGAGGGCAGAGGGAAGGAAAGAAGGACCTTTTTAGATGGCAAAGGCTTGTTTTTCCTCTCTGGAATTTAAACTGGTTTTTAGGCTTGTAAAATCTTCTTGAAGTTGCGAATTTATCTCAGGAGGCTGCTTGCCAGCTAATCTTCTCAAGGCATGTCCTGATTTTTTGTAACATTACAGTATCTGAGGTCCTTTTAACCTAATTTTGTAACAAAGATAATTTCTTGTTATGTAAGTTACTGTTCTGAATGATTGCTTTGGGTCTTGGAGAGCGTCCTTAACTGGTCTCCCCTGTGCCGCAGAAAGTGGAATTATTTACTTCGTTATCAATTCTTGAAAGAAAGCCTTGCTCAACTGGAAAAGGCTGCCAAGGTATTACAGGAAAACAGAGTCTTACCATTCTTCTTTCTAGAGAGTTAAATCTCTGGTCATCCCTGATCAGAATTTACTTCAGAGGTTTATGTTTATGTATAAATCCGATTTTCCCCACATACAGACTTACAAGGGTGAGCTGCTTGAATTATACACACGGCATTAACTTCCCACAAGTGGCAGGCTCCTAATGCTCTCTTCAAGAATTTTCTTCTTTGCTGACAGCAGTTCCCTAAAACTGCCCTGTGCTAAAGCCAAAAAGGCACCAGCTTGAGATGCCTGATTTTCTTTTCCAGTGGAGATTAATGCTATACAAGGCAGGCAGTATTTTATTTAGCTGGATACCAAGTTTTTGCTAGTATACAGTGGGGTTTTTTAACATTTTATTTTGTTTGGAAGGTGGGCTATTCTGAGTGAAACCTTAAGCCTTGTTTATCTGAGAGGGGCAGTCTGTTCTCATAAACAAACGAAGGAGTAAAATATATCCCAGTGTTATTCTATCGGGACGTGCAGTCATCTGCTGGACCTTGTGGCCTGGGCTGCTAAATCAAATAGCAGTGTCACACGTAGCTCTGGTATTTCAAAGTTTAAAAAGGGATTGGAGTATGTCTCCAGTCCCAGTGACAAACTACAGATATTTAGCAGTAGTTGATACTTATTTTCCTCTGATTTGCAAGAATGTGCCATCTTGAAGTGTTAGCTTTGAACAAGGGGTATAAATATTAGTGTTTGGTGTTGTTGCTTTTTAAAGCAGAAGCTGGTAGGATGTTTAGTGGTGATACGTTGACAGAAGTGGCAGTGAAAAGGGCTGTGTTCTTCAGCTGGCCAGTCTGTGCTGTATGATACTTTTGGAGAGCACAGATGTGTATGTCATTTTCTGCCTTAAATATGCTCTTTCTTTCTTTTCTTTTCTTNTCCCTTGACTCTCAGCATCTTTATGTTGAATGACCCTCAATATCTAGGGCTTGTTTGGATACATTGGAATATGAAACTGTCTTTTTAAATCCATTACAGCTTCATTCAAATAAAATTATTTGTATCATTAGATTAGGAAATGTAAGATGGTTAATTTTAATGACTTCATGAATTTGCAAGATCTGAGGTCAGGCTGGTATAAGAATGTGTTACTCCTTATTTAATAGCATGTTTGAGCAAAGACTGGCATCATGCATCAGAAATGGAAATTTCAGGATCTCCTGGAAGTTTTTTTTTATCCTTCTGAATAAAGATGGAAATTCTAAACTAGGTAAAGAAACATATGGTTTTACCAGAAAATATTTCCTAGACTGATCAATTACTAGGAGATGTAATGAGAAATATACTCCTTAGGGGGAGGAAGGAGGGATTGCCATTACATAATATCCCTTGGGAGAATTTCTGTATCGCATAATGAGGTTGATGATGGAGCATTTGGGGAAAATGCCTATGGATAGGAATTTGTTCTTCAGATTTCCATCAGGAAAACGTATTACTGGGAAACAAGCTTGTTAGAAGTAGTACTGATATGTTAGTAGGTGGGTGCTTTGCCTCCATACACATTTCTTTTGTTCTCATAACTACTGTGTAAGAGATTAGGTAACTGTAAGATTGAAACATCACAGAATGAGAGATGCCAGTGAATAATTTCCTCATTTACTTAACACCAAGGGTAAACCATTAAGGGCTTATGTTCTGTTCTAGACTTTGTTAAATTATTTCTGTTTGTCTGTTGAAAATAGGTCCTGAGGAGAAGTAAATCGCTAGCCTTAATGGGGTAAACTCAAATTGCCTTACCCTCATGCTGGTGAAAATGAAATATGTAGAAACATATATAGGTGATGCCTGGATTCAGCAAAACTTGGTAGCTGGACACTTATTTTCAGAGTCCTTGTGATAGCCTAAGAATCACGGAGGAGTTGTCTTTCAGATGGAGAAGAAAGCGCTTGTTAAAAGTTACTTTAAAATAGAGTCTTGCTCTTTTAGTAGCAGTTGCCTTAAGGAGGTAAATAGTCCATTTCCACACACCTGCCCTTTAGCATTGTTGATGCTCGGAGTCCAGTGAGCAGTGAGGCTCCAGGAACCACAGCCTGGCCCAGAGGTGTTAAAACCAACAAAGGAAAGGGTGAACAGCCTTAGCACCTCTGTCACTGCTGGGGAATTTGCCTAATTTGAGCTGCTCATTTAAAACCTCGAGTGCTGGTGATTTTAGCAGGGTTTCAATGGTTCGGCCAGCTTCTGTCCCTGAAGTTGCAAATGCGTTCCAGCTTGGCGGCTTCCTCTGGCAGTCGGGTTGTGGAGGCGCAGTGACCCCTGACAGTGTCGGGGGTCGGTCCCAGGTGGGCGCAGCCCGGGCGGGGCTCGGGGCTTCAGGTGCGGAGCCGGGAGCGCTCGGGGCTGGGCGCGCTCGGAGCGCGGCGTGCGCCACCGTGTGGCTGCGGGCGCGCACTGCGCCCAGGTGCGCCCCCAGCACCGCCCCGGCCGCGGGGGCTGCGCCAGCTCGGGGCAGCGTCACTTGTGTCACTTACCTGTCCTCGGCTGCGAGATCCTGCCCCAGCTCGGGGCAGTGTCACGTACGTGTCCTCGGCTGTGAGGTCCTGCCCCAGCTCGGGGCAGTGTCACTTGTGTCACTTACATGTCCTCGGCTGCGAGATCCTGCCCCAGCTCGGGGCAGTGTCACTTGTGTCACCTGTCCTCAGCTGTGAGATCCTGCCCCAGCTCGGGGCAGTGTCACTTGTGTCACTTACCTGTCCTCGGCTGCGAGATCCTGCCCCAGCTCGGGGCAGCGTCCCCCAGCTCGGGGCAGTGTCACGTACGTGTCCTCGGCTGCGAGATCCTGCCCCAGCTCGGGGCAGTGTCACTTGTGTCACTTACATGTCCTCGGCTGCGAGATCCTGCCCCAGCTCGGGGCAGTGTCACTTGTGTCACCTGTCCTCGGCTGCGAGATCTTGCCCCAGCTCGGGGCAGTGTCACTTGTGTCACTTACCTGTCCTCGGCTGTGAGATCCTGCCCCAGCTCGGGGCAGTGTCACTTGTGTCACTTACCTGTCCTCGGCTGTGAGATCCTGCCCCAGCTCGGGGCAGTGTCACTTACCTGTCCTCGGCTGCGAGGTCCTGCCCCAGCTCGGGGCAGTGTCACATGTGTCACTTACCTGTCCTCGGCTGCGAGGTCCTGGTCCATGGAAAGGCAAATCACAGCGCTGGCTGCTCGCTGCTGACGGGTGTCTTACTGTCCAGGTTTGTGTCAGGGCTTGGCTTCCCAAAAATTAGGAATGTGGTGCTGGATTTAAGCACTGAGAGTTTGCATAAAGGAATTAGTGACATTTCTGCACCATGTAGAAACCACTTCTGCACCGTTGCCATCAAGGAAATGGAAGATAAGTGTGAGTGATACTGGTGCCAGGACTTGATTGCAAGTGGTGATTTTCCTTGCTGCTTGTCCTGTTAGGGCTTCTCAGACAGGGACCCCTGCATTAACCATCCCAGAGGCACAGGTAGTGACAACATCTCTCAAGGTAGCTAATGTAATTTTGAGCACAACCTGTGATTGATTGGTTTTGGAAACTTCAACTAGAATGGTGCAGTTGGCATGGACATAGAAAAATAGGTTCTTGAAAACACCCATTTGTACCTTATATGGCTGCATGGGAAGGGTTAAAGATAAATGTGTGATCTTGAATACCATAAAAATAAACTCTCTTTTCTGGTGGGTGGTAAGAGGAGAGCTGGAGTTTACACAAAGCCAGCATTTCAAGGTGGCTGTTTGTGTTGTTACCAAAGATATTTCTAGCTTGCTTACAAAATGAGTTTTTTTTTAAAAAATGCTTTTATTTTTGCAAGTACTCAGTCTAGCTTTTGTTCTTGTGGAAAAAGTGTTACAGTTAAATTGCTGTGGAAAGTAGCTGCAAGATTTTTAATATTGAGTTGAAGCAGTCTGGGTGCATTGTTTGCCATAATGTTTCTGTAGGGGGTAAAAAACATCTGTACGTGGATGCTGTTCCTGCAGTAACTGCTATTCCAGAGGAGAATCAGGGACAATAATGGATATAAATCTTAGGGGTTTTTTTTTCCTGGCAGAATCAACAATAACAAGTGTTTAGGCTGTTAAGATACCTGCAAGAATATCCTCACTCCAGAGGTGTTGGTTATAAAGTTATAGTGTATTCTGCCTTCAAAATGGTTGCAAATCCATCATAAATATCTCTTTCCCACATCCCCTCCATCTCCCTGGATGATTGGCTTTCTAGCAAAGCCTTCCGTAGAGGGTGTACTGTAATCCTTTTACGTTACTCCTTCAGTGCAGATTACGCAGCAAGAAATAATTAGGAGATTAATTTTCACCTGTCACTGCCAATAATAGATAACCTTGATACAGTGACAGGGCGAGGAATTTGGGGAGAGCGGAAAAGCGTTTAACCCTGTAGTGACTGCTGCGGGGACCAGGCAGAAAATGGTTGCCAGAAGATGACCTCCCTGCTCGCTGTCAGCAAAGGCAGAGGCGTGTGAGGCTCTCGGCTCCCCCGGCTCCCACGGACGCTTTGCCTTTATCCGCGGCCGCGCGCTGCAGAATTCGCTCTGCGCCGCAACGGTGCCACGCGCGCCTCGTGCTAATCAGCCCCCAGCAGCCGTCGGAGACCTTTGTAGCTTAGTCTTTTAATTCAAATGCAGTTCTGTTGCTTTTCATGATTTCAATTCCCAATCTGACTGGTGTTCCTAGGCTGCGAGGGAAAAAGGAGCAAACTAATGAAGATGGCTTCATTAGGCAGAGCGTGGTTGAGCTCGTGCTTCTCTCCAACAAATGCAGCTGGAAAAACATCCCAGAAGTAACTGGGGTTTTGGTCTTCAGAGAAGGCAGAGCTGAGGTGTTTCTCCTCCCTTTCAAAATTAATTACTAGCTCTCATCAGGTGAGCTTAAAAATGCAGCCTTCAGTGCTCTAAGGCACTGAAGGTAAATGGGAAGGGGAAAAAAAGCCACTCTCCCCCTACACACACACATACTATCTTCTTTTTTATTTTTTCTCTCTTTTGTGCTTAAGTTTACAATCTGTTGAAAATGTAGTGGGAAACCAGCCTACAGAAAATGCCATTATTCATATCATCGTGAGCTCATTTATTTTATCTGCAATAGTAATGATAAGACAGACTGCTTGGCAATGCTGATAAGCTGAGAAATATCTTAGAGCTATTTGTAGAAGTTAAAGCAGATCTTGGTACCGAGAGATAGGGAAACTGATGAGCCTTTGGGCAATCTGCAGAACTGAAAGCTAATAAAGATTTTAATAGGAAGGCCTCATTAGGATTAGGGAGATCTGTTATCTGCGATTTACACAACACAAACAGTGGGGCAACTTCAATTTTTGCTTCTTTGTTCATTAAATACTATTGCTGAATGTGAAGCCTTTTAACTTGGGTCTGGATCTCTTCCTCTTCAAGGAGCCATCACCAGCTGATGGTTGAGCAGAGATAAAAGGGGCAGCTGATGTGGGAATGTGTTTGCCACACGGGAGCAATGCCAGCAAGCCCTCATAGTCGGGGACCAGTCACTTGTTGGAGGTATAGAAATGCAATTGTTTGTAGGTGCCTGGGTGGCAGAGTTCTCCTTAATGTCTTTTTTTCTGTTGTGAACAGTATTTACAAACTAATATAATAAACACATACTAATATAATAAACACAAATTAATAATAAACACATTGCTGTTGTGCTGGTTCTCTGGATGGTGACACTGAAATAAGGCTATGGATGGCCTGGCCAGCCAGCTCAGCCAGTGGAGTGGCTCCTGCATTAATCATGATCACCTGATGGATCTGTTCTAGTAGAGGAGCTGTCTCCAGTGCCACTGGGGCTGCTGTGGTAGGAGTATGTGCCATGGGTGACCTGATCAATGGTGTGGTAGTTACACACAGGACTGATTGTAGCACCAGGTGCATTCTTAGACGTGTGATGTAGCAAACTTCACTTTTTGAGGTTGTGCAAACACCTCATGGGCTCAATTGTGTTAGTCCTCATATGTAACACAGTGTGTAAGATGCATGTAAGCTGCTGAAAGAACATCAGTTTACCCGGGTTTACAGATGTATTTAATTTTTTTTTTCAAGGACCATCTAGGCATTTTTTGTGGTTTAACTGAATTGTAAAGCAGGAGCAGAAGCTGTGCTGGAAAATTCTTTGGTTTGCATTTGAGGTCCAAACCATATTGTAACCTGATTCTGCTAACCTGCAGGTGAAACCATTTTTACACACAGGTGATGAGATCTAACTGAACCTCTAATGCAGATAAAGGGCTTTGTTAGGTGATTTCCATGCTGGATGTGAGAGGCCACGTGTGACCACACTTGTGTTTGGGAGCTATCTGTTTTCTTCTCTGTGTGGAGCAGTCTTAGCTTCTCATTTTCACAGCACAGACCAGCTCCTCTGCTGCTGCTGGATCAGATAACCCCAGTGGTACCTACAGTAACATTGCATCCATGGAAAAGTAATATTTGGAAAGCATGTTCTTGTATCTTCAGTTGCCTTTAATCTGATGTAGCAGCCAAAACCCAAAAGGGACCACAGCACCACAAGCCACAGAGAAGTCTATTCCAGACTGTAGTTTGAGTTCTGCTGGTTCAAACCTGATAGGGCCTACAGAGAACAGTGCAATGCTAGATGTAACTCCAAGTATTCCATCCTCCATGTGCTTAAGGAACTCAGAGCAGCTGGAGCTGTAATCCCCTCCCCTTTGCCGTCAGCAGTGTGGAGACAGATGGGCAGGGCTGGGAGCACCTCCTGCCCAGGACTAAAATAAGTTCCTGGCAGTGGGTTGGTGTCAGTCTGTTGTACCTTGTCTGTAACCACTCACAGGTTCTGTCAGTGAACCAGCATGGCCTCCGAGAGAAGTAGCGCTGTTTGCCCTAACGTGTTGCTCCAGCAGGGCTGCCATTTGAGACGTTTCTAATATTTATGTTTGATATGAATGAAACTTTTTGTTTTGTCTGTAGACCGCAACGGAACTGGAGCTGACTCGTATCAGGAGTGCCTTGATAACAAGCAAGGTATGAGATCAAGTCTCTCCAACATGGGCACTTGGGACTGATTTAGCTTGATTTCTTGCAGCTGAATTGGTTGCTGTCTCTGTCTCTCTCACTCTGTCTCCCTTTTTTCCCCTCCCCCCTTTTTTTTCCCCCACTGTCTCCAAGCCAATTCACCGTTAACAGTTCCATGTCAGCTAACCTGTTAGCTCAGGGTCTCATTGCACATTTGTGATAAGTCTTCTTGTTTCTAGCACCCCAAACCCTCAGCTATTAATGGAGGGAGTGGGAAGATTGTAAAACAGAAGTAGCGTGTGCAGTTGCTTGCAGCTGTCTTCTTCCTCGAAGTTTAGTTGCACAGCCAAGCAGAAAAATATTAAAGTTGAGCTAAGGGAAAGCACGTGCTAGGCTGGGTTACCTTAACACCAGACATCCTGTTATAATTTGTGTGCTGACACATGCTGCCTCAGACTTGTCCAGCCTGCTGTCTTCTGCCATGCTAAAGTTGGTAAGAGCTGGAAACATCTCTTGTGACTTACAAGAGAGTGATGACGGTGAAGGAGGAATCTATTACCATTTTGCTCTAAACCTGGAAACAAGAGTAACATCAGTAAAAATGAAAAAGTACCTCAGAAGCAGGACTTCAATGGCAAAATCATGGATGTTGTATTTAGGAAAAGGGTTGGTGTGTTGTGTTCTGCTCAGATACCTCTCTGACAACTGCAGTTAGAAGTGCCACTCCATCTCTATAGCCATGTAGTAAGTGTTGAACCTTCTGGTAATCAGGGAGCATAAGCACCCTTCAGTCCAGAATATCATTTGTCGTAAGCCACAGCAAAGAGATAAGAGGAAATGCTTATCCTAACCAGGTTATAGGCATCAATTACAGGCCAGCTTTTACCCTGCTGTTGACCCAGATCTGTGACAGTAGCTAGAATGATCATTTCCGGAAATTCTGATTCTTCTTGTGTAATTTTCTAAAGTAGGACCAAGAAACACAAAAAACCTGTCCCAGTTTTGGTGCTTGATTGGGTTTAATTTTCCACAGGTGTCTCTGCTTTCAGTATCCATCAATCAGTGTTACATGTGCTTTAAGTCAAAGCTACCATAAAGTGCATCTCCCCCTGCTTGTTGTTGGGTTTGGGATGGGATTATTTAGGGGGGATGGGGGGTTGGAGTTTTTTGCTTGTTTTATTTTCCTTCTCTCAAAAAAAAAGAAAAAAAAAAAAGAGGTGCATTGTTTCTTTGGTGGCATTTATAGTCATCTTTTTCTTCACTATTTTTCTCTACTGACTGTAATAAATACCTAATCATTGCTAAGCTTTCATTTCAGAAGTTACAACTGGAAGACTAATGTGGAAGAACTGTAATCAATAATGGCAATTCTTATTAGATTAAGTTTAAAAGTCTTGTAGACCAGTGTAATTCAGGAGGCTCCTTTGATAGGTAATTTGTTCTTAGGAAGAACAGTTTTCTCCAGTAACATTTTTCTCGTTGGCTGGGGAAGGCTGATCCACTTGTCATTTTGTAGAAAGCAATCAAGTTTCAGATTTAAAGAAAAATGAGTATTCTCATTTTTGGAAACTAATTGCAGTCCCTTTGATGTGCCAGTTACCCTGATTTATCTGACAGGTGGTATTAAACGGCGTTATATCCGTTACTTTCATTTGTCTGTTAATACTCCAGATTTTTCTTATAGTGTGATAGGTTTCTTTGGCTTCACTGTTAGCACATGAACAAACTGTATCATTATAAGTACTTTCAATCCAGTATGAATTGGATCTGGTTTGGGTAATTTACCATGTCCATGCTGCATCATCGTGTTTAAATCAACAACCTTTAAGAATGCCGAGGTTTAAAGGAAAAAGTATACACAGTAACTTGTAGTCAGTCTCTTACTGACTCCGTTACATTTTTTGAGCATACCTTAGAGTTGAATCCACCATTTGCAACAATTTACAGAATATAAAATACATAGCTGACAGTGGACCCATAATTTTGGTTGTTTCTCTTACATTCAAAACAAAACACCACCAAAGACTGAAAGTAGCGGTGGCTTTTTAAAGGTATTAAATCTTCAAGCTATGTGAAATGCTATTGCCATGGATTCCTTTTATAACAGCATGCTTGTCTCCTGGAAATTATGCTATAATGAGGTTTGGTTTATATATTTTACCCCTCTCCTCATTAAAGTGCTGTCTCTCAGAAGAAGCGCTTTGTGTTTTGAAATACTGCGCGGTTAAAACGAAGGCAGGTTTATAACGATTTAATGTACTTGGGAGCCAAGGTTTTGCAGCTTTATGGTGAAGATGTTTTAACAAAGGGCTTTATGGTAAGGGTGTGCTGTATTTTAGTCAGGCAGTTGCTCAGGGGAAAATTTTCAGTGTGAGCACGTCACAGCAGCAAGGAGAAATTCAGGGGGAAACAGGCCTCCGAGATCCAGTCACCAGCTTGGCTGATATTAAGGCTTAATTCTTTGCAGTTTCAAGCCCTGATTATTTTCTTTTTTTTCTTTCACCTCTTCACTCAAGAAAGACAAAGCCTTGTGCCATATAATGTAACATCACAAGCAGGCCATTTATGGTTCCCATTTTTGTGCTTCAAGGTAGGGTGCAGTGAGCGTGCTGGGAACAGCCACAGGTGGGATTATTACACCCTCTCAGAATGGAGCTTGCTTTTTCATCGCTGTTAAAATTGTACCCAAAAAGCGAGGCATTTTCTGAGTGTTTGTGGTTTGGAAGTAGAGAGGGCAGCAGTTCAGAACAGTTGCCCATCCATTGCAGCAGAAGACGTGTCCTGGATCTGCCTGTTTCTCTGGGATACATTTAATATCCCATGGTTTCCTGAGAGCCAGGGGGTTCTGCCATGGAAAACAGGTATAAAATTACTACCAGACGTAGTTGTTTCTGGAGCTTCTCAATAGGAACTCACTGTTGTAGTTATTAAAACAGTGCTGGTGTACAGGTTTAGGCAATGAAAAGCCCTTAGAAAGGGTCCTGATGGCAACCAGGAGATGTCCCCTCTCATCCTTGAAATAGTGTGTAGAGAAATTGAAGCTGATTCCAAGTGTTTCATGTTATCATGTGTAGAACCTTCTCTTATTCATAGAAAGTGGTGTCTTAATTTGCTTGAGCAGTCTTCTCTGTGTCCCCATGCCCTCAGGTGGGCTGGTAAATGAGTATTTTGCCCTAGTGGGTCAAGCTTTCCAAGCAGAGCTCCAGGTTCCTGCTGGAGGAACCCGATACCTTTCACTTTTCCTACTTGTCCTGAGGAGTATTTCCCGCAGGTGAATTAGCTGGTATTTTTCCAAGATAAACATGGCTTCATCTTTTTGATGGCACTATTAACTCTTTCTATTTTTCTTTGGGTATATTATACCACTTCCTGAGTTCAGTGCTGCTTGCTGCTGATGGATTTTGTTAGCTCACCTTAAGAGGGAGGATGAATGTAATTTGGAGCAGTGTTTGGGGGCCAGGAGGAAGGATGGTTAATCTTGACTGGGATCAAATGTGGCTGCAGTTGAGCCAGTAGCACCTCTGTCTGAGGTGATGGAGGACCAAGTGCTCCTCCCCTGGGTTTGTGCTGTGAGTGGATCCCAGCTGGGCTGCTGAGCACGGATAGGATGTCTGTAGCATCAGGCTTGATTTTGATTTTGATTTTTGGCCATAAACCAAAGACTTTTTCATCCTGTTTGCAGTCCCCTGGGCTGTGCAGTCCCAGTGTGTGTCATCTTCTATTAGTCTTGATGCAACCAATGACCTTGTTTGTGTGAGCACATTAAGCACAACATTAATAGCTAATTTGACTACTTTGGATTCAGACAGGCTGCAATCCATCACCTGAACTCTGCTGATAGCAAATATGGGTGGATGGGATTAAGGAGAAAGGATAAAATGCCTGCTTGGGCCATAACTCTAGGAAATTGGAAAACTGCTTGAGAGCCTGTGTAGCTGATGTAACTGTAGCACTTGGTGGAAGCATGTTCTTCACTGGAAAAAAAGCTGCAGAAGTGAGAAGTGTGTGGTCTTCACAGATGTTTGTTCAGCCTTCTTCCTGCCTGTCAAATACTGGCATGGTAAACGAGACCACCACGATACAGAGGCATCTTTTAGAAGATGTTATTGGGGTAAGTTCTAACCTGTTCCAGTTTTTGGATCCCTTTTGATCCCTTACAGGATTAGTTTCAGGATGGCAAAGATGAATTATGAAGCAGATAAATAAAAATGGCAGACTGGCACATAGCTGGACTGGAAAGTGCGGTCAAAATAGTTCTGTCACTGAAGATGTTATTTCCATTAAATGTTTTGAGATTTAATATTGATTTCAGTGAAATTACCCTTGAAAACAGATTTCCTCCAAACCTTTTTTTTTATATATTTGTTTTGGAACTATTCTAGGAGGCAGAAAAATGAAACTCCAGCTTCAAACAGTTTTTATGTTTTGAAATTGGCTTTTTTCACTGTATGAACAATTTTTAAAATATTATTGTTATTTGTATTCCAGTCATGCCTGTGCACTCTAGTTATGGCCTAAACGTCATTTTGCCAACCACAACGCAGACTGGGGGGGGATCAGTTTCTGCCTGAAAATGCTTTGGGCATGTATTTCTGACGGCCTGCATTGATTGCCAGTGCCTATTTGAAGAAAAACCCAACCACATTCTCATTTTACAATATGTTGGCTGCCTTTTTGTTTGAAGAATTATAAATAAATCAGCAGATTTTCCACAAAAACACATATGCTTTCTTCCTGATGAGCACAATGATGCACTAAGAATCCTTGCAAGAGGCCTTGAGTTTCCTTCAAGTAGAGGATAGGGCTGAGGTTGAAACTGAAATGTTAAATAACTCTCTTCTTTAAGAAGGATGCTGGTGGAGCCTTGTTAGCAGAAGAATTGCCATTTTCTGACTAATTTTTTTTTGCCAGCATGGAAACAAAGAAAGAAAGGAGGAGGCAGAATAAAAGCCTGTGTGAATGTATGTACAGAGGCTCTCTAGACTGGTAATGGTATCTGGAAAGGGTCCAGGCTGTTGTAAATATGAACTTTTGTCAATATTCCCCAAGCTTCTTTGGACTCTAGGGTGGGCTTTATTAGCTGAAGGTCACACCATTGTGCTGTCTCCCTCTCCTGAGACCTCTGATACCTTCCTGAAAGGACAGCCCATTATCCCTGGGCTTAGAAGCCAGCTTTCTCTTTAGTGGCACTGAAGCTGATAAGCTTAAGAGGAATATTTCATCCCCCCACTGCTGCTTTCAGGAAACAAACAGTGTTTATCATTCCTGATTAATTCCAGCTGAACAAAAAAATAAAATAGAAGGCATGTGTGCGTGCACACGTGCACAGGGACGCAGGGCTGAATTTTTTTTTGTGGCTGTTCTTGTGTAAGGTCAGCTCATGGCCCAGGCCACAGCCAGCAGTGTCTGGAGCTGGAGCTTTGCTTTTCCTGGGTGCTGTGTCCAAAGATGGATTTAGTAACATGAGAGGATCCTGGGCTGCAATCAGTGTGAGGAGAAAGGGGTGGAAACAGGGATGGGGTAGCAGCAGCCTGAGCATCAGGGTTGGAATTGATTTGTGGCAATTAAGCATTAAGGTCGGTGAGAGCAGGCCCACCCGCTGGGAGATTGGCTTTCCATCACCTGGGGAAGATGAATGGCCCCAGGAGAAAAAGGGGCAGGGATTTCAGCTACCTGAAAAGAATCCTAAAACCACCATATCTCACTTGGGTATCTTACAGCCCTTTTTACCACAGCTAAATCCCTTTGCTGGGAGTTGTATGCAAGCAAGTTGGAAGATAAAAATGCTAGTTGCTGCTGCTTTTTCTCCATTTCTCTCTTTGGCTCTGGCTTGAAATTTGCTAGGAGGTGTCTTACTGACTTTCTTGTTAGTCCTCTCTCAGTAGGACTGTGTTCCATACATGGCTCTCAATTTCTTAGGGTTATTTTTTCCCCTTGTATAGAGATTCAGAGTATGGAATTAATAACAATGAATAACACATGCAGCAAATAACATACTGACCCTCTGTGGTGATGCAGTATGTGAAGCACCCTGGTGGCATGTCCCAGTGGCCAGGTCACCTGGCTGTGCATCTTGAGGTTTTCGAGTGGAAAATGGGAGTATTGGCACTGTCCACAGTCCTCTTTGGATGAGCGTGTAGCTGCAGCCCACGTCAGTTCTTTTGGTCACAGCCAAAGTTAGGTCACAGATCATCTAAGTAATGTATGTTGCATCAAATTTTTATTTCACTTCCAGCATGGGCTGTGTTTAAACCAGATTCTTGGTACTGAGGTTGCAACTGGCTTCATTTCCTTTGCCAGAACAGAGATGGAACAAAATTTTAAAACAGTTTTGCAAAGCTATATTTACTTTTTACCAGTGAGGACCATATTTAAAGACAGATTTTGGTATTATGGCTCCGGTGCTAACGTAAACAGGGTCTGATGGGAAAGGCTGTAAAATAATAGGGCTATTGGTCATGTTTGGGGAAAAAGATATTTCCATAGTACATTTCAAACAGGAATAGCTCTGAAGGTTTGGCTGGCCAAACCCAACTAGCATTTCTGATTTAAAGTTGCTATGGTAGCATGCAGTGGAACAGTGGGCCACTAGTAGCATTTTTTCAAAGGTAAACTACACAAGCCTTTGTGAATTTGGGCACTTATTTTGTGAATTGGGTTAAACTTGTCATTCTTCACATGAAATAGAATACATTTACGTTTTAGATGAGAAATTCCTTAGATATACTGCAGACTCCTTTCTAAGGGCAAAGTAGATTTGAGGAAGATAATTATCTAGTAATCTTAGTGAAAGCTGCATATATGGTTCTTTCTCCAGATGGGTTAGCATGGTGGAAAGATTTTTGTCAGTCCAGTCGTGCACCACAGACTGCAGCAGCATATGTACTTGCTTGGACCCCGAGTTTAGTGATAAGTGAAATGTTAATATGTGCTTGGCAGAGCAAGCTCTTAATTTCTCTTAAAATGGAGGGGGCAGAAATGATCTCATCAGACAAGATGTCTTTGGGCTACTGCCCACTGTTAGGTATGTCCTAGACAGGGTTTATTTACTCAGGCAGATTATTTCCCTTTCCCTCCATAAATCTGGCCTGCGGTAACTGTTAGCAAAAGAGCTTTCCACCTCCTGTATTGCAGGAAGCATTTGAGCTCTTGTTGAAATATGAAACTCCCTTCCTTTATTAAAATTAAGAACCACTTTCTCACGTGGCAAAGTGATAATAAAGACTGAAATTGGATCTATAACTTCATGAAAAGAAAAAGAATTTTTTTTAAGACAAATCATGCATGGTAATGCCTTCATTGTTCTCTCGCTGTGTTCTTTGTATTGCTTAACTCCCTGCGAACAAAGAGCCCATAACTGGAATTGTAAAAATAATCCAAGCATTTAAGTCAAAACTCAAAAGGCCCTTGGGAATCTCAGGCAAAGGTGTGCCCTTGAAATGGTGGTTTATGAATTGTCTGAACAGGTTTGAACATCCTGGCCCTGAGGAAATTTATGGGAATTTTGCTGCTGACTTCAGCGGGGTCAGGATTCCACACTTGGCGCTTTGTACGCGCTGCCGGGCATTGAGCAGCGCCGTCTTTCAGCCTTTGAGAAAGTCTGACTCCCTCCTCGCGGGCAGGCGGGAGATTTTCTACTTGGTTGCACTCGTGAATTCTAGTTGAGGGAATTGCTTTTGCTCCCTCCATCTTTGTCACTTACTTAAACAAACATGCAAACTGGAAACTTGCACTTGCTCAAGCTTCAGCAGCGAGTGCCTCCTCGAGATCTCTTGTTACTGATCTAGAACTTAAACTGATTGGGAAAGTGGCTTTAAGATGAGGTTCAGTCGTGCTTAAGTGAAACCAATTGGGCAGAGAGGTGAGAAATTTTACTCGTACTTGCCATTCAGATGTCTGAACCCAGCTAGTTTGAAGTATGATGTTTGGTTCCTGAGCTTGAACACACATCAGTAGGGAGGTTGTAAATTGAAGCAATGAGTATTTCTTCAGCAGTTTATTGCAAAATAATGGGGTTTTGAAAATACAGGTCTATCCAGGGTCAAAGTCACTGGGAAAGAAAGGTACTTAAATAAACAATGAAATTGTTTATTACTCTGAAATGTGCATGCAGACTCAGATAGCCTGGGCCCTTTAAAACCCAGTTGAACATAGATTTAGCCCTATTGAGGAGGAGACAGAGCCACAGGACCTCTCCCAGCCCCTCCTACGTCAGTGACTCTGGTCAAATGTCTCATCCCTGCCAGGGTATTCGAGCAAACCAGTGGTTTGTCTGGCTCTGATTGTTGTAAACATGGACATTATCTTCCTCTGTCATGTCACCGTCCAGGGAGAGGAGGGAGGAGGTACTAGAGTTGGAGGGAATTTCCCTGTGTCCCTGTCTTCCACATTCATGGTGCAGTGGCCAATGACATCATCTGTTGCTTAAGAACTGCTGTTGATGGCATAAGCGCTTTAATTAATGAAAAACAAAACCCAAAGAAACCATGTTCCCCAGAAACAACATCCAGAGCTCCAAGAAAATTGGCACACTTTAGTTGCCTCATCCTAGTTCTCCATCAAGAGAAAAAGTTAAGGAAAAATTATTAGAGAAAACTTTCTAAACTTCCAGCAACACTATCCCACAGACTGTTGTTCATCCACAGTAACCCCACAAAGCTCAACAACCTGGTTTATAGCAAACTTGTTTTTAATTAATGGTAGTAAAATTAGGTTAAAAATGTGAGCTGTGTGCCACTCGTGTTGCTCTCAGTAGCTGGAAGGGGGAGTTGGAAAGCTGCATCACAGGTGTATCACGAGACCTTACTTATACTTCCCTGCCACTCGGGATCACAGAAATGTTGCAGTGGCAGAAAGATTGGCTGTAACCTTTCCATGTTTAGCTGTAATGGAACGTGCAAAAGCTTGAAAATGTCTTGAAGGTGCCTGGAGAGGCCTGGCCATTGTGGCAGCAGGAGTATGTGTTGAAAGCTGCTCAAGAGAGGGACATTTCTTAGAGTAGTTTGCAAAAAGTAACACTCACAGCCCAGTATGGACAATTAGAGAACATTAGAAGTAAATAGTTCATTTTTCCCTACTTTTCCTGCTCAAAAAAGCAGCTTGGTTGTTCCTCACTGTAGCTGTGTCTTGAGGGGTTTCCTTAATGACCCATCTCCTTCTACCCAGTATGGAAAGAAAAACAAAAGAGTTAGAGACCTTCCTTTGTCTCCATGTGATTTTAATCTGATTCATTCATTCCTAATCATCTTGAAGGATTATAAAAGCAAAACCTGTTAAATCTCGATTCTTCCTTCTTTTCTTTCTCTCCCAAACATCATCATTTGTTCTTTTATCATGTTGCATTTCTTTACCCACGAATCAGCTGCCTTTTTATTTCTCCTCTGTAACAGGAGTCGGGAGGGAGGGAGGGGGCGATGGGAGCGCTGCTTCCTTTGATTCATTCGACACACAAGTGTTCCTTGGCCTTTCATACTGAGGAGTGGATGCAGCTCTTGAACAAATTGGACCTACTTGTTTGCTGGCCCAGGCCATCTTGTTATCCAGCCAGCTGTGTTTTGATCTTGGAGGGCCATTTGAAGATTAAATTGAGACATCTTTTGTTACTATTAAGTGCAGTAATTAAATCAGCTCAGTGTTATTTAAGTGTGGAAAATGTCGCTTTGCTGGCCCATGGGCGTCTGAAGTTGCCATTAGACAGCTGTGTTGCTTCCAGTGCTAATGATGAAGAGGTAGGAGAAAAGAGCCAAGTGCTCTCTAAATAATTTTCACCTCTTTCTGGGTTATGCTGGATCCCCTCCCCACCTTTTTGTGTGACGTTTCTCCTCTATCTCCTCAATTCATGGCGAAGAAGGTTTTTGAGAGGGAGCTTGAGCTTTGTCGGGTGCGGGCTGGCAGCGAGTGCCCAGTCCTGAGCAGAGGGGCGGAACGGTGTGGGTGAAACCTGCTGAGTTCTGTGGATGGCAGCTGCTGCCCCATCTCTGGGTTTGCAGTTGTTGGCTCTGTGAACAACAAAGAGGCTGACCTAGCAGGGTGGATCTAATAAATGAACAAAGTTGACTGCCTCCCCCTTTCCTCTGTGGTGGGAGTCTGCCAGTCAGGTCAAGCACGGCGAGTACATTTGTTCCCATGGGGGTCCTTGTAATACAATTTGCTGGTGCCGACTGGCCTGACCGTGAAGTGGTGGCACCGGGAGATGTGAACTCTGGCTCAGGCCAGGGCTGGTATCATTCAGAGGTCACCTGGGGCTTACTGGGGCAAGTCAGTTGCCTTCCCCAGCCCCCTTCGCCTGCTGCTTGCTGAGGAGATTGCTTTGAGAGGGGTGGCTGGAGGTGATGATTGGCAGCAGGGAGCGGAGCAGACAGACGCTGGAAGAGAAAGTGAGAACCTCAGTGGGAAAGGCAGTTCTTCGGAGGTCGAGTATGTTTTAATGCTGGGTTAAGTTGCACAGCAGCATTGGCTCATTGCTGCTGGCAGCACTGATCACTTGAGCGTTGCCTTACCCTTCCATGGTGCCCTTTGGAGCCCTGCCTTCCCTCCTGTGTGCAGCCGAGCGTTCTCCGGGCTGCTCCCGCGGCGAGAGCCGGCGGCTCTGGCTCCCGGCAGGAGCCCAGCCCAGCCCAGCCCAGCCCAGCCCTGCCCAGCCCTGCCCGCCGAGGCGGAGCGTGCCGCTCGCTCCGTCCCACGCTGCCAGCCTTCCTCCTCCGGAGCCGCCTCGTTAGCCTGTCCTCCGGGCGAGCCCGGCCCTGGGCTCCCGCCCCCGCTAATTGCCCAGCAACATCTATTTGCATTGCTTTTTGCGCCGCCGCGTTTTATGGAGGGGGAAGTGTGTTTGCACTTCGTGAGTGTTTCTGAGCTGTGGCAAGGGCAGAAGAATGGCAGATGGGTGGGGATGAGAGAATCAGGAGCGTGATGAATCTGTTTTTCTTACCTTGTTTAAAATTGGCTGTTAAAATTCAGCAGCCGCACCTCCGATCAGCCTAATGGTGTCTGCCATGTTGCGAATACACAGTCATTAGTTGGTCCAATTCATGCATGCTGAGGTAGGAGGCTGATGTGAATGCAAAGGAGCTGCGGAGAATGGGAGCTGGGGGGCAGGGGAAGGAGGGGGAGAAGCTTGGTAATACAGTGACAATGAAACATACGGTAGTCACACTGGAAAACTTTCTCCTTCATTAGCAGGGATCTGTTGAGTTTCTGCTCACATTAGGGTAATTAACACAAGTACAGATTGTTGAACATCTGTGCAGTTTAACTATATGGCCGGTTCCCAGGCTTTAAACAGGGCTGTGAGGAGCCAAATGCAAAGCAGTATGAAAAGCCCACACACTATTCATTTTACTGAAATTAGCATTTCTGGATGAAAGCTGATGTTGCACGTCGGCTATAAATTTTCTCTGGTCTGTTGCCAGGTTGGCTAATGATCTGAGGTTACTGTTTGTTAGAAAAAATTTAAAATTTGTTACTTTTAATATTCTGGAGGGGAAGTTTCTTAAAAAGCAAAACAAAAAGCAAGCAAAACAAAGCATATGGGTATATTATATGTAATGTTCTTCTAATCTTTTTCCAGTGGGAGCTCAGGAAGGATTTGCTGGTTCAGCCTCTCTCAGAGGCTCTTGGCTCCCTGAAACTACCAAGGGTTTTTTAGTATTTCGGACCAAACTGCACTTTTAATTTTCTAGCCTTGTACGTGCCTGGGAGGCTCCGCTTACTGTGTGTTGTAGATATGAGCTTTGTAAATGAAATGCAGAATTCTGTCTGCAGGATGGTGACTACACAGGTATTGCTTCTCCACGCATCACCATATTTATGGACAGTCTTCTGCAGTGGTTATCCCAGAGGAGTGTTGTGTTGCTGTGACATCTCGAAGCTTCCTCCTTGCTCTATTTACCTTGCCCAGCTGAGAGCATAAATTTTTTCTACAGGTGGAATTAAGTGTTCAAGGCCAGGCTGGATGGGGCTTTGAACAATGGGGTCTAGTGGAAGATGTCCCTGCCCATGGCAAAGGGGTTGGAACTAAATGGGCTTTCAAGTCCCTTCCAACCCAAACCATTCTACGTTGCTGTGAGATGGACAGTCCTTATAGCTGGTACAACAGTTAGTCTGCCATGTGTGCCAGGAAATTTTGTCTTAATGGAGAAGGCTTTGGTGTGTGAAGATAAAAGGTCTACCAATGTTTCATAAAAAGAATAATCCTCATTAGCACTGTTTTGTCCCTGCTGTTTTCACTAAGTAAAAAAATTTTGTTCATAGTGGAGTTTTTTTTTAAATGTAGTCCCTGAGGGCTGATGTGAACAGAGCTGACCTTTGAAACACTACTTAAATTTTAAAAGGTTTTTTAAAAGGTTTGTATATTTTTTTGTCTGATTGGGAAAGGAAGGGCCTTAGTGTCTTGGAGGAAGTGTTATTGTTACCAAGAGTGAGTGATTTGATCCTTCAGTTCACCCTCATCTCGTGCTCTGTAATGCCTTATGCTCCAGCCCAGAATTCACTTTGGCATCACTTGAAATTGTTGGTGAAATTGTTGCACTCACCAGCTCCTCAAAAGTCTGCTGGCAAACATCAGAAACTGTCAGAGCTTCATATTCTTTGTAACTAAGAAAACCTTCTGGGACTAAAATCCAGTCTTCAGATTGAGTCCTGCAATGTCTCAGCCTCAGGAGCACCATCACCCTCGTCCCTGTAATTCAGCCTCAGAAATGGTTTGTCATTGAAGGATCTCTCTTCTGGGGTGAAGGAGTCCACGCAAGACAGACTTGCTGAATTGTACAAAACTCTGGAAGTTCAGTTAAATATGTGGTTTATTTCTGAAGCACTAATTTAGTTAATCTAATTCAAAATGAAATTTAGTCTGACCTACTTACTTTTGTAATAGTTTTTCAGGTGATGTGTGTCTATGTGCACACAGGTGCACACTGGTTTAGTTAGGAAGAGAAAAACTGAGTGAAATGTTAGGAAGATAAAAACTGAGTGAAATGTTAGGAAGATAAAAACTGAGTGAAATGTCCAGCTGCATTAGACTTCTTACCTTCTCCACAAAGGATGTCAGAAGGTGGCACGTTGCTTGGTCACAAGAGCTCGGAGAGCATCTGTTACAAGAGGATGACAGAGGGCATTGGCCCTTTCAGAGCAGGGTTGCAGTGAACTGAGCACTGAGATTTCCTCTGTGGTGGTCTTGCCAAAAGGGTCCTGACTCCTTGGATAAGAAGTAGTTGTTTAAAACTAAATTGGAAGAAAAAAGTACCCTTACTGTTACTGTTTGGGGTTTTTTTCCTGGACTCAGTAATAGGGTTACTTTGGGTACTGGCAGAATAGTATGACTGAAGTTGATGGGAATGTTCAGTCTTAACCATGGTTGACATCTGTGCTCTGTAGATTTGTACCCTCTGTATCTCTGCTTGGATTTTATTTCACCTCATTCAAGGAAAACCCAGCTCTGTGCAAGAGAGTCATGCTCAGAAAAAACTCCAAAGAGTATTTCTGTTAAAATAAACTGACAGACCTGGATTATTTTCACTATTAGGCAAATCAAACTCACCTATTTGGCTATGTGGAACTGACCATGAAATTTAAGGGCTTTTGTATCTGCAGATACATAGCCGAAATTAAACAAAATTTTTCTTTATTAATGCCCTGTTCCATTTCAGCCCTGCTTTTTGAGAATATTTTCCATAAACTAGACTTAAAATGTGAGAAAATGGCAATGGATCCAGAGAAGTGGTTTTGTGACTTTGGTAGATAGGAAAACTGCAGCTGGTGAAACATGTCTATCAGCCTTCAGTGACATGGCCGTATCTGAGAATGTATGTGTAATGATTTTTCTAGCATAACTTTCCAGTGTGTACTGGAATGCACTGAGAAACTTGAGGACATCATTTTGAAGGCCTCCCAAAGTTTCTTTGTCATTTTCACTCATGTATCATTAAGCCATCTTCTGTGAAGGAGCAAGTTCTCTTGTGCTCCTGCTTTGAGCAGGCAGATGTATTTATTTAGATACCTAAAATAAGCTCAGAGAACTTGACACTGTTGTTTGTGCAGGCTGCACATCCTCAGCCAGGATCTCTCAGACCTTTATCAGACTCCAAACTGAGCGTGTCTCGCTAACTCTGCAGTTGCGTGGTTGGAATTATCTCCATTGTGTAGATGGGAACACTGAAGCAGATTGGAAATTACTTGCCCCAGGCCATCTAATGCTGACAATAGACCACACAGTCCCTCGGCCTCCTTCTGTGCCAAAACCATTCTCTTGTGTCTGCGTATGGAAAAAACAGAGTAGATCGAGCAGAGAGTGGTATTTGTTGTGATAACAATGTGCGCTGGGTCCCAAAAGGCCACTGGACAGTGATGGATACATCGCTGTGAAATTAAAATCACCCAGAGATGCACAGGAGGAAGGGCTGGAGTGGTCTTTGGGCAGGGGAGCAGGCAGGGAGGTGCAGCCAGCAGCGGGTCCGGCAGCCTCTGCGCCAGCAGCACATTTGCATTCTCCTGTCAAGGAGCTGGAAGCTGCCACCAAGCAGTTTATACTCAGCCTGTGCTGGCCTTGAATTATGCATGACCAATTTATCATGCCCCCAGCTGAAAAACTAATTGTGTCCCTGGGATATATTTACTAGAAATTGTAGTTTGCTGTGCTGGGGTCCCCGGAGTGTCCGGCAGAGCAAACGACTGGGAAGTCGGAGCATGTTCAGAACAGGACTCCTGGCTCCACTGGAGCCCCCATGCTGTTGATAGATTTTTCACTTCGATTGCCTTTCCAAGGGTTTTCCCCCTCCTTCTTATTTTTTTTACACTGCATTACACTTAATCGGGCTGCAGGAGTCCTTCCAGTAGTCTCCAGTATTAAAAAGCACATGATGTGCCTGAAAAAAGGCAGTTTATTCAGGAAAAGCCAGCCAGTTTGGGAGAAGGGGGCTGGTTTCCTCTATGTGTGGTTTTACTCTTTTTTTATAAGCACAGTGTGGCTTCATATAATGTCTCCAATTACCATGAACGTTCCCTCCCTCTCCAGGTCTAGAGTGATGAGATTCCCTAATTACTGTCATTTGAGCGAGAGGTTCAGGAGGAGAGGATTTCTTTTCCTCATACAGAGCTTATGGGGTGGGCTGAAGCTTGGCAAACTATTACCAGCAGGTTTGTCGAAGGAACACACAATGTCCCAAATAGAGTTTCTCAGTGGTGAAGTGACAACTGCCAAACCCGTATCAGGCTGTAAACCTCTCATGAGGTAGTGCTAAATCATAAAGATCATCAGTGGGGGTGAGGTCTGAAAGGGAAGGAGGCAATTCACTGATAAATTAATCACCGAGTTCAGTCTGTCCTCCCCCACTTGTCACAGAGGGAGGATGTCAAGGAGTTAATCACAGTAAAGGAGTCAACAGTGACAAGATTCAGAGGCAGAAGAGCCCTCTGGAATCTCTTGTTCCCTTTCTGTTCTCCTCCTTGTCTGATCTCATACATTTCCACCTGATGCCAGGGAGCCACGTCTCCAAGGTCATCAGGAGCCGTGCCAGCTCTGTCTGCATGGCTTCACTGCTGGCAGCACAGGCACGTGAGTCGGAAGGGCTGCTCTTCTGAGAGGCTGGCAGCCCACAGGCCAGGGCTTAGAAGAGAAGAGAAGGGTTGCTCCCCCTCCACAGTGGGCAGGAGCCTTTCTTCTGACCGTGCCGAAACGGGCTGTGTGCTCCACAGCCAGGCTGGGCTCTCCCACTGCTTTGATGGGATTTACTGCATGTCTTCTTAGGAACAGAGCTGCAGGGAGTGTGAACTAGGCTGGAAGAAAGGTGCTGGTAGAGGTGCTTTCTTAAATCAATTTAAGATCTGTGTGGTAGTTCATGCAAACTGTTTGTAGCATGGGAAGTTGAAAGAAGTGAAGGTGGTTTTACGTAGTTTCTGAATGCCCCAGATCTGGATCACCTTGTAAACATTCAATAGCTCTCTACAGCTTACCTCTTTGTAGTTCCCCAAATTTGTATTCATCTTCAATTCCCCAGAAAGATCTGGTAAAAAGATTTGTTCAGGTGACTACACGTCTTGCTGCGGAAAAAGTAGAGCAGATCTGCCGTGTGATGAAACCATGCTCCTCTTTGCAGAAATACGTGATACAGCCAGCATAAAAATGGATCTGAAGCTTGTAAGATCATTTCAGAGGGAGGCATAAACAGGTTTGTCCCTGTATGCTGCCAACCAAAGCAAAACCACTACAGAGTTCAAGGCTGGCATGAACTGCCAAATCAGGACTACTCATAGTGTATCTCCTCAAACCCTGGTGAATGAGAAATAGTCGTGAGTCGAGAGATACCCTTGCAGATCCCACACTCTGAGGTTGCCTTGCTCCCTTGAAACTGCTGATTCCCAAAGAGCAGTGTGCTGGTCATGGAGCTCAGTGGTTCAATGGCTCTGTGCAGAGGGACAAAGGAAATTCTTGAGCTGAGCTATACGGTGTTTGTTCCAGTCCATTTTTCTGGAGGATGTTGTAGCATTTACAAAATTACTGTGTTTTTTGAACAGTGGGGAGAGCACAAGACAGACAGACTGGCAATAGGATGGAGAGCACTTTGATGTAGCAGCATTTGTACTGGTGTGCAAAAGGCAGGGTAGTGTGCGTCACAGCATCTTTTGTTAGTTTTTTTTTAGCTGTGGCAACTCAGTGTCTGGATGCCTTTGCCCTTTCATCATTGAGAATGAAACACTTTAGTGAATCCAGGTTATGTTCCTGTTGCTGGTGGTTCTTGTTAGCTTGTTAATGATCCTGCTAGGTTTTAAGTGCCTACAAATGTGAGTTCACGGATAACTTGAGTTCAGGGCAGCCATCCTTGGCACAGTGTCCTGATTTTTCCTATGAAAATCTTCCATGTTTTGTTCCATTCCAGCCCCTGTTAACTTGTCATTATAAATAGAGGGGAAAAAACCACTGGCACTGTGTTGCCTTACGGATATTGCTCTTCCCTGAACCTGCATCTCATGCTCTTTCCAAGGGAGCTTGTCTGGAAATTCACAGTTTCTGAGTGGCTCTACTGGGGTTTTTTTCTCCTCAGTTTTATTATTCAAGCACTTTTGGCTTTGCTGCTTTTTGTCAGTCTGTTGCTGTGCTGTGTTCAAGTTGCCTGAGCTGTTTGGTTTTGTCCTGTTTGCTCTGCTGCTGCAGCGGGATGAGAAGCGTTGCTGGGGAGGGTCAGGTGCAGAGGAACCCACAAACAAGCCGTGGCAGCAGCTCAGAAGATGCAAAAAGGTGGTGAAATTGGGGTGAAATGGAAGTCAGTGACTGTTTTATAACAGGCTACATGACACAGACTGACACTCCCCTCACTCTCTTACGTTCTTCTCACCCAAATGTCCTGTCCTCCATCCTTTTCTTCCTCCTCCTCCTCTTTCCTTCCTGTAGCTACCATACACTGCAGTGTCAATTTTCATTTAGTCCTGTGCCTAAAGTTATGTAAATAGCGAAAAGCAAGTTGTGATCACTAAAGAGAGATGTGATTTTGAGAAGGGGAATTTTTTTTATTCATGCTAAAGTATTGAGGGGAATTACGCTAACATCAGTTACAACTTAAACACAGTATGTGCTATGACAGTTTCCAAATTAGTGTGAACTTAGCTAAAACACCATTTTAGCTTGGGAGTTTCTTGGGGGGATTGGATGGAGCCTCATGTTCTGGGCATTTTTTAAGTGTCACCACGTTCCTCTCAGTCAGGAATGAGAACTTAACAAAAATAGATGGAGGAAAGGGGGCAATGCATTTTTCTCATAATACAACCATAGAAGCATCTCTGGAGACATGTGCACATACAGTGGCACGTCCACATCCCTGGCTTAGGGAGCTGTGGAGGAATTCTGAGGCGAGGAGAGGTGGGGGGGAGAGCGGGAGAATAAACCTTGGCGCTCTAAGAAATCCTGAAAATGTCCATCAGAAACGCAGCGAGCATTCGGAGGCTGCTGGAAGCGTTCCAGTATCGGAGTCTTTGTCTCCATCCATCAGAGGCACTGCAATCTTTGTGCCCCCAGCTTCAAACAAGGGCTTCACGCTGTCCTTGCAATCTGCCTTTATGCAGCGGAGTGTGGAGGCTTCTAATTACGAGGCCGAGCGGCGCGGCGGGTGGGGAGCCGTGCTGCGCCCCACAGCCGCGCACCTGATTATCCGTTCCTGAGGTCGTTAGAAGGGTTACTCCTGAGTTTAAGCCTGCTCTGCAAGACCCCTAATTATATGCTGCTCTGCAAGTTGCATTAAAAAGAAATTGTTGAAAAGACAAAGGACAGAATAACATTTCCTCCCTCGTCTTCCCCTCTCTCCCCCCCGCCCCGCGGCACACACAGACACGCTCCCCCACCTCTCCCTGCTGGGCCCAGAGCTACTTCTCACGCTTGAGTTGGTGCAAGCTCTGATAAAGCCATTGAAAGATGCAGCAGGGAGACAGAGCGCTCCCAGGGACAGAGGGAAGCAGAAGAGGAAGCCGAAGTAAAATGACCCCCTCCCAGGTAGATACAGCCAGGCGCTGCTTGCTGAAGGAGTTGTCCCACAGAGCAGAATTAGAGAAGAGATTAACCGTCCTTTATTGTTTTGTTTCACTTCCTAGGGAGCAATGTAATGTGGTTTCTTCCATCGTGAAAAACCTGCTTCATCTGGAGCTCCGGGAAGCCTGAATCACTATAGATAAGGCATTCAAAGTGCAGTATCCCTTGCACATGCTGCCAGTTCTCATTTTAATCTCCCCAGACATCAGAAAAATTAAAATGTAAAATTCTAAGCTATGCAGTTGAGTGACGTGAAGGCTGCATTCGCTGCAATGCAGTTTGCAAATCTGGGACGTGCACACATGTGTCCATTCCTGTCAGAGATAACGGGTTTATGTGTGCTTTCCATGAGCCCATGAAGTGTACCACTAGCAGAGATAGAGAATTGAATGGCTTTTTCATTACCATGTCTGGGCTGCTAATGAAACTAAACTCAGGTTGATAACAGTAGCACTAAATACTTCCACCACTTCCTGGTGCAATGGTAACATTTTCAGTTTATGGTGGTGATTATTAACGGGTATCTGCAGTACCAAGGGCAATGTTTTTTTCAAGATTGTTGTTTCAAGGGTGGGTGTTTTTATTACTTTCTGCGTTCTAGTTGTACCTGAAAGCCTGAGTGGCAGACCAGGATTTCACCACAATAGGTTCTGTACAAACATGGTGGGGAAAAAAGTATTCTGTGCTGCAGACAGGAGTTTTTTGAGATGTGGCTATGAAATTTTTTGTTGCTTCTGTAGCTGCAGAGAAACTCATATTTGAACAAAAATTTCAAAGTCAAAATGTCAAGGTTGGAGTCACTTCTGCACTGAAGTACCTTGCCGACTCTGTCATGTTGTACCGTGCTCTAATCTGTGAGCTTTAAACCTTGCTCGGTCTCTCAGATATCTCAGCAGCAGTGCTCCATTGTATGCTCTGTGTTTCTTACTAGTTTGGCTTCATTTCATTCTGATGCAGAGCACTGGACTCACTGCCCACCCAATGCACTAACAGCAGGGGAACTTCTGCCCCTTCTGTCTCATGAGGCACTTATTTTTTTCCCCACACATGTTTTTGTGCTTTCAGTTTGTCTCTGTGTAGTGAGGAAGGTCCCTGCAGCAGTCTCTGGGGTTCTCATGGCTGAAGAGAGCAGAGGTGCAGCCACACTGGCAGCACAACATGTTATTCCCATACATTTGCAGGCATTCCCTCCAGAGCTCTGGCTCAGGCACCAGGGGAGGGCTGAATGCGCTTCTCTTGGTCGCCTCGTCCTCACCCGCATCGTTCCCTCCAAGGCAAGGTCCCAGACCATTGAAGGATCACTTCCTTGTGGTTGTGTTTAATGTGAACTCACAAACCTCTCTCTGTGTACAATGTGAAATAATCCCAAACCCTGAATCTGATACCCCAGGGTTTTTTTCTCTGCATCAACTTGATGTACCCCTTTTGCTCTCTCGTGCCCTGCTTTTCACC
The DNA here is from genome assembly GCA_013397155.1 of Irena cyanogastra. Lineage (NCBI taxonomy): Eukaryota > Metazoa > Chordata > Aves > Passeriformes > Irenidae > Irena > Irena cyanogastra. The sequence goes on from VWZV01011712.1 coordinate 1,410,359, forward strand.
GCTGCCTCTTGAAACATGTCTTAGCTGTGGTTGTTGTGGGGCATCATTCCTGGCTACCTACCCACCTGCAGTTTTATATGGCTTTTATGTTTTGGCAAGATGGTACAACAAAGATATCACCTCCCGAAAATTACTCTCGAGAGCAGAATCTTTGTTTCAAACAGTATTTGGAGATCTTTGAGTCATGCCTCGTATTTTCATGACATCTGTGCCTTAAGATAGTTCAAAATCTCTTTGATTTAAAAATGTCATCTCGTTTGGGCTGAAGGTGTAACCCTGTCTTCAGGCCAGATGCAGAAGTTCTGGTACCTGTTTAGTAGCTGTGGTACTTTCCTTGTCCTGCACACTCTTCAGTGAGTCTCTTGTTGGATTTTTGGTTTTTGTTCTGTGATATCTCCCTGCTTTAAAAGGTGCAAAGAGCGATCACAGTGTTTTCATGCATGGTTTGTCATTTCTTCAACCTCAAAGTCCCCCGAGTCTGCAAGTTGAGTCATTTTTCTGCTGCCAGAGTTGTGCAAGAGATTTGCCTCTGGAGACAGCAGAGAGTCTTGAGCCATGCATTGTTGAACAGTCTCCAGAGTGTCAGTTTGAAGTAAAAGAACTTGAAATCTAGAAGCAGGGAGGATAAAAGTGAATTTCATTGTAGTGCTTTTCAAACCCCATACAGAGGGAAGATAATGAAGCAGGCAGCATGTTCAGCTCTAGGTCACTTAGCTTGTGTTTGATACCATAACCCATGCTCATGGCATGAGCCGCTGCTGCTTTTGGAACACAGCACTCTGACTTCCATCTGCCAAGGAGGGGTGGAAGGAACGCGGTATCTCGCTTGAGCCACAACACTTTAATGTGATCATTTTCCCTGTCTCAGAATCAAAAGTGTCTAAATTCTTACCTGTCATCTCAGAAGTCTGGGTCTGGTTCAGAGGCCCCCTAGATATGAACTCAGACAAGCCAGATATGGCTCACTCGCTCTAGACTGGGAAAGGATAGCTTAGTATTTTTTATATTTTACCATGCTTTTCTTTCCATTGTGTGGAAATGGTTTTGGGAAACAGATAAGCACTGGCTGAGATCAGGTATATGTTTGTACTAATGGAGGTGAACAAAGAGTGCTTTGATAGAGCTGTATTTCTTCATTAATTACTTCCGTGTTATAAAGGCTAGATCTCCTGGCTGTAGCCCAGGTAGATGTGAAATATCCACCACAAAATGCTGCAGTAGCAATGCAGAAGAAGTGTACTTACGTTTATATGAGACAGTGGTAAAATGAGCCCTTAAAAACATGTGTGCCGAGCTGATGTAAGCCCTGGCCCTATAGCTGGTGTTCATACTTGGTGACCTTGCACACCAGAAGGATTTGCTGCCATGGATTATGACTGCAGTTCCGCCCTGGACTCCTTCATTTCAGCACAAAAGAACTGAATACTTTACAGTGGCTGCTGCAGATTTATGTTAGGATGTGTTTGCATTGGAAGAACTTGGTCTGCAAGGACTTGGAGAGATCAGCGAGCAAAGGAAGGGATACAGATGGGACAATGAATGCTGGCAATTATCTGAATTTCAATGGAGCATCTTAGCTAGGACTTCTTGAACAGTTGTGAATTTTTCTATTTGAAAAATTCAACACAAATCTCTCCCACTCATGCACAGCTAAAGAAAATGTTTGTATTTGAAGGAAGGGATGGGCAGGGGGAAGACAGTGACTCTGTTAGTGCCAGCCCTGAGCCTTACTGTAATAGAAAGTGTGAAATCATAGAGTCAGTGGTCATGATTCAGAGTCAAAAGGTTACAGGGTAAAAAAAGAAGTGAAAAAAAATAGAGTTCTTTATTTGTGCCTTCAAGTAGTTGAGTTTTCTGTCTGGCCAGCTGCCACAGCCTTCAGACTGTTACCAGCCCTGTGTATGGAAGGTTTCCTTTCCTGACATTTCATCAGTTGATCCCTCAGTTTATCCCTCCCTCTGTTTAGGATTGATACTAGGCAAATATGTTTTAGAAACATTGTCAGTGGCTGCTGCTCTCACCTTGTCTTCACCAGCACTTGTGCTGTGGTTGCAGCTGGTGGAGCTGGGTGAGCAGGAAGCTGGGATGCATCAGTTCAGCAGAGCTTAATGCCAGTGGTGTGCCACAAGAGCCCATATTAAATCTGAACCTTGCAAAGATGTCTGAAAACCAGCAGAGCGGGTGGCTGGAAGATTAACTCTGCACAGGGACACTTTGGAGAGCAGAGAGCCACAATAGCAGTTTCAGTGCCAGCTTTGTCCCAGCTGCCAGAAGGGACTTTTGTCAGGGGAGTCCTTTACCATGGCACTGCTCCCCCAGCTGCTGGAACAATTGCTTGAGACCACTGGCAGTCAGTATGATTAAAGCAGCCTTCAGGCAGCTTTATTTTACAAAGGCAGCTATCCAGGTCCAAGGGTTGGTTTGGCCTAGAAGGAAGGAAGGAGAAGGAAGTTTGCTGTGTTGTACCCTTCCACATCTCTTCTTTGTCTGTGTTAAACATAGACAAGGGTCACACCTGGCTTTGTGGTTGGTCTGTAGTCACCCCATGTTGAGTCCATTAAATGCTCCCAGTACCTCTAGGTATTGACTGATCTGACAGGGCAGGCTGATTTTTCTTTGTACATGAAGGTGCAATTTATTAGAATTAATTACCTAATCTACTGCTAGATGAGCTGGGATTTTAGCGGTATGAATTAATAATACAAACCAGGAGCGCCCTTAAAACTTAAACCCATTTCCTTTCTCTCAAACTGGGTTGCAGCTGTTAGATCCCATTTACAAACCATAAGTAATGCAACTGCTGATAACACAGTTATCAATTCCGTGTTGGGATTGAACTGCAGGAACCAAACAAGGCTGCTTGCTCAAGCTTCAGTTTCTTCCTTAGACCAGGTAAAGCCTTTCCTTTCCTTTGTATTTTTAAAAATGGGAGCTAGGAGGTGTGTTTACCAAAATGGATTTTTGTCCCAATGGGAATAGCCCTCTTTTGCTTTCCTCTGCTTGTTATGTGTGAGTATGTAAATATATGTAAATGTATACAGGGGCTCAGATTTGCCCTCTTCGTCTCCCCCTGCCATGTATAATGTATGTGTTAAACACGTAATCATTAATCAACTTTGTGGGGAGTGGAGACAAGAAGGGCTCTTTGATGATAGATGTATACTGGTGACTGTGCTTGTATGCGTGTTTATTAGGCAGCACAGTGCTATCAAAAGAAACTCCAGGTCCCCAAGGATAAGAAACAGCACAGGGAACAAATGAAGAGGAACAAAAATCCAACCCCTCTTACTGTAAAACCCTCTGTCTTCTACCATCTGTCTCCTTTTTTGGAGTGAAATAAATTGGGGAGAGAGCTTTGAATAAGGTGCTTATTTGTAATGCACTGAAATGCTCATGTAGAACAGAAGCAAAGTTATGGTTAATGTTGCCTCTGATGGCTGGGAGTGTTGGAAGCAGGATGACATTATTTCTTTTGTCTGTACATGCTGGAAGTGGTTTAGAGAAAAAAAGCCTTCAGGATATCATGCACAAGCACAACTATTTCTGAGGTTTTAATATCACGTTTGATGTTATGGAAGGCACAAATTAAAGGTGGTCATTGCCCTGAAGTGTTCATAATAAAGACAACAAAACCCACAGTGGTTCTTTGTGAGTACCCAGCTCAGAACATGCTTCAGGCTGCTCTCCGTTGCTGAAAGAGGACTTGGGGCTCTGGAATTACATGTCTGGAGATTAAGGCAGAGGCATAGAGATTGACTTCTTTGCATTACTTGCATACAGCAGTAAGTCTTGGGACCTGAAAGCTTTTGGCTGCATGTAGAAAACCAAACATTTCCTTGGTTGTGCTAGAGAGGAGCTTAGTTTGGTAGAATTGTGCTTATTGTCTTGCACAAAATTGTGTTGTCCACAATGATGAAGTTGCAACAGACATGTTTGGGGGGAAGATTAAAAATCCAAAGTATTTAGGTGCCTTGGATTATTTTTTGCTGTTCTCATTTAGTTTGTGCTTACAAGTGCCTATTTTGAGAAATACCTAGTCGAATAGATATTTTAAATGAGCTTAAAAAGTGTCTTTGGCTCATTGGGTGTAGAACTGCTGCACCATTTGCTTTGTGTTCTTGCAGAGCTAGGCAGGAGACACCAAGGTCTGATTGGAAGCGCTGGAGTGCGTAGGCAGCAGCAGCAGCCCCAGCTCCATCAGCCATCTGCTCCCAGTCCAGGAGCCTGCACCAGCCAGGGCACAGGGGAAGGGCTGGCAAGTGTGTTCCTGGGGAGCAGCAGCAGTGAGACAAATGGGAGGCAAATGGGAAAGCAAAATTCCATTTTCTGCAGCCTGCTCGATGTAGAGAAGCTGATGGATTGGCTGCAGCATGCCAGATTTGTCAAGGTGTATCTGGTGTTGTTTTAGCAAAGGAAAAAAACCAATAAAATCCCAGGAAGGTTATACTCAACAACAGATACGTACATTTGCTTTGCACTAAGCTAGGCTTTGTTAATGATAACATACCCTCATCCATTCTGTCTATTTTTCTTTATTTTCTATTGATTTCCTCCTCCAATTTGCCAGAGTCAGCGCTTTCAAATTGTTTTACGGATAAGCTGAAAGCCACAGATATTCAGAACTTTTAGAATTGTCAGCTGTTCAGGTCTGCATTTTTGTTTTTGGAGGTCTTTCCACCATTTTATTTTTCACAGAAGGAATAAACAAAGCTTTGGTTTAGGAAAGTGCTTCAGCTGTAGTGAGATTAAGCACATACATGGAGCTAAGCATTTGATCAAGTGCTTTTCTGAATGCACTTTCTAGAAAATTGATGTCCCTTCCACTGCTCTTGCTAAGCTAATCGGGAGATGCTGTGGGCTGATCAGAGCCTTTTGTGCATTTTCAAGATAGTGTCTCTGGAGGATCATTACACACATCCCTCTGCAGAGACTACAAGGAGATTGTCACCAGGAAAGTGTTAGTCACTGTGTATTAACATGCAGGATTATTCTGCCTCTTTCTTCACTGTAAGCTTTTCATCTCCTTACTAAGCAAGCACATTCATGTCTGGGCTAAAATCACAAAGGTTTCTTACAATGCTCCATTTGTGCTTCCAGTTCAGAAATAAACTCTGGTGAAATGAGCTGTTAGCGGTTGTGGGACTTTGGAAGAAAGGCAGGGAAAGGGCAGTGGCTTCAGCCTCTCCTGCCACAAAGAGTCCAAAGGGAGATGAGCCAGGACCAAGGCACAGGAGCTGAGCACTCGGCCCCTGGGGGTGCAGTTGTCTGGGGGGGTAAATGACCTGAGAGCTGAGTGGAGTTGTTGATGCCTTGGCCAAGGATCAGCTGGTCAGCCAAAGAAGGGTCAAGTACAGCTTGCTCTGCTGTTGCTCCCAAAAGCATCTCCCGTGCAAAGCGGTGGTTGAGCACACACCAGTGATGTTCCTCCTCCAGCTGGACAGCTTTCCATGCCTGTGGCAACAACAGGGCAAGCCATGTCTGTGAGCGTGCTGGAAACTCCTCAGCTGGTGGCTGAGCATGGCAAGCATTAGTCAGCCACTGAAAAAACACTTGCCCCTCAGACACCACCATGAAGGAAGAAGAGCAAAGCCAGATCAGTGGTGCTCTGTATATTCACAGGTCCATGAGCAAGCACAGTAGAGAGCTTTAGAGCACAAAACAGACAGACATCTATCGCTCGCCGCAGGCAAACAAAACTTTGTGGGTGAAATTGTCCTGGTGTATATGGAAAATTAACCTAGTAATTGCCCTGCAATTATGCCTCATCAAAGCAACTGCTGTTAGATGGCGTATCCTGCTACACCACCTTCCCAGTACAAGTCGTGCATCTACACTTACAGCCTTCCATCCTTCTTGAGAACCACCAGACTCCAAATGGAGCAGAGCCATGTTTTTGTTGGAAATAGCTGGTTACTGATACAAGCCAATTACTGGAGATGTTTCTTATAGTTTGTGTGTGAGGAAATGGCCCTGTTTTTGTGGTCAGCAGTTGGCATGGTATGCATTTGACTGCTTTAATATTTTTTGCAGCCCCACCCAAATACTCGCTGTAGTACAAAAGAAATAAATTTGGAAGAGCTGCTTGAGTGTAGCTGATCACATATTCACCCCATTAGCTTCAGCTGGCCTGTAGAGTTCCTGTACCCAGAATATTGAGAACACACAGCTTTTTAAAATAAAACTAGCTGTTCCCTATGTCAGATCAGTTCATGTCTGTACAGATGGTTTCTCAACTGGAATTGCCAGTAGCATCATTGGCAAAGGCTCCGAATGACATTTTTTGTCCATTTAGGTTTGGGGCATTTTTTTTGTTTTGTCTCTCTGATTGTATTCATAAAGGAAAAATTGTAAAGAAAAGAGTCAAAGGAAAGTCAAGAGGCATTGTACAAGAAGGAAAAGATTATAGCAGGGAGGCATAATGTATTGGAAGTGAAAGACTGTTCCCATCTATTGGGAATTTTCTCAAGAATGTGAATGTACACGTCTACTAGAAGAATGGGGAAAGAAGGCCTGACACTTTGTGGGGTTCAGACAAAAGAATATAGATCCTTTTCCCCTCACATCAAGTGGTCCATGGAAATTAAATTGTCCTCCAAATGCAGGGGGAAGTTCCTGTCCAGAATAGATCACAGCATGGTGGTGACTCTAAAGAGGGTTTCTCTTCTACTACCCTGCTCCACAGGGCATTTGCTCGAAGAGCATAATTAGGATGTGCATCTGAAAAAATACACTGCCAGACAGAGATACAGTAACATACTGGAACTCAAGTGTATTTTAGTCTGCTGCAGACGATAGGAAAACTGAGATGAGCACTGGCTAAACTTACTTCCCATGAACTTTCTCTCATGATTTCTTCACATGCTTTGGCTTATTCACATACAGACCTCTTTTTGTAATGAAGAAAGTTGGGTTGTTTAAAAGCCGTGAAAGAAGTTAGATTTAAGAGGAAGTTTTAAAAAGAGAATGAAGGCCTGGCTGGTGAGGCCAGGAAAGCTTTTCGTGCTTTGGACAGAGGGCACAAAGAGCCTGGGTAACTCTGTTGACCCAGGGTTTATGGTGTGGCTGTTGGTGCCACAGCTGGTTTCTCAAAGCTGGGAGGTGCTGAAGGGAGTTTGTTGTTGGCCAAGTTAGTCTTAGATTGCGGGGGGTGGCGAGATGCAAGAACTGAGAGTCTTTTAGGATTTTTGGAGACAAGGATGAGAAGATTGTTTGTGAAAGCAACTGGAATGGGGCATGGAAAAATCCAGGAAGGCTGTTTTACCCACCGGTGAAACTCTCTCTTTGGTTTGGACTATAGCCAGTGGTGCAGAGTAACAGAAACTTTTGAATTCATGCATCTGCTGCTTGGCCCGTCCTCACTGGAGGCTCAAATGGAGCTGCCTGTTCTGGAACCATTTTAGCTCGAATCAGCTCCCAGAAGAAAGTTGTTAATAACTCATGTCTCATCAGCCTTCTCCTCCTTCACTCCACTCCCTAGAAACTGGGCTGGGAGACTGTGCAGGAATTCGGGCTCTCCCAGGCAGGCCAGCAGCAAGGTGACAGGCTGAGGTCATCTGCTAAAGCCATCGCCGTCCTGCAGAGCAGCCACGGTGCAGAGCACAGCCGCGTTCAGCGCCGCGCTCGCTTTCTGTCTGCTCTAATGCTTTAAACAGGGCTCTGCATTCAGCAGTTACTTGTGTAAGCATTCTCCAGGCATTTGAAAAAGACAACTGTTTTCCAGAGGAGAGGAGGAAAGGGGCCGGAAGGAACTACCCTGGGCAGAGTAGGGGTGAGCGATAGGGAAGCGGCCAAAATAGAGGGGTTTGGGTGTGCTCGTGTGGGGGTGGCTGTGGGCAGACACAGTGCTGCACATAGACTTGATTGGGCTCCCCCACACCTGGTATTAAATCAGAGAAAAGCCTTCCACCTTCTGGTGCTGGGAGTTATGCTTTTTAGAGCCGAGTTCGACAGTTGTTATTGCAATTTTGTGGTGCTCTTTTGATTTACAGCTGTTTTTACGACCATTGAGGCAGCCACAAATCGAGGAAATCTCATAAAACAGAGAGTAAACGTCTCCTTCACAACCCAGGCAGAGTTTTGGCATCCGTGCTTATTCCATAGAGCAGGATGTGTAAACAATATTGTGTCCCCTGAGTGGCTGATATCAGTACAGTTAAGTGGTAACAGCTTGAAAAATGCATTTCTCGTATATTGGTGGTAAAATTCGAAATGGGCCCCCAGGCTAAAGTAAATTGGTGACATTTTGCAGCAGAAAGGGGAGGGGAAAAGGGGAAAAAAAAAAAAAAAAAAAGGGCAGCAATTGGAAATGCAGAGCCCCAGCTTTGAAAGCAGTGGGACTGGAGCCAAAGTTGGATTTATCTGCATTATTGCAGTATGGAAATAAATGGATCCACCACACTTGTTGCAAAGCGTATCTAATTGGAGAAGACAGATTATATGTTGGCTGCAAATGGGGGACTGCCCCATTCACCACCTTCTTATACAGAAGATGAGGTCAGTTAATGCCATATTTAATAACGGTACAACAATGAGAGCTTATTCTTGACTTGCTGTATAGCACAGGAGAAAAGCTTGGTGACCCTTTCCTGCAGAAAGTAGGTGAGTGCACTTCACTGCCCTTGGATGAGTGAGCGATAGGAAGCCAGATGCTTTGCAGATGTGAAGCATAGGCCTCCTTCCATATTTTTTTCTTCTGGAGCCTCCATTTGTAGGGAAATTTATATTCTATCCTTTTTTAAGGTGTTTCTGATCCCTTCTGTTGTGTCTTTAAATACGTGGCCCTGTGGTGTGCCTTCTGTGGTGCATGAGGGTGTCCACCAGTGGGAACAGAGCTGTGGGGAACAGGCAGTCCAACAGAGACTTTTTTTCCTTAAAATGTAGAAACACGAGACCTGAGACAGAGAGAGAAGGGTTGATGGGCAGACTTGATGATGAAGTTGAAAAAGTCAATCTAATAAACACCAGAGAGACAGCTTCTAGAGTTTCACCATGTTTTGGGATTACGCATTCGTATTGTTTACCTGATGAATATTTGATGTTTCCTTCGTGTATAGAGCTGCTGTTATGTGATGGGAGTAACAGGAGGTGTTGTCATCCTGTAGCTTCTCCATCTGATTACCCAGGGCCTGCTGAACATAATGAGTGGGAGTCCAGTCCAGCTCAAATTAATCTGGTGTCTGTTGGCAGAGGAGAGCCATGAGAAGACCTTGGGCAGCTGTCTGCTTCACAGAGCCTGGCAGGGAGTTCTCCAATAAAAAAGCTGTCGTTCCTTTCCTGGACTCATACTCAGCATCTACTTGCCCAGTTCTAATTAACCTAATGGATAGTGTTAAAACTGGGCATCTGCAAGGGTTTGTAGACCAATAATCCAGGTGGTTCAGGATATAGTTTTCTCATTGGATCAAGAGAGGAGGAGAAGGCAGATGATCATTCATTTTTGTTTGATTTTGCTTTCCAGTGCTGTCTGAAAAGAGCTAGTCTGAAGATGTTGAGTTAGGCAGTGGCAGCCCTCTATTTCTGCAGTTTCCATGGGCAAAATGGGAATGGCCATTCCCCAAGATCATGCACACACCCGGCACTGTTGGTGGTAAAGCTGCAGTGAATGACACTTTCATCCAGAGGTTATTTGTTAAATTCTTTATTGGTGTGTTAATAGAAAGCACTGGACAGGAGGTGATTGCGCTGTTTGCTTATGAATGTCTTCATGTTGGTAACATTTTTATTAAAATTTTTCCTTTTGGAGTCATGTTGCTGCATGGGAATGTCAGCTTCCACACATGTTATACTTCAAAGGAAAAATCCAGCTTTTTGTCTAGGTCTCAAGGATTAAACTTGAAAACTTAAATTTAGAAATGAATGTTGACAAATGTAGACAGATGTCCCAACTGATTTCCTTTAAAGTTGTATTAGATTGCAGGTATTTTTAGTGTGAGGCTCCTTGGTTTTTATAATTATTTTGCATTGTCCTGCCACAAGCACAAAGCTGGAGGGCTGCAGCAGGTACTAGCACTGAAGCAGAGGAGAGGAATCCCTGAACCACAGTCCACTAGCAGAGGCAAATCTCCTAAATCTCTGCTCTTACAGCAGCTGAGGTGCTCAGAGGGGGCAGGGCCAGCAGGCTCCAGCACAGCTCACATGACTGTAATATTCATCTTGTAATAAGAATCTCTCCTACACATAATTCTGGTGGGAATGAAAATTTCCCAGTAAACCTCTTAGCAAGGCTGCTGAATTAAAAAGAGGAGATACTTCTTAGGTGGTGAAGCCTGCCTGAATCACTCAATCTCTGCAGGAGCTGCTCCTGCCTTCCAGCGCTCCGGTACCCGGGCACATCCTAACGCTGCTGGTCAGCTGCTAGTGGGCCAGTGGCCCCATCCAAGAGCTCTGGGTCTCAAGGGATTTGCCTTCACATTCAGTAGGAACACATCCAGCACGCTGCAGCTGTGGGTGAAGCCAGGGATGTGCTTTGTGTCCAAACTGAGCAATCTTCTGCATGAAAGGGGAGCCCACTTCAGCAGCCCCATCCTCCTGGGCTGCACAGCTGTGCAAGGAGTGGACCTGGGAAAGAACGATGCTTTTGTGCAGCACAGTTATGTGTTTAACATAATAAATGTTTATTGTCCTCTGGAGCAAAGGAGCAATAGGCTAAATTATAGCCCGGGGAGGGAAAGCTAGAATCATGAGGTATAGGCTGTTAATTATCTTTTTTTTTTTTAGCTGTCATAATGTACTGGCGTTTGCCTGCAGCTCCCCCCCTCCCACTGCTCCATTACCTCCACCACCACTATCTCTAAAATATCTGCTTCCCCTACCACTGGGCCCTCCTCCTCTCTGGCCTCCTGCTCTTTCATTTGTAAGGCATCTCTGGCCTCCTGAGAGATTTGTGACTTCTCTCCCAGCAGCCGCTTACGGTGATAAAGGCCCTCAGACTGCCTCTCTCTGATTAATCAGCCCTCGTGCAGCCTCGATAGGGTGTTAATTTGTAAACTCAGTGGACAGGCAACTGTGATAAGCCTCTGCAGCTGCTGTGTGTCTGCCGGGGGGATGGGCAGATAAAGCTTCAGCCCTGGGATGCAGCCAAGAAATATTTTGGAGCAGTGAATTAGAAACAACAACAACAAAAGAGCCTTCTGCAGAGGCACTCCTTTGAGGTTGCTGTGGGTAAGACAGCAAGTTTCAATGGCAGCAGACAAGAGCTGCTTTCCTGATAAGCTCCCTGACCCCCCAGGCCCAGGAAAGGGCCACGTCAGGATTGCATCCCCAACTGGGAAATTGTGTCAGAGGGATCTCCCTGTGTCACATGCCGTGGTCTGGGCTGGGAGGACAATGCAATCTTCTCTGTGCCTGATATACTCACTGCAGTTAACCTGATGCTTTTCAGAGAATTTGGTGCTGGTTTGTCAGGGCTGTCTGGCATGACATGTCACCTGCAAGAAAGGGATGGACACCAAGGGTGTCCAGAACAGCATCAGTGTCAAATGATTTTTGAGCACTCTAAAATGTTTGCTCTGTGATGTGGGTCACATAAAATTCTATACGGAGTCCACTAAGTACCCAAGGTATGGATTAAAAATAAGAATACAGCCTTTTCCCTAAAGAGCAGACCATGCTGAGTGGTCTGAGACCACAGAGTAGTGCTCTGAGAAATAGCAAAGCTGGAGGTTAAGCTCTGGAATACCCAGGCAGGTTGGAGAAGGCTGCAGTGATGACAGGCATGTATTCTGTTTGTCTGCTCAAGGAGGTTATGTTGAATGTTTCTGATGTGCTCATGCAATTTTCCTTTTTTTATTGATTTGATTATGCTTTCTTCAAAAATTGAAAGGAGGAGATATTTCACTGAATTTTTATCAGCACTTTGGTTCAGCTGAATCCTAATGATCCTGCCATTGTTGGCCTCCCTAATTGTTCTAATATTATCTGACAACATGCAACAGACGATGGAAGCGGTTCCTTCCCTGTCTGCCAATGCAGGTTGTTATTCAGTTCGTTTTTGAACTGCTGCAATCCTCAGACAGACAGTGACCTTTTTATGAAATCAAATGTCTTGCAAAACCCTCTTGGTCTCTGAACTGTGATTTATAGCCATTTGTGTAGGAGAAATCTGCAGGTGGGATTTGGGTGACACATAATTGGTTAAAAGATAAAATAAAATGAAGGTTGCCCTGCTGGTGCAGTGATGGCAGGAGCTACAGGAATGAATTGCTTGGCAGTGCAGAGCCTGGCCCTCCTCCTCCCGCCCTCCTCCGTCGCTTGCCAAGTCCTGTCTGGCAGGCCATTACAATGATAAATGCAGGTAGCTGGCAAAGACCACAGCTGAGAGTTTGTTCTAGCATGCCAAGCCCTGCTTGGCATTCCCAGTTGGTGCCAGCATTTGCACTCTTACTCAGTTTGACGGAAACCAGGACATGAGGTGTGAATTTATGTCCGCATCCTTCCAGGAGAGAGTTGGGATAATGAAATGCCAAGGCAGCCCTGGGAGCAGCAGAGTAATTTGGTAGGTACCAAACAACAGTCTGCCACCTGTCATTCGCAGCACAGTCCCTGCTCTCCCCCATCGCTCTTCCTACAGTGCAGCCTTTGAATTATAAGAAGTTTTAGATAGTTCTGCAAAGAGCACTTGCCATTCCCTTTGATTTAGTGCAAATAAAAAGCCATATCCCTGCCAAATATATGGGCTGACTAGATAGGATCAAGCTGTAATGACAATAATACAAACTGCTGTAGCAGTGTGCTACACAGCGTTCCCAACCTTTCCTACCTAAAGGTAGGTTTTCCCTTACATTTGTAGCAAAAGATAAATCAAATCTGTGCTTGCCTGAGTGAGTGTCTGGGCGATGAAAAAATTTTGAATGTGGAAGTGTAGGCTGAAAAAGTCTGGTTTGGGAGGGGGTCAGCTCTCTGAGAAAGGTGTGAGAGCTCTGGTGTTTGTGATGTTTTAAACCAGACCATACAAAGCCCCTTTCTCAGTGCATCACAGAGAACTGTGTTTCCCTGACTGTGGTGTGTATCAGTTGCTTTTAACACGGACTCATCACTGCCTCCAGCTTACACTGAGAGCTGCAGCCTCATCCAGTGGCTCAGGGAGAGGACTGTCCTCTGGATGCCACTCATAGACCAGAACACCCAGGAGCGTATGAACATGTGTTATGGAGAAATCAGTGCTGATTAAAGTGGAAAATAGCAGGAGCGTAAAGTGAAGGTAGATTTGGTAGTGGCTGGGGAGCTCAGGTTTGAAGGAGGAAGATCCTGAGATAAGGACCAGGTGCACCCTAATTTAAATTAGGACACACAGGCATGCTAACTGTAAGCAAGTATTTTGGCTGGTTTTAATGAGGGACAGCTGGAAATTTTCTTTACTCGTTGGTGTCTCTGGAAACAGCCGAGGAACTTTCTGCAGCTGTCTGACATGGGGAGGTCCAGGAACTCCCCAGCTTCCTTTCTTCTCCTCCTTCACTAAATTTCTTTTTCAGTACATGTATTTATTTATTTATTGGAGCTGAGCTGGGAAGAAGAGGGAGTTTGATCTTTTCCTTTGGGAGACAGCAACTGCTCAGAGGAAGATGAATCATAAAGCATTGCTAATGGAGGGGATGGGAAGGGGAGAACTCTGGGCTGCAGCCATTCCCCAGGGGCTGGGGGGATGGTTTGAGGAGAGAGGGAAGGGGAGTTAGCAGGCCTGTGCCCCGAGGCTCTGGTGGCAGACATGCTGTAGGTCAGCTGTCCCTCTGTGTCAGAGGGTTCAGTCACCCTTTGTCACGGGAAGAGGCACATCTGTGCAATAAGCAGCACACCACAGCAGCCTATGTTTAAGAATTACTGCTGCTGCTCAATTTAAACTAGTTTGTTCAGTCCCATGATGGTTGTAAAATGATGAGGAACATGCTCAGGGTTCAAACATTGTTAATTTAAGCTTATCACTGTCTTTCCAAAAGAGGACCAAATCAAGATGTCAGAGTTGTGGAGGAGCAGTGAGCTTGGTTCCTCACTGCCCTACACTAACTGAGTCAGACTGCATACAGAGTTTCCTTCCAGCCCTCATCCTCTTTGTCTCCCATTCCATTTGCCACTGCGTGAAGTCAGCATAATTCAGTGGTGAATTAGGACCAGCGATCTCTGCTTCTAGGCTCTCTATGGCGTAATTTAATCTGTGTTCCCAGAATTGTGCTAGCTTCTCAAAGGGGCTGTTGAAAAAACAGTCATGGTTATATAAACTGCTGAGAGAAATGAGCATTCTTGGGAGAAAAAGTGACAGAGGCAAGTGCATGGTGACAGTCCCTTCCAGGAGCAGAGCAGTACTGAATAAGTGTGCTAAATGAATGTGAGGTGGGCACCTCAACAAGTGTGTTGCTTTGTGGAAGTACACTCCAAGAAACATTTTGTTTCTAGTGAACATTCTATAGAGTAAACTCATGAAAGATACTGAAGACACATCACTACCTCTCAGAGATGGCCTTGAATCATAACTGAACTAAAAGTATCTGTGGAATTTAAGGCATTGCCATTTCAGTAAGTAGCTGCTGGTTTGGGGTTGTTTGTGCTGCGTGTTTCACTGTGATGTGTTATGATGTAACTGAAGGTACAACTGTGTCTTTAGGATTGCTAGGAAGGTAGAGATTCATTCTTGCTTTGGGAATATTATTTTTTATTAGTCCTTACTTGCACTGGAAGTCAACAGACAGAATTTCATAAATGATCCCAACTATCAGCTGTAACCAGATTTTTCAGAACAAGCTGGTCACCATTCAGGTTTCTAAATGGATTTTTGGAAATGCTGTATACCCAGTAACTCCAGTCAGGTTAATGCCCCAAAGGCAGCTGCTGAGTGCTGAGCCCTCTTGAAAGCCCAGTCTATAAATTTTGTGGGAAGATAATCACAGTGTGGATTTGTAGAAGTCCTGTTCCCTCTTGCTTAATCCCTCACACAGCTGGGCTGTGCTGTGTCCCAACCAGCTGTGTACCACAAAGCTGGATTTTCCTAGAAGGTTCACAAAAATGACTGAATTGCAGGGCTAACTTTTCTTTTGTCTTCCTAACTGAGCTGTGGTTTCTCTCCAGAAATAACGCAAGTTTTGAAAAGACTGTAGGCTACCGTGAAACATCCCCTCACAATGCAGGCAGTGTTACCCATGGGCTGCTTCTATATCCTGAAATGTGTAGAATACTTTGTTGGTCTTAAGGGGGATTTTTACTTTGGGTTTTTGTGTGCGTGTGTGCTATTTCTAGGCTTCTCTTGCACCTTTCCATATGTATCAATTTCCATTTCCTACAGAAGAATCACAACCCAAACAATACCTTCCTGTTTTAGTTATTGTTCTCATATTACTGGATGAGGGGTCTGGTGTGAATGACTTGCAGAGTGAACTGCAAAGTAGTAAAGCAGCCCTGACGTGCTGAAATTCTCTGCTGGACAAGTGATCAAGTGGCATTGGAGTGGTTGGTAAAAGCAAGGGAGACAGATCAAAGGAAAGAATGAAAATTGATCCAGCATTTTCAGGTAGTGTCCGTGCTTTATGCTAAAACTTCCTCAAAGCATATCCAGCACTTCTAGTTTGGAAATCTCCCAGAGAAGGGTTTTCTTGTTAGCTTTTTAGTGCTTGCTAAGTTCAGTAATTGTGCAGTCTCTCTTGAGACTGGCTCTTGGCTGTCTAGTAGATAGGCAACCATCCAGATCTAAAATTTAAATTGTATTTTACTGTCTCCTTCTTCTGCCTACTGCACTGGACTCATTTGGAGGGAATGCTTGGCTTTTGCCCTGTACATGACATACATACCAGGTCCCTAACACTACTTTGCTTGTTCCTTGTGAACCAGAACTGCAGCCTTATTAGCAGTGTCCCAGTGTCTTGCTGTCAGGCTTGGATCTGGCATTTGGTGCTGCAGGAGATGGCATGAAGGTCCCCAGAGCCTCTGGTGTTGGTGATAAGGAGCAGTTCTTCTCCCTGCTAGCCACTTACAGGCTACGGATAAGGGGGGAAAAAAGAAGTAATTGCTGTGAGGCCTGAAATAATATATAGTGCTGTCTTTGCCAGATGATGTTGTTCTGTTATATATAATGATTAAATTATTAATCTGTAAGAGCTCTTGCACCTTTCAGCTGCCTTGGGTTGGTGGGAACCAGGATGGATGAGGCATGGACTTCATTATGCCTCACTGCCCACCTTCGAAGGAGAGGGTGTGCTACATCCTCTGTGGCTACCACCTCACATTTGAGGAAAAAGTTGCCTTTGCTGAGCTTTTAGTGCTGAAAATTGAATCAATGTTTATATGTGCTGGGTTCAAGGGGAGGAAGGGGGAGGGACTGCAGCACCGCTCCTCTGCTTGCTCTCCGCAAAGCAGAAAAGGGCAGAAATGTTATTTTCCTCTGCCGTGTATTCAGCCTGGTTTCAAGCTGTCACGGAGCTGGGTGGAGGCATTTTCCCCTTTAGGTCTAGAATTGAAAAGAAAGAAAATCAAAAGGTGACAAGGGTTGGTAACTTCATTGAATAAGCCACAAAGGGGACCTGGAAGGCTTGGTGTCATCGAGAGGATGCTGGGTCTCAGAGGTTTCAGCAACGTGAGGTTACCTCAGAAACTGCTGCTCTGGGGACAGATGTCAGATAAGCTTCGAGTGCCACGGTTGTTGCTGGGGACAAGGGTGGGACCATGCAAGCAGCATTTTTATGAACACAAGCCTGTGGTGGGTTCTGTGGCTGTGGGCTGTGCCCCGGGGCAATGAGCAGCCCGTGAACAAGAGAGGGTGGAGGTGTCTTCTGTCTGTGAGCTGCAGGCTGGGCAGATCTCGCTGCCTTATGCAGCAACAAAAAGGAACTTGAGGGGTTCGTG
Organism: Irena cyanogastra; assembly: GCA_013397155.1. Lineage (NCBI taxonomy): Eukaryota > Metazoa > Chordata > Aves > Passeriformes > Irenidae > Irena > Irena cyanogastra. The sequence continues at coordinate 1,427,180 of VWZV01011712.1, forward strand.
AAATGGTCCTTCAGATGGAGACAGGCAGGAGGCAACAAGAGGGGGGGAAAAAAGGAAATTTTTAGTTTCATATTGCAGTCAAAGAACGTGTGATTTCCTGTGATGGATGGAACTCTGCATAAAAGGCTCCAAATGCCTGGTTTTGTTCACAAGGGAAGAATTCCACTTTATTAATATTATTTTTAAATCCCTTCTTAAACATATGCAAATGATTTGCTTGGAACAGCAGTATTTGGGAGGGGACTTGCTTTAGCAGATGTGTTGGTTTGCTGGATTTTTTCACTCATTAGTGGGCTCCCTCAGACACATAGGTTTTATTGTACGCTTTCTTTAAAGGGTGACTGATAGGGTTGAATGATGTATTCAGGCTCTTCCTCCCCCAGCTTCCCTCCTGCCTTTACAGCAGCTCGCAGAATATCCTATAGCACAGGCGTTCACTGTTTCAGAACGGTGCTGGTGCCAAAAACTGCTCAGATCTGGAGCTAGAAATCACCAGAAGTGAGAGCAAAAGTTACTGTAAACTCTAGGTGTGAAGGTTTGTGTCTGTGAACCGAAGCTGCAATGTTGAAAACGCTGCTCTGTAAATGTTGACTCTGATTGTGGAAGGCAGTGGCACATGCTGATAGCAGAAGACTGAGCAATAATCCGGGTGGTTTGCTTTGTCTTTAAAGTGAATTTTCTGGCTTGACTTCCTTAAACATTGTTTTGGTATAGTCTGGACGTGTAGCACTGAGATCTTTAGCTCCCAGCCGAGCACTGCCAGTCTGCGCTGAGCCCAAGGTGCACAGAAGGGAGCGAGCTGGTGGCTGCCACAAACTGATGGCCGTGAGCCCAGGCTCTCCAGACCAGGGGAAGCACAAAGCTTCTCCCAGCCAGGGTGGCTGCCACGGGCAGAGCAGGTCCTGCAGCCAAGGCTGGCTCCCCAGGAAGGGCTCCTCTGGAGGGCTGCACGCCCCAGCATCTGGACCCGGCACTTAGGATTTGTGGTCAGCAGCCAATTTACTGCTGGGGCTTTAGTGCAAGCCACGCCAAAGTTTCATTGCCTGTAAAATGGGGGAATCTTATTTATCCACCTGCCACGTGTCCGAGTGCTTGTGGAGTGCTTTGAGAGTAGGCCCTGGCTTTGTGTGAGCATGGGTGAGTTCCCAGAGCCTGCAGATGTGTTCTGCGTCCGTGGCGGCTTGGTGTTGATTATAAGTGAAAAATCTCCTTACAATGGGTTGTAAATTCAGAGTTGGCTGTCAAACGTTTTATGCACCACTGTTGTTGCTGCTGTGTGACACTGTTACACTTTCTTTGCAAACCAGTCTAGGCAAAACAGTGTTTAATCCTGGTTCTTCCTCTTTTTAATCCATGCAGTGAAGGGATCGTGCAGGTAACTGATTTTCCCTAAGATTTTAGGATCTTTTTGCTGAGCTGTGTAATGATCATACATGCCACAGCTACACGTGCAGCTTTGTCGTGGACATAATTCAGAATTTTTTTCTTATGTGTCTCAGCCTCAACCTATTTTTCATGTTGTTTTCCCTCTCTTTTTTATACATTTGCATTAAGTAAGACATTCAGTGCTTGCAGTGTCACTTTTCTTAGAAGTAACATGAATGGATCACTCTTGCTTCTTACTATATCTCATGCAGAACTTCTTGCATTTTACTATTTGTTTTTTTCCTTCTGAGTTGTCATTTAAAATATATAGCAATGTAATACAATTTGTAGTGCTCTTTATCATGCAAATCTCCCAAGGCACCTTAGAATAAAATCAATAAAATCAAAAATAAAATCAGCTGAGTTCAGCCATGTGTTGAATTAATTAATTGTTTTTAAAGCAGAGCCAGGGGAAAAAGGCTTTTTTCACTTTCAGTATCTTTTGCTCGTCAGCTTTGTACTTCACCCATTTTGTTCATGCAGCAGTCAGTGCCAACACGTTGATGATACCTTCTTGTAGATGGTAGAAATGTTGATCGTGCTCCTGCTCCCAGACCAGCTTTGATTCTGGAGAGGCTGCTTGCTATTTCATCAGATAGCGAGGAGGAAAAGCTTATGCTGAAATCGGTTGATATCAGTGGGGGGAGGAAAGGAAGCCATCAAATTAACTCATAAAAGTTTTAGTTAAGATGAATGGACTTTTTTTCCCTGTCTGTCGTTATCATCTTGTCTGTAACCCAGTGACCCTGATTATCATGAAGCTGTTTACAAGGTTTAGGTTAATTGGATTTCTTTAACTGTTTCCCAGAGCTGTGAGGAGCACAAATACACTGCTGTGAAGTTCAGACAGCATAGTGCAACCCAGTCTGCAAGGATACGGGCTTCTTCCAAGAGGAAGTCGTTTTGTTTCATACTCAACTAAGTGCATAGCAGCATGTACCTATCATTTGGCATAATATTGAACAACACCCTCCTTCATACAGATGTGTTCAGTTGCAACTTGTGTTTCCAATACACAAATTACATTTTGCATGTTCAGCAAGAATTGAGCTTATTTTCAGTGAGAGAGCCTTTGAAATGTGTTTTGGTTTGTTTGGTTTTTTTTTTTTCCTTCAGCTTGATAGCAGTTTCACTGGTTTTGATTTTATATGAGGAATCATGGATAAAATAGCTGTGCATTGCATGGCTGCCTAAATAAATGAGACAGGAGGATGTAGTTGGGTGAGATCAGGACAGTCCTCTTGCTTGGCTTTCATCTCCTCAGGATGCATGCTCGTTCTTTAATGGCACAACATTGCACCCTCCAGGTGCAATGTGCAACTGCAGGTCTCCAGATAACCCACTTGTTTTATGAGCTGTGTTTTTGTGAGCAAGCCTTCCCAATTTCTCCTTCACAATTATTCACCCTCTGTTTCTCTTCCTTTTTCAGGCTTCTGTAGGCTCTGAGAAGCTGTTCTCTCCTGCAGCAAATAAAGGTAAGTGATCTGGAGAAATGCTTTCCTTATCTTACAGCAAGAGATTTGGGTCGTGAATTCGTATCATGCTTATAGCAGGACATCAGTTTTGCCAGAGCCTGTAGCTTGGCCACACACATTGTCATAAAGATCAGCTTTACTGGCTTGTGATGATTTAAGTTAAAATTTAGAGCTGCATTGTCTCAGCGTGGGGTGGGACTTATTCCCTTCCAGTAGGATTTGTATTAAGTGTCTTGGAGAGAGGGATTACTGACAAAGGAGAAGTCAGGGGGATATGCTTCTCCCTCTAATACAATCCAATCCTCATTTCTTTTAAACAAATCAGTATTTCAGTGCTGTCTGTGTCATCCTGACAAGGGCTTGCACGTCCCTCCCTGCCAGTGCCCACGGAGTGTTTGTGCCTGTAGATCTTGGCTCTCCAGGACGTGTGGAGGGTGCTCAGCACGGCACAGCTCCACTCCTGCTGTTCATGTCAGTTACCTGTGATAGGCACTGGGGGTTGCTAAGAGACTGCCTCGTTCCACATCCCCTTGGGGGGCACAGCCACGGACCTCTAAATACGCCAAGCCCTCCTCTGAGGGCTCGGCACAGCCATAAAACCGGGCTGCTCTGCTTTCCTGTGCTCCCAGGGATAATCTCACTGAGATGGATACTCGGTGGAAATGCCAGAGAAACAGCCTTGGAGAGGGCAAACTGTGGCATGTGGTGGAAAGCGTTGTGCTGGGAATGGTTCCACTTTGCCATGCAAGGAGGTTTGTGTGGCTCCGAATTAATTGCCAGGGCTTGTGGCTGTCTGCAGCATCCTCTGCATTGAGCTGCAAAATAAAATCAGGTCACAGCAGTAGTGGATGTTAGGGGCATGCAAACACCCCAAAGAGGTGAGATGAGGCCCATTAACAAGAAGTGATGAAATAACCTTCTTGCATTTCTTCAGTGGGGCCAAGAAAGGAACAATATGCAGTTGTGTAGGAGTGGGTGCTGGACATGGAAAGGCGTTTTGGTGGTTGTGTGCTCCATCACCTGGATCCAGGCCCAGTTTTTAGCTGGGCTCTTCAGCAGCAGTAACTATTAGGAATTCTCTTTCTTTCCAAGCTTTGCAGATTTTCAATGCCAAATGTGGAAACCGATGACAAGCCCATTATGTTATTACATTTGTAGATATTTTTACAAAAGTATGCAGCTTTATCTGGGGGAAAGAGGGAAATTTAAACAAATAGTGGGGAAGAACATTTCTCTTCTCTCACTTGGCTCGCTGATAAGGCAAACCAGATTGCCCATATGGCACTGCCTCGGCAAAACAAAAATCTTGCCATCCTGCATAATGCCTGGCACAGAGAGCTGCTGCAGAGGCTTATGTTGAAGCGTTAGCAGCTTTGTTGGCTCCTCCTTGTGCTGAAGCCCAAGATCCCCCACCCCTTCATATCATGGAGCAGCTCAGCAACATGAGTTTTCAAAATACCTCCCTATCAGGAAGTTAAATGTGCGAATGCCTGTGAATTTGCTGTCTTGAAGTTTGTGTTCAGTGCTGTTTATATCCCTATAATTTCAGCCTGTTCCTGTTTGCTTTAATGTGGGTGTAGACATTGCCAGCTTTGGGTTCAGATCATGGATTGTGTCTCAGACTTCTACCCTGGCCCTGTACTGATGTACCTTGCTTATGGCATGGCCTGCCATTGTGGGCAAGCTCTCCTGGGGCTACCTCAGCATTTGGCACTTGGCTTGACAGGTGAGAGAGACTCGCCTCTGCGAAGATTTAGTGCGGAAACCCAAACAGTGCTAAATTTTACCCCTCGCCCTGTTATCACTCCCGCAATGCAAGAGCCAGATTTGTCTCTTGCACATGCAAATGAACGCCGCTTCTACACGACCAGGCTCGGGGATGCCATATGGCCGGGAGAAAGTGACTTTCAAAGCATTGCACTTAAATTCCTTTTGTGAGATAAGAGCGTTGATTTAAGGCCGTGTTCTCCAGGGCTGGAGCCGTGGTGGCTCTGTGGGGAGGGGATTAGCTCAACACAGTTTCCTGATGGGCACACGCATGGTGCGGCGCGTGCTCGTCCTCTCCCGTGGGCATTTGCACTGTGCCCTTCTTTTGTAAACACTGGCGGCCTTTTTGGAGAGATATTAGCTAGCAAATGTGCAGCGTCCATGCTGCAGCTTTTATTGAAGGTAACCAGGCTTCTAAAACGCATAAAGTGGATTCATTGTCTGGTGCAACTCCCCGTGTTCCCAGTCCATTGTTTGGTGCAACTCCCTCTGTTCCCACAAACTTTCCCTGGGGATGTGTTTGGCCCTGTGTATTTGTTTTATGCTGTCCTAGTTTATCAGCAGCTTAGCAATGCAATTAAGTATTAAGATAGGCGGGTTACGCTTATTTGAGGCTGGAACAGCTGTAAAATGTAACCTTTGACCGCATTTGAGAGTTCCACAAAAGGCCGGAGGAGCAGCGGCTTTTGTCTGGGGCTCTCTGGGTAACGTTTGCCTTTGCCCCCTCCCCGGTGGTGGCCGTGCTCCTCCTCCTGACACCAGCTCATCTGCAGCAGCAGATGCACAGCGTGCATGTCCACTTCAGGGACCAGTCGCTATTATGCTGCAGAGAGAGGTGTCCTGACCCGGGGTGACCTCAGCAGTCACAGCTGTGGAATAGGCTGAATGGGGCACTTTGAGCTTCCAGCAGAAGAGGAGATTAAATCCTCTGTGTGAGGAAATAATAATTAAAAGTAAGAGCAGAGAAGCCCTGATCTGCTCTGCTGACAGTCTTTGTTTTCTAACGCAGAAAAGTGTTTGTTTGGCCAACTTGTCACTGCAGTACAGAGTTACAAGGGCATTCGCTGCCGAGGGCCGGGTCTTACATCCTCCTGGAGAATAAATCAATAAACAAATAATAAAGGTCTGTTTGCTCTCTTATACAGCTCCTTTCTCACAGGAGTCTGCCAGCCAGCCCTTCCTTTTTCTGAAGGGTGAGTACCAGGAAAGGCAGGGGAAGAAGCATAGGCAAAAGCCAAATCTGTCCCTCTGTCTCCAGGTAGGAGCATGAGGCAGAGGGGTGACAGTCAGGGACGGGATGGCAGATGAGTTGTGGGGCTGAGGAGGTGAGAGGGACAGTCACCCCTAAGTCACTGCAAGGACCTCCTCCTGCCTGCTGTGATCATATTTTGAAGTGTGTGGTGTAGGATGGTTTGTCTTTTCTGGACTTGAGCACTGGGTCCTCACTACTGGTTCCCTCCAGCTGTAGGCTTCCCTCGTGGGTCTGCCTGGAGGCAGTTGAGCTTTCTCACACCAGTCCTTGCTCCAGAGATGCCGTATGCCAGGGAGAGCAGGACAGGTGGTGCCTTTTGTACCACAATAGCTACGCAGCTGCAGCCCCGGTGACCTGCTGAGTCCCCAGTGTTTGAACCCAAGGGCACTGCGGCAGTGAGGCTGAAATGGATGTCTTAAAGGACCTGTTCCTCTTGCTTGGTTTGATGGGTCAAAGGCCCCAGGGAGGAAAACCCCCATTGAAAAGTGGAGCCTGGGCAGCAGCCGGGGTTTCTCCGTTCATAACCCCAGGCAGGCTGTGGGTGGGGAGGTGCCTATGAGATGAAAGAGGTGTCAGGAGCCCCTGGGGCATGAGATGCCCGTGGAGGAGCCAGACCTGCACAGCCCCGTCTGCCCTGGAGCCCCGGGAGGCACTGGGCAGCAATGGGGAGAAAAGAGCTTTGAAGTCTGTTGAGGACAGTATGTTGCTCCTATCTTTGGATCCGAATCAAGCTGGGCACTGAGGGAGCAGTGTAATCCATCTGTCTGGTGGCACAGAGTGGCTGGCCAGGACCCAGCCCTGCCCTGGCTGTTGGGGGCTCGCTGAGCTCCATGCCTCAATTTCCCCCTCTTGCAAAATGAAGACTAATGCTTGTCAGCCAAGTGCGCTCAGAGACTTAATTAATGAATGTTTGTCAAGCGATTTATCAAGAGATCCTTTTAATGAGAGATTCCATAAACAGTGCAAGGCTTCATTTTCATGGCAATAATAAATGACAGTGAAAGTAAGTCTTATCCTTCCCCCACATATGCACCCCCCCAGGAAAAAAGATTGCTTACCCTCCGCTCTTACTTCTCCCTGGGTTTCTAGGCAGAGAGCTTTGAAGTGCTATCTTTCATCATGAACTGTACACATCCTCAAAGCTCTAAAGCTCACAGCCTGTGTCTTATCCCTCTGACAAGAGGGAGGCAAGCTTTCTCGGCATGCAGGTCATAATTGTCAGCCATGGGATGTGCCGCAGCCACCCGCCCCAGCGGGCTAATGCAGCTTATGCTTCTTTGAAGTTCCCTCCCTTTATTTTCTGTCCTCTTGACCACAAAACCGTGCCTTGGGCCAGCAAGAGAGATTTCTTGTTCAGAGACTACACTGAGCTCTGACAAGCACATCTGAACCAGAGAAGAACCCTTGTTCCTCTGAGATCACTGCTCCATAATGTTGTTGCCTTAAGGGGACTGTCTCTCCTTTTTCTCTCTGCTTCTTCTCTTCCTTTTTCTTATTTTTTTTTCTTTAATTCAGCACTAAACTGTCACACTAAATCATTTTAAAAGCTGGAACTACAAAACCTGCGGTGTAGGACATGCTGTTAAAAACTGATGGCTATTACTGTGTGATGGGGTGAGAGGGGAGAGGAGGGGCAAGGGGGGCAGGGGCAGGACAGGAGAGCAGCAAGCCAGCTCTCTGGGAGGAACCTGTGAGTGCCCGGTGAAGCAGAAAACAACCTGAATGCAGCTGAGCTCACAATGCCGTGCTTGGCACAGGTTTGCAGCAGCACAGCTCAAAGGATGCTCAGCACTGACAGGGGAATCAGGAGCCCGGGGTCTCCCGGGCTTGCTGTGCTGCCTGCGTGCCTTGGTCCTGTCCCCTGGCACTCTGTCTGCAGCTGTCAGGGTCAGAGACTCCCTGGCTGGGCTGGGACAGCATCTCCTGTAGTCAAGTCCACCTCTCCTTCAGGGCTTTACCTTACTGTGCCAGGAGAGAGAGCTTTCCATCACTGCACAGAAGGTCTGCACAGACAGAGCAAACAAGTCTCACACACCTGGTCAGGCGGTTAGCTGTGTTTGACATGAATGCAGGTCACGAGAGATGTCATCAGTTTTCCCAGTTTTCTTGTGTGGGATCCACAGTGGGATCTGAGCTGCATCCTGTCTCTTGATCTCAGTCTTATCCCCATGTTCTGGTTACATTTTGATGAGGTCACCATCTTGTGCTTGATTACCTGTGCAGCCAGGGAGCTTGAGGGGGTTGATTATTTACAGCTGAACCTTTGGACAAGAGTCCACCATGATTACAGGAATGCAAAAATTTCCACAGCAGCACCTGTAATAATAAATAAAATAAGTAATGCGTTTATTTAGATAGCAACCATATTGCTATGATTTATACAGGGCTCAGGATGCTCTGCAGCTGCTCTGCTCCCCTTGCTGCATCTCTGGTGATTTTATCACAAGCTTACAAGACTCTGTGTTTTTCCTGAAACCCAGGCCCTCAGAGGATTGTACCAAAATCTAAGATTTAATTTTGTTATTTAGGCAAGACTTCAGTCTTCCTGACTACAGAGAAGAGCCTAGCACCTTTGATTCTTCTGTGCTTCAGAGCCAGCAGGCTGTTATAAAGAAGCCCGAATACTTTGGTTTCAACCTTGTTTTAAGGATAGTTTATGATCTGTAAAACTTCTGGGGTTGGCAATACCAGATACCCTGAGTTTAATGATAAATCCAGTGTGTGAGCCCATCCCAGCATCCTCTTTTTAAAAAGTTCTATCTAATTTTGCCACTAGGACGAGTGAATTAGCTTTCTTGCATATGTATAGACATAATTATACAGTGGTCTGAGAAGGAGGACTTCCATTTTCAAAAAGCATGGGTAACCAAGACAGTCACCCAAGTCACAGCCAGTTACCCACATTTCAAATCAAAACTAAACAGAAAATGGTGCAGTAAGTACAATCTTTCAGTATTGCAGTTTTCTGATTTTGCAGGCTAGCTCTGGAAAGTTCAGCCTTCTCTTTGGGAACAGGAATGCACTCTGTCCCCCTGTTAGCTATTTTGTGTGCATTTATTAGTCCAGGCTATAGCCATCCCTCTCTGCAGCAGCTCTCTGTGAAATCATGATGGACAAGCAAGTGACCACTCACCATAACCACACTGGCCGGTTAGTTTGGTAAAACTCAGACTGCAAAAGTGGATAATTTATTAACTTTGACACAAACTGAGTGTTGCGTGCCTCCCAGAGTGAGAGCTGCCTCGTGGGTCTGCTTGCACCAGTGGCCATATGGTTTGCACAGCCATCTCCAGGCTTCTCCTCTGCCACTGAGCCAGCATAGAACTTTCTTTGTAGCTTCAGGCTGCAGCCAGGAGGGTTGAAAAGTTGAATTATAAACATTTCCAAGCCTTCTGGTTGGTATCTTGTGTTTTGTTTTGTTTAAGGATGTGGGATATGTTGCTGCATTCCTGTCAGTGGGATTAGAATGAATAGAAGTAATACTGTAGGAGATAAAATGTGTTTAATTATTTATTTGAGAATTACAGACTGAAATTGCTTTTTGATTTAAAGCTTCCAACATTCCATGGATATGTTTTTGGAGTAGAGAGAGACTCACAGAAACATATATATGCACAATTATCTAGGGTAATGTAAGAAGTCTCTTTGCTCAACTGCCCTTCCTCCACAGAATTTGTTAATTTCCTTAAAGATTTTAAATTTCAAATGTGGCTTTGTTAAGTATCACAGAAAGCTAACAGCATGCTGTGCCTTGCCCTCCAAAACGTAAATAAAATAAATAAAGTCTTCGTTGTATAAATGTTATGAAGTGGGTGGTTTATTTTCTTTAATTATACTTTTTATTTAAAATAAACTCTAAAAGCAAAATATTATATATCCTGAACGGGCCAGCACAGGCTCATATTGATTGAGTAGGCACATTCTAGCTTTTCTCAGTTCATGTAAAAGTAGATAAAAGGACCATCAAACTGTAAATCAGAAGAAAAAACCAGAAATTCCTTCCAAGTGCCTGTAGTAGTTTACATTGCCTAGGCTTTTAAAGGACGTTTGAAAGATACCATCTTTTTACTCCTTGTTTGTAGTTTGTTTTTCCTTTTTCTCGAGTAGCAAAAGCCAATGGGTAAAGTCTCAGTGCTGTCTGCAGCTGTGGTCCCCGGCTGCATTTCAGCACAGGAGGATGCTGTAGGGTGGTGATGTTAAGAGCAGTAGTTGCAGTCCCCACAAAACTGTTGGGTCTTCTCAATTCTGCTTTTAAAATACCTCAGAGACATGTTTTATTCATGGAAGATTTTGTAAAGGTTCAGTTTCTGAGGAAATTAAACGCTGGGTATAAACCTGATTCCCTCTTCCGAAGGGCGAGCAGTGCAGGATGAGTGGAGGTGTCTGGGATGGGTCTGAGCTGTGCCCAGCACATCCCCAGGATTTAAATTAGCCTTGCTCCTTGCAAAGGAGAGTCCTTGTTCTGTCCAGCTGCCCAGGCTGAGACTCTGCTCAGCGCAGGCTTGTGCTGGTTTCCCAGCCCTGCAATGCCCTTTCCGAGCTGCTCTCCAGCCTGCACTCTGTCGCTGTGTTCGTGGAGCAGTTTGGCAGGGGAGCCATGGGCAGCTGTGCTGGGCTCTGGAATAGCCCATTAGGGACTCCTGCAGACACAGCAGCCCCTCACAGGGCAGGTCAGGGGCACAGAACAGGGCAGCCTGGCCATCCACAAGGGATTTGACAAGGCAGTGCTGGTGCCGGGGGAGCTGGACCTGACCTCGGGTCAGCTGGCGTTTCCTTCTGGGCAATCAGTGGGAGTGATCAATGAGACCAAGGCGTGCTGTTTAATTGCAAATGGATCGGGCTACTCTTTTGTGTGCAATGCTGGTGAGGTGTGTAAGTCCCAGCAAGAGACTTCAGGAGCAGAGGATGCTGTCAGCATGTCACTGCTTGTCCTGCTCCCCTCTGCCCCTCTGGAGGCTGAGCCTTCCTCCCGGGGCAGGGCTGGGGCTGACACAGGACCCTGCTGTCCTGATCAGCCTGTAGCAGGTCATGCTGTTTCTGATTTGGGCTTGATTTTTCTGTATTTGCTTCATTTCAAATCAGTGCTGTGAGTGATGGAGCTCTCTGTTCTGTCCTGTGGGAGGGGAGGAGGGAGGCTGAGTTCGGGGTTTGCTTCCAGCCATGGGGTTCCCGTTTTCTTCTTTAATAACCTGTGAGCATGTGCCCGCTGCTTCCTTCACCTCCGTGCTTCGCTGGCCATCCTTCCTGCTAACAAGGGCTGAACACATTCCCCGTGGAGCCTGTTAATGTTGCTGCTGAGCTGCCTGGGGACTCACAGCGTGAGGCTTTCCTTCCATCTCTGCTGCTCCGGGCACTCGGCCCCGGCTCCCGGCCTCGGTTCAGCCGGGTAAAGCCATACTGATTCCATTGACTTCCCTGTGTTTATTTGGGTTTACACCAATGTATAAGAGCAGGGCTTGGCAGAGTGTTTGTGTTTGCGTGTCTGTGTTTCTGAAAAGGATACTTGTTCTAGTTTGTTGGGTTTTTTCCCCAAACAGTAAATATTTTCTTGTAAATTGCTGGGATAGAAAAGTGACTACAGTGCTTTTAGTTCATGTAGTTGCTTTAAATGGATGGCAAAGACCTGCAGGAGGTAATAGGAAATTAAAATCTTTTAACCATCCTGCAAAATTTATTGCAGAATTATATCCCCACTCTGGGATTCTGTCGGACAGTTCAAAAAGCCTATGGAAAGGTTCTTGTTCACCATTAAATTTTTAAAGTTATTGAAGTGATTTTATGGAACCCTATTAAGTTTCTGAAGAAACACACTGGTTTCATCACTAATAAATTCTTAAAGGCTTATCCATAAGGGAATAGTCAGAGTTCCAGATCTCTCTCCAGTGGAGTGGACATTAACATTTTGCCCTGTTGGAGATATATTCTTAAAAAGTGTCAGCAAGGTGAGTGGCAAAGCTGGGAGAGTGTGATTGCACCCAAGTACATCATCAAGCACTGTGGGGTGGTAGGTGCTTTGCCAGTCAGCCCCGCTGCAGTTAGGGTGGAGATTTTAGAAAGTGGAAGTTTGTATTAAAAGGTAAGGAAGAAGATTGCAGAGGCATCCATACAGATAAATGCTGGTGTGGTGTTAAACTTAGGCCCTGGCATCTGTTTCTGAGCACCATCATGTTCAAGAGAGGTTGCAGCCTTGAAAGAGACACAGTGAAGCCTGCAAGTCCCTGTGGCTCAGGCACTCGAGGTGCTTTCAAAATAGTGCAAAATAATGCGTTCACTGTGCTTTCACACCACATCCAGAAAAGCACACAGAAACTTCCTCCCACTGAAAGCAGAGCATCAGGCTGGCTTTGTGCTTCACTTAGTGCTCACAAGCGCCTTCCGTGTGTGAGTGCAGAGCCACCTGATGCACAGCAAACGGGCTAGCAGGGAAATGAAATTGTGTAATTGCCAGTTTCCTTCAATTCCTCTCCCTCTCCCGTTGTGCATAAAGGAGGCTATTTAAGTCTCAGCTGGAGTGAGGCTTGGTAATAAGCAGACATCTCTGAACCCGCATCTGCTGCTGGTGTCTGCTAGGTTTGTTCTGTATTTCCATATTTATTGACAATCCAGCTTTGGGAGAGATCTGTGTGAACACTCTGTGTCCCATACTGTGAAACCTGTGGAAGAAGAGTTTGTCCCTTAAGTCCCGTGAGTCCTCATCTTTGGGACATCTTGGTAAGTGCAGGACCAGGCAGCATCACCAAAGCTTCCATCAGGATTTGCAAACCCACCTCAAGCTGCATTGGCTTGCAGAACCAGAGCTGCTCCCTGGAAGCTCTGTGCAAAGCAGGGTGGCAGAAAAGGGCCAGCCTTGTTGAATGAAGCAGCTAACATTTTAATGTTTCTCAGTATTATGTGATCTGGCTTCCAAACAGCTGAGCTGTCCCCAGCCACTTGCTTTTGTACGTGACTAGCCTTCTCTGAGCACAGGAGGGGTGCTCACAGTGCAAGCTCTGCAGAGACAACCTGATTTAATACAGGCTTAATGGATGGAGGAAGAAATTTGCAGGGTGGGCATTGAATGTTTATACAATAATGAACATTATTTTTGTTATTGAACCAGTCTTTGAAACTGAGCTAGAAACATGCAACCAGCAACTAGAATATGCTCATTGCATTCCGTACTGATCAATTTAGTAACCAAAGTAGAGCAGATTATTTTATTCCTTTCACTGTATCAACAAAAACGTTCTCTAAGCATAATTACCTTTTGGCCTGAAATATTTTTGTGTTACAGGCCAGTCTCTGGGCTCTTTATGTCATTCTAGCAGTGTGTGCTGTAAAGCTGCCTTCAGCAGATATCTGGGGACTCCCCACTGACTGGCAGCACAGTCAGCCAAGCTTGGTCCTGAGGCCAGGGCAGAAATGGGCCTGACTCAGTGGTATAAGCAGCAGAGCACCCTTTTGCCAGCCATGCAAGTGGGAGTAATTCAGAGACCTGTGAAGGTGCTCCAGATGGCTCTGTGAGCTGCACCAGGAGTTCAGATGCCCCCAGGAGCCCCTGTCAGCCATCTCAAGGCTGGTCCAGTGGCAGATACTGCCTGGCTACACTGTGTGCAGTCTCTCACAGTAATACCATTGCTTCACACTAATAGGCCAGCGTGGCTACATGAAGAGCCAGAGTTTGAAAACACTGCCAGAGCAGCTCTCTCCTTTTCTCTCATCAGTCCTCTCCTCCCAAAGCTTGAAGAGAACTGGGTTTAGGTTTTTGGCTCAGACCCCTGCCTGCTGCATACATTTCCTCCACCAAATGGACACAACTATAAACCTCTTTCTGCATCATTTCCTGCAGGCCTGTACTAAACATGCCACCCAGGTGTCCCCGTGTAAAGCCACTTCTTGCTGTGTCTGCTTCTGTTGCTGCTGGCAGACTTGCCTTTGCGTGCTCACAGCAGGGCTCCCATCACAGCGTGTTAATTCTAAACAAACAAAGACTGCATTTTGATTTGGAAGGGACTTTCCCATCAGTTTGTGTCAGAGTTTCTCTTTAAAGGAAAGACTGGATTTTGTTTTGTTTTATTTTCTGTTTTCTTCTCTTTTAATATGATCCCTGCAATTTTGTTTTCACTGAAATATTGACTGGCAGCATTGCAAATTGCCTGCATGCAGTCAGGAGCTTGCCAGCACTTTCTTACTCAGCTAGCCGTCAAGGTTGTGGATTCCACCACAATCGGTGCCAGGAAAGCTGTTGATCAAAAATATTCCTAACATCTGTGAGTCCTCTCCATCCAAATGAGATGTAGTTACATTCTCCTTTTCCCTACGCTCCTTCCAAAGTGTTGCTTCAGACACCTAGAAAGCCCTGGTTGCAAATCATAAGCTGATCTCTATTTGATTTGCAGCTCCATTTCCAACTCTGTCGAAATCCAATATAAACTTCGAAGTGCCCTTCCCCCAAGCATAATAAGTGAAAAATATCTGCCTCCAAAGGGAGAGCAGATGGGTTTTCTTTGCCCCAAGCATCATTTGATCCAGATGCTGTCCCATGCTGTCTATGGCCACTGTGGTCACAGGCCAACAAGGAGGGTCTTGTGTGGGTGGGGAGAGAGGACAGGGTGCAGAGGAGGCTGCTAGGCGTGCCCAAAGCCTCACACACACGTGTGTGTGCGCACAATTCTGCCAGCACAAGGAGGGGACTGGGGGCGGGAGGAAAAGCCTGATTTCCCTTCCCCCCTGTTCCTACCACCACCACCAATTCACAAGCCAACTATTAAATAATTAACGTACCCAGTGGGGCAGGAGGAATCAAAAGCTGTTGTGTTCCCAAGTTTTCTCTGGCTCTGAAAGGCACGTCTCGCTGTGTATTCTGGCACCTCGGAGCGGGTTTTCCTCCCTCCTTCGCCTCCCCCTTATTATCCCGTATGTGTGCTGGAGAGGGAAGTGGCGTTCCCAGCCCAGCGGGGGATGCCTGTTATTTCAGACTAGCAACAGGGGAAAAGGAACAGCCTGTTGCCTGATTGATGTTTGTTTTTTGTGGACAGACACCAAAGGTTCATTAGAGACGGAAGGTTTGGGAGGAGGGGGGCGGCAGCGGGGGAGACGCTCGCTCTTAAGGAACTATTGTACCCCTGTGCACTAACCTGGGCCTGCACTTTCTTTGACTTCTGTGAATGTCTCAGCTGTACCATTTTGGCCCTGGCAAATTTAGGAGAATATACACGCCACAGAGGTTCCAGTGAAAGCTCTGCAGTGAGGAGGTCAGGGGAAAAGGAAGGGGAGGAGAGAACAATGCAGTAGGTTTTGCTGTAATTAATTTCAAATGTGCTGCTCATCTGTTCTCCTCGAGTTTCGAAGGGAACAAGGGGAGCTTGCAGGGCTTTTCCTACCACATCTGCGTCTTTCCAGAGGTGGGCTTGGAAAGGCATCTTTCCTTCCATCTGTGGGTTTGACCAGTCTGGTGATGTGGAATGCCGAGGGCAGCACAAACCAATACTGAAAGTGATGTTCTGTCCAGTGGTGGAGGAGAGAGAGAAGAAGGAAAGGTGTGGAGGAGTTTCTCTTCTTACCACACTGGCTAGATGAAGCTGGAGAGACTGAGGAGGTTTGTACTGGGTAAAGCAGATTTCTCTGCAAAGAGTTAGGAGAGCACCTTTGCTTAAATAACAAATGTTGTTATGTGCTACTGTTGTTAGTCCTGAAATGCTTCTAGGTCTTGGTGCAGGTGTACTGCTACAAAGCTTTTAAAGGTTTGTGTCAAACTCTCAATCTCTTGCTGACTTCATGCCTTTGAAAAATCTCACTTCCTATAACTGGGTGGTAACTAATAAGTTTAGTGTTAAGCCTTTGGTATTATGGGATCTTGAGTAGAAATAGTTTCTTCTGATTGCTGTGTCTGAAATCTCATCTGTTGGACTGTGCTGTATAACACACAAAACAGGAGCTTGGCACTGTCCTTGTGTCCTTTGCCTTCGGGTCTTAGTATCAATGAAGTCACACAGTTGCAGCAGTAAAGAGAAGCAAATGGGCTTGTTAGACTATTGACTTCACTCCCCTCAACAAGATAACCAGATGCTAATTTGATAGCACTATGAATCTTAGCCAGAAAAATCAGTAAAACAGAAACTTAAATTACACTAAATTACTGTTAGTGCTTTAACAGCTCTATTTTCAAATTGCCCCTTGCTTAGAAGCTTGCACTGAACCCTGGAGTTGGTGGATAATGACCTCTTGTTTAAACACGTGGCTACTTTACGATCCTTAGCTCTTAGAAAAACCAACCTCAATAGCGGGCAGTGGATATTTCTGAAGTTTGCCCATAAGGAAAACATTTCTACAGGGTGATTGAAGAAAGTGTTCTCTTTTCTGGTCAGAAACCAATTCAGTGCAGCCACAACATGCTGAATACCCCAAAGGTACTTGAGGTGGGCGCTTGTTTGTAATACAGTCCTCTCCAGGATGCCAGTGCTGGTGTGTGACAAGTAGAGCGTGACCATACAGTGATGAATGTTTCTGTGGTTCTGTGGAAGGGATGTAAATACTGCAGTGCTGTTCCAGCCTGTGTAAAGGAGTGTGTTAGGTTTTGTAGTCTTACAAATTAAATAGACTTTCTGGCACTGGTGTGGGGCTGGCTGCTGAAAAGCTGGTCAGTGATGGAGTTTCACCAAATGTGTGTGCAGTCCATGGGGTGGGCATAACTTCAGGCTGTGAACAGAAAAAATTCGTATGGAGAACCAAAGATATGGGGAGAAGCCCAGAGCTTCTAAACGTGGCATATCTGTAGAAGACTGCAAGGACTTCAGACCTTTTTCTCTATAAATTTCTTGTGGAGGAAAGAGAAATCACATTTGGAGGACATTCAAACCCACTGCCACCCCCTCTTTGTGGAGAGAAACCCATATGAGAAAGGAGGAAGAGCTGAGTCAAGTCCAGGTTTAATTTCCTGATCCTCCTCCATAGGAAGAAATATCCCTTCCTTTTAACTCTTGAACAAACAACTGCATTGGCCACTTCATAGTGAAGTATCCCTCAGATCACATCCAGATAAACCTGGATTCCAGCATTTGCTCCTGGTCACGGATGTTTTTATCCCTTGTGCTTGCCAGCAAATACAGGAAAGAAGCAATACCTGAGGTCTCTGCAGAGAGCACATCTGTTCCTCTGCCTGCTCTGCTTGTAGCTGGATTGGAGACCATATCCTAATTCCCTGCACACGAGGAGCAGCCATAACAGCACTTTGGAGCACTGCAGGGGTGCTTTGAGTGCTCGCTCTGGAGTCTTGGCCATGCCTTTCCAGCTTGTCACCTCTCCCTTCAGCAGTTTTGACAATAAGGGAAGAAGAAAGGCGGATGGCAGGGCTGCAGAGGGGAGGTGGGGAGCGAGCTGCTGTCCCGGGGCTGCAGTTCTTTCCAGGAGAGCTGCTGTCTCCAAGTGCCACACAGCGAGCCCAGCCTTTGCCAGCCATGTCCTGGGGGTCCTGTCCAAGTCAGACTTCTTTACCTGGCAAGTTTAAGGCAAGAGATTAAGTTGTATTGTTCACCTCAGGATATTGTGATGTTTCTCTCCAAGGCTGAAGATCAGAAAGTTACTGTAGAGAGATTTTGCTAAAGAATAAAAGCAAAGCCCCAAGGAGGGTTTTGCAGGTCTGGCTTTTTGATCTAGCACAAAACTTTGTTCAAACATTGGATGGTTTCTATGCGTTTGAAAAGGATAGAGGCTTTTTCTGGTTTTGTAAAGCTAGATCTGAAATCCAGGGCAGAAGACAGGCTCAGCCCTTAGCATGTCCCATCAGGCTCTGGAACTGGTGCTGTGTTCCTGAAATTCCTCAAAAAGCAGGCAGAGCCACCCTGCTCCCTGGCATCCCAGGAGGCAGGGATGCAGGGACACACAGGATCCTGCCTGTCCTGCAGCTGCAGGGCCAGGCTGCCAGGGGGGCACAGAGCACACAGAGCTGCAGGATGTGCCTGCCATCCCAGCGACTCCCATGGGTGCTCAGTAAAACCACGAGAATCAGACTTTTCCTCCCCTTTTATTGGTTACAAATGATTTTTCTCTCCTTTTGAAGGATTCCTACCACCTGTTCCTGTCAGCCAGCAAGATTTGCTTTAGAAGCTCATCTTAAAAAGGTAGAAGGGAGGGATGGGGTATGTAGGGAGCCTTGAACCACTGAGAGTTTGCCTTTGGAGATTCACAAGGGAAGAGCAGGAATAGGGAATGCTGTAGGGAGGTATTAAATGAGGCCCTTTTGTTTCACTCCTTGTAGAGCATGAAAGTGCCCAAGGCATGAATACTCTGTTAAGATTATTCTTGAACATTTAAATGTCTGTTCTGGTAATTTATAAAATGAAGGGGAGGGAAATGCCTTACACAAGGAAGAAAAGGAAGACCTTTACTGGCATCCAGCACTGGTAACTGGGGAGTTGTTCTCTGCTGCTGTGGGAACAGGGGGAAAAGGTGGATTTATCTTGTGGATGCAGCAAAGCTTTATTCCCCGGAGATGTGGTGTGGCATCGGAGGGGCTGACTGCTCCCTCGGTGTCTTTTTCCTCCCTTCATAATGGGGAATGTCTTTGCTTCCTTCCTGCCACTCTTGGTTGTGCTCAGTCTTAAAAGAGGACAGGATTTTTCAGAAACATGCAGCGCCCAGCATAAGGGGAATCTGGCTTTGGTTTTAACAAATTCATGGGAAGAAACATATTCAGAGCAGGTTTTCAGAGCCTCTGGCAGGCTGAGAGCTCGTTGGGAGCAGCCCAGCTCAGAGCCAGCCTGCCTGCAAAACAAAGGGCTGAGGAGAACCCTCCTAAAAACACAGCAGTACTTGCTGTCTGTGAGAGATTGTTCCATATTTTGTTCTCTGCTTGCTGTCTCTCTATATGCAATAATGGATGCTCTGTCCCTCCTGGCCTAATTCCTGTTTGTGGAGTGACCATAAGGTAGAATGTGATACCCCAGTCATTGCCATTAGCCATGAGCATAACCTGTAACAAAAGCCCTGTTGCTTGTGTTTTTTCTTGTGACAATTACCCCACTGAGAGGTCCACAACCCCAGCATGGACCAGTGCTACTGTTTTCTGTCTTCTGGGAGCACTGGCAGTGCAAAGCAAATATAGGTCACTTCTCTGTTAGAGTGAGGATCAGGAGGATGGTGTGGATTTTGTTACTTTCAGATATTTGGGCTAGAGGCTCTCATGCTGTCAGAGCTGAATCAACTCTCAGCCGGTTTGCACGCAACATATGTGATAGATTTTGCAAATGAATGTGTTAATGAGGGAGGAGGTGGTTTTCCCTGAAACCAACCGCTGGCACTTTGGAGTGTTGTCCTCAAAAACAAAACCATATTGTGTCCTCAAAACCAAAACCAGTGGCACAAACCTTTGGATTCTGCCCCTTGAGAGATGAGGCATTTCATTTGTAATCGTTGAATTGATTAACCATTTTGAGGTGCATTAGAATAAATGCATTTCTCTTCCCTGCAAAGATCTATGATGTCATCTCCAGTTAGTTTAATATGAGCAAAAGGACCTCAAACCATTGCTGAAGGGCTGAGATGAAGAACTGCATCACTGCACTTCCCTGTGAGCCTCTTTGGTACAGAAGAATTGATATGAATTGCTTCTTACTGTGCTAAGATTGCAAATACTTCTATTTTTGAGCCTTGCCTCGTGCAGAGGGCAGCACTCCTCCAGCCTGTGGGATCTGGAGTTGATGGGGAGCCAGGTGGCTCTGGGTGGAGAAACAAAGGCTCAATTCTGACTTCACAAAGAACTGCATGAAAGGAAATACAGATATAATGAGTGAATGATGTTGTCTGCTGTGCTAATGGGGAGTAGAAACTCTCAAGAACTAGCTTGGACCCCACTTTCCTCTCCTAATGTGCAAAAATCTGGGAATAGGGGAATTTGCCAAACCCAAGTAGCTGCTTAGTACTGGACTCTAGGCATGTTTGTGTGTGTGCAGTTTGGAAAAACTGTGACATGGAGAGGACTTTAAGGAAAAACTTAGAGTGATTTCAGTGGGATTGTTGGTACACATGGTGAACATGTAAAAACAAGATTATGAATTATGCAGCAATTACTGTCTCAGAAAAGTATCTGCAGGCTAAGCCCACATACTTACTTGTCTCTTTTCTTTCACCCAATATTGAAATGAAAATGTGCAGCAGTTTCAGACCAGACTATTCCTGTCATTATCTTTGCAGAACTCTGAGCCTGTACATGTTTGTTGCCCAAGACAGAGGTTAGATGTGGCAGTGCCTGCCCAATTCCAGCTCAGAGGGTAACGTGGGGATTGTGAGAATTTTGGCTCTGCTTGAGAAGTGGGAGAGCTCAGAGCTGTGTGCTGCTGGGGCTCCTGCAAACCCCAGGCACCAGGAAAGCCAAATGCCTCAGTCAGTAGGGCAGTGAATACTCTCCTGAACGACTTCCCTCACCACAGTGAGTAGTCTCATGCACGTCAGAATCACAAGGGTTTTCCATGGCCTTGACAGCCTGCAGCAGATTCCATCCAGCAGCCTTGTGGAAATTGTTGTGCTTGATGATCTTTGCAGGGCCACTGCAGTGGATGTAAAGGGACCCCAAGGAGTCAGAGGGAAGAGGAGTGTAGAGCACACATTTGGGTTTGTAAGTGCTGAATTCCAGGCTTTTTGCACATCCAGGCTGGCATTGCAGCAATCCGTGCTGCCTTGCACCCTCCAGCCTCGTAAGACTTTTTTCCACAGCCATAAACCCTCACACAAGAAGAGATTCAAGAATACCTTTTCATTAATAGGGTGTGATTCCACTGCAATGCACGGCACAGTGTTCCTCTGTTAGCTCTTACTAGATGCCAGATCGTACATTATCCTCCAGCATATCCAGCACTAAAATATTTCCAGAATTTCTACTGCCCATTGAAGAATTCACACTTCATCAAAGGAGAAAGCTGGAAGGAGCTTTGCAGCTGCACTTCAGACACTGAGATCATGCTGGAGGAGTTTGCCTTCTGCAGTGCAGTGAAGTGTTCTTTTCTTTCCCTTACTGCATACCAAACCACTCTTTCCTGTGTAGAAGGAAAAACCAATCATCCCTGACATTTTTCTTCTCAAGCATTCTGCAAAGCCATCCCTCGGATGCTGTTGCATTCTCGTAAGTGTGGTTCCTGTTGAACCAGGTGGGACAGAAAAGATTTTTCAGAGGATGAAGCACCTTCCAATGTGAGGAGTGGGAACACTATCACAAAAAATCAAGGGTTGAGAAGGAAAGCTCCTCTGTTCTAGAACTTCTGTTATCAGTAGTTAATAACTGTGATTCATGTGCAACACAGTCCAGTTTTCTTTATAGTGGGCGTGTTTAAAGGAAGAGTGAACTTTTTCAATCTTAAAAAGCAAAAGGCCATCTGTGACTTTCTGATGCTGTTTACAAACTTTTTTTTTTTGCCTGTGCTGTACTGTCAGTAGCTATATTTATTCATTGCTCACTCTGTGAATTAAAATGTTGAGGCAGCTTCTGACATGCTTCTTCCAGCATATCCTTTTGGAGTGAATTTTTGGTTGCCATAGGGACCAAATCCAAAGGGCACACACCATTCAAATAAATGGTCCCTGATTAACAACTTGCAGCTTGTCCCTTAAATATTTTAATTATCCATGATGCAACTGGAAATGTTATTGAATGTATTCAGTCTGTTAGTTTCAATATCTCAATTTTTTCTTAAGATGCCATTCCAGCAGCTCAGGAGCTGGACTTTCACCACGCAAAGAGAAGTGACACCTTGTTGCTTTTAAACTTGTAGGAAAATTCTTCCAGTTTCTCTTCATCTTGACCCTACATTCTCAACCAAGTTAATGGAAAGAGGTGCTACCTCACAGCTGCTAATAAAATGGAGGCAGTTGGGTAGCAGCTGAACATGGTTTAGGGTAGCAGTGTTCTGCTGCTGGATCCATGGGAGGGGTCTGCCTGCAAGGAGCCTCCTTGTGCCTGGGAATGAAGAGGGAGGGCAGGGGGAGAATGCAGGGTATGAGGAGCTGCTGGTTGGAAAGCAGTGGCCCCACTTGACAAGCACTCAACCTCAAGTGTTGTTTTCAACAAATTATGAGCATATTACTGCTAATGTGACAGTAGCTACTGAGCTGTGAGGGCTGGGCATAACAAATAAACAAGCTGGGATTTTGCTAATTTGTGCACGGTCGGTCACTCCTCTCGGTTCCTGCTCAGCAGATACTGTCACCTTGCAGCACAACTTTGCATTCTCACAGCTCCAGCCATAACATCAGGTATGGACCTCACTCATGTCTCTCTCACTGGGACTGTTTCTAAACAGATCTGTTTGTCACCCTTTAGGGAGAAAGAGAACTGGTTTTTGGGCTCTTTCTGCCTCTGCTGCAGTGGGGAGTAGATAATCTCCCTGCCTTCCTTTGGTAAAACCTGCCTGGTAGTGGGAAGCCATGGTGAGACCCCAGCAGTAACACTGCCCCTCTGCCTGCTGCTTTTCTTGTGGTGCCTGATCTGGTGCCATTTCTTCCCCAGCAGCAGAGGGGAGTAGGTAGACAAGTGCCAGTGCTCCTAGGCTGAAGGGTAAGGTATCAACTCATCTTGATTAGCTCTGTGCTGTGGGTCCATCACCACTTAATTGGCTGCCAATAGTTCCCCTAATGAAGAATGATGGATTGGGCTCCAGGGCTGTGGGAAGGGGCCAGCCTGTCAGAAGCAAGGAAGCTCAGAAAAACATATCTCACCTGGAAAGGACAGAGAGCCAAGAGCTTGAGCATAAACAGTTCTTTCCTTGCATGAGGACAGGCATCAGTTGTCTTCCAAGGCAGAGATGGAGATTTCTGTGACCCTGCATATGCTTGGCTGGTTAGGGCAATCATCTGTTCCCAGCAGAGATGATCTGGTGTTTCAGAATGTTCTTTCTTGCCTTTTTCTGGTTTTGGTTAGCAAGTGTGCTTTCTCAGCCAGATGTTGACTTAACTTCTCCAGGCTGGAAGATCCGAAAGGTCATTCACGCTCCTCCGGAACAGTCTCACTTTCTGATTTTACTTTAAATCATTCTTTGGGAGTTTGGAGCTCTCTGATGTCATTTAAAAAAAGGAATCAAAACCTTCATAAGACTGTGCAGATGAAACAAAATTGTTGTCTTAGCCCACACAGGGTATTATGCAGCCTGGCAGATCCCTTCCTTGTAGCAATAAGAAAAGGATTTGGCATTTAACCTCTTGAAATTAAACCAGAGTGTGAACTTCAATAGTTCAATCTTATCAGGGCTTTGCTAGAATAACAAATTGTGAAAAAATGTAATCATGTCTCCAATGTGACCTTGGCAGATCTGCCTCTGTGATGTGAGAGATTAGGTAACTCTAAGCAGATGTCTGTTTATTTTGAAAATAATAGTTATAAAATCTTTCTTTTCCCAGTTTGTTTGCACTGCCTGTGAAGGATATGACAGAGAGAATTGTGGTCTGCATGAAGCTCTGTGTTACAAGCTGCTCTATTATGCTGAGCAGTAATTGCTCTTGGAGGTTTGAGTT
Organism: Irena cyanogastra; assembly: GCA_013397155.1. Taxonomy (NCBI): domain Eukaryota; kingdom Metazoa; phylum Chordata; class Aves; order Passeriformes; family Irenidae; genus Irena; species Irena cyanogastra. The sequence continues at coordinate 1,450,574 of VWZV01011712.1, forward strand.
ATCGATCTATTGGTGGGGGTTCAATTTCAGTGTAAAGACCTGTGTTCATGATTTAATTGGAGTGATTAATAACTCACTCGCAGGCTAGATGTGAATCGATATGGATTTCAAACAGCAAAAGTAGTACATTTTCTCTAGTAATGTAGTAGTTGATGGTTTATTATTTGCCCTTGTTTGCCTAATTAAAGTCAAAAGATTCCTTGGTTTATAACAGTTCTGTCTGTTAAAAAGCTTACAGCTGGAGTTGTGGATGTGTGCTTGCTTGCTTTCATATTGGGGGAGTGTCTTTCTAAATAACTTATTTACCTTGTTGCTTGTCTGTCACTCAGATGAGGTGTACAAGAGGCCATGATGCATTAAAAAACAGAACAAGACACACTTTTAGCATACAACAACAAGAAGTTTGGTATTGTTTTCTGGCCAGGGAAGTAGAGTGGCTCCTACGTCACTGGTTTGTAGGCATTCAGCATCTGCTTAGGAGCATTGCTGGAGAGATTTAACCCATTTGATCCAGCATTATAGCTCTGGATTAAAAAGCCTGTATGAAACTTTCAATCTCATTACAACGCCAGCATCCACAGTAGGTGATTTAGCTGCAAATCCAGTTCCAGCTTTGCATGGAGATGTTGCCAGAAGCAGCATTGCTAGGAAAATGCAGTGTGACTTACTTTGGGGGAATTTGAATGGTGATCCTTCTTTATGCTGTGGCCCCAATCCTTGTGTTTGGCACCCATTTTCATTCAGCTCCTGCAGCTTTGGTGTGTCATCATGCATGCTTACAGCTAACATGCCTCGATAGAGCATGGAAAGCTCCCAAATCTCTAGGAATAAAACATCCCATTAAAGAACCATAGAGCAGCAAACAGGCATCAAGTCCATAGATCTTATTGCTGTTGTTCCTCAGTTTCTGCAGGAGGGGGTTGAGAAAGCTTTCTGTGCTTCAAGCTTTCTCAGCAAAGGCTGTTATCTACAGAGCTGGCTGAGGAAAACATTCAGTGTAGTGTGTTTGAATTTTCTTTTTGATTTGTAGAGTCCAGTAAGCTTTCTGGTGGACAGCAGATTCCTATGTTCAAATTAATCCTAGTGATGGCAGACCTTTTCTTACGGATTAACATTCACAAACATCTTGGTGTATATGTGAGCCACACACTGAAAACACTGAACTGGATGGAAGTGTTTTAATTTTAAATAGGTATTTCTTTAAGAAATTTTCCTATTGGTTCTGGAAGAATCAAAGTAGATGTAAATTTGCCATGCTTGAGTTTTCAGTTGGGGCGAAACTTTAATTATACTGAGAGTGGGGGATGCAAAGCCCTTGAGGTGGTCGGGGTAACCTGAAGCCCTTGGGTTGCATCAGCATTACTGGGGTGGTGGTGACCATCCCTGGCCAGAGCTGGCTCTGGGGAGTGCCCACAGGATGTGTCCGTGCAGGAGAGAGGAACTCTCTGGCCAGGTGTGCCCCTAACGTGGAGCACATCAGCCCTTCGTGCTTGGGAGCTGCTGGCTCTGTGATAACAATGAGAGCTTCTTTCCGTGTTGTGACATTATGGAAATGACTTGAAAATATTTCACTTTTTAAACTTGGGCGCTTCAGGAGGGAGGGTGGGGGAAGATACCCTTGGAAGTTAATTCTGAGGACCAAGCTGACAGCTTTTTGCCACTGTTGCTTTCTTCTAGGTTGAAAAGCTGAAGGCTTGTTACAGCCCCAGCATACAGCAATCTAGCAGGTTAAATGACTTGGGCAACACAGTTTATTAAAACTGGCAAGTGCTCGCTCCAGTTCTCTTCCTGATAGTCAGGGCTGCCTGGGAGAGTAATTGATAGTGGCAGCTGTTGGGAGGGTGTTTCAGATTGCGGCCGGCGATGTGACTTGACAGACAGCTCTGTACAAATGAACTGAGTGATAGGGGACGGATCCAGGCCGGGCTGGGGAGCAGATTCCCCCTTGGTCTTGGGAATGGCCGTGGGAGCCGCACTGGGAACAAAGGCCGGCTCCTCGGCACGCGGGTTCAGAGCGGGGCACAAGGGCTTGTGCTCACACACAGTTTACCTTTCTCTGTAAGAAAACACTGTAATTTTTTGTGGAAAATCCACCAGGAGCCCATGATGTTCAGAGGAGCCCATGGCACAGGAGAACATCATTTTGACACAACCTAATGTGTAGTACTGCAGTCGTGATGGAAACTTGGCCTTTGCTTCTCAGTAACATTAAAAATTGTCATGTTGCACACCATGGACCCTTTCAGAAAGTGGTTTTATGTGCAAGTCTCACATCTTTATGTCTTATCTTGAGCTGATTTGCATTAAAATAGGTGGAGAAATTCTGTGCTCTCTTTTTTGGGGAGCTTCTGTGCTGTAGCTCTGCTTGCGTTACCTTTGCAAGCAGCCTAATCGCTTAAAGTCTGAAGTAGTGCTACTCTCCTAAAATGCAATGAAAAAGCCATTTATATAAAACCAATAGCCATCTAGGGATAAAGAATTAGCACTTAAATATTGATTTTTCACTTGTAAGCACTCTACCAGCATCAGTGTTATCGTTGTCAAAGCAAAATGCTTTATTCTCTCTTCTGCTTATGATATGTTCCATATCCACAATACATTGTGCAGCAGCTTAAAAGTTCGATTTAAAATAAAATTTAAAAAAAATTTTAAAAAACCAAGCCCACAAAATGTTTACTGACATTCATTTAGTTACTTCTTTGTTTTGACCTACTGCTGTAAGGTCCTGCTCTTCTTTACTCGTTCCCATTGCTGATGTTTCAAAACTCTTCTCTGGGACTCATCAACTCGCTCTGAAATTCTCAGCTTCTTGCCATGTATAATTCCTGTGGTGCTGCTTTTGTAGTGTTTCTTGCTGGAATATGGAGCAGGGTTCACCATAGCCAGTCTGGCCTGTGTCTGTTTTCAAGGATATGTACAGGGCGGATAGATGGGCTACAGATGGTGGTTGTTGTGTTTCTTGGGAAATTGCCATTGGTAAAGATGTCATTGATGGATGTAGGAGAGGAATTTCTTTCTCACATCACCCCATCACCCTTGCTGTTTGAATGCAACAAGGGAGACTGCAGAGGGAGGCTGCAGAAAGACATCTGAATGACTCCACTTTTCTTTTTTTCAAGAGACAAAGGAAAGGCGTGCAAGCAAGATTAGATTATTTCCAATCACATTGTACGTGTGTTGACAGTCCCCTTTCAGCAGCAACCAGCAGCTTGCAAAGAGCAAGAGGCAGGGCTGGAACTGCTGTTGCCCTAAGTACTGTTTGTATAACACAGTAACTGCTTATTGGAGTTCTCAAAGCAGCCTTTACATGTTTAATCCCTTGCACTTGAGCTACTCTTAATCAGCTTGAAAGCAAATTCCTGTAACAGAAAGGTTTAATTTGTGTCTGGGACTTTCTGTATTGTGCTTAGCCTGCAATGCCGTGTAGTTACACACTGGCAGGCATGTCACCCTCTGCAGCCTTGGGGATGGGCAGTGCACGGTTATTCCAGTCACAGATTCAGAGTTGAGGGAATTCTCAGATGGGGTCTTGGCTGATGCTCTCTCAGCTTCGGGGAACTCCTCCTGAAGCACGCTTTATACAGTAATTTAAGCTGTTTTTCACTTCGGGGTTTCCCTTAAACTTCACCTCCGGTTTCTGCAGATTTACACAGCAGGAGCTAAAGCTCTCTGTGCTTTTAAAAACTGCTAAGTTTTCTTCTTTACCGGTTGAAGTTGGAATTGGATGTAGCCCAAGACGCAGGGAGGTTAACATTTTGCAACACTCCAAATGAACGAATTAGTCAATCGGAGAGGCAAGAATTACTAATCCCAGGTTGTTGGGTTTTTTTCTTGTTAGAGCAGTTTCAGCCTTTTCTTCCCTGTCTCTCACACTCGGTCATCATTAATCCCCGTGAGATCAAGACAAGTTTCACTGTCCGTTCATTTAAGAAAACCTCTCAATGGAAGAAGTCCAAGGTGTTTGGTTAGAAAATAAACAAAAGTTGGCATGCTCAGAAGGGGTAGCGCTGTGCACGGTAGAGTGGCAGATGTGATCCAGCCTTCCCGTAGCATGGCTGGAACATGAATCATTACAAATGTCAGATTTCCTGTGAAGGGACAAGCTGAACTGACATGCGTTCAAGTTTAATTAAGGTTGAATTATTGGAGCTGACTGTCAAGTCTTAGGCAAATTGGCTCAGCCTGTTATCATTAAGCATGAAAATTACTCTAGGACTTGGTAAAAATAAACACATTTTTGCCTCTAGAACATTGTGGTGTGGTGGGGTGGGTCTGTGTTTTTGTTGGGGCAGTTGTGCTCAGCTCCCTGGGTCCATCTGCTCAGGAGGGCTAGATTAGCAGCCCAAGAACAGAGATTTCTGAAAGCATCTCAATGCAACCTGATCCAGCTTGCACAAAAGGGAATATTTGGTTGCTTTCCTTGGGATATTTCCATATGTGAGCAGCAGTCAGCCTGGTCAGAGCTTGGGCACGCAGCAGTGTAGTTCGCATAGGAGGGATATTCCAGTATCCTGCGGAGAAACTACAAAGTTTGAGATCTTGATCAGAACAGGCAACATCCCTTATTAAAATCATTAAGATTAACTTTCTGAGGGGTTTCAGAAAAGATAGCTCAGAGACTTCCATGTGTGCATTGCAGCCATCAGGAGGAGAAACGACAAAGTCACCAAACACCAGGATTCTCCCCTTCCTGTGTGGTGGCTGAGAAGGCTTGGGGGCTGCTCTCTCAGATGTTTTTCCCCTCTTGCCCATGAATTCACATCATATCTTTCCCTTCTCAGTGCTTCTGCTTTCGTGCAACATGGCTGCAAAAGGAGAGAAGGTACTCCCACTCATGCCTGCAGCTTTTCTGGCGAGGGGGAAACTGGCATGTGGATATTTTCATTGCTGTTGAGAAGGAAACACAAAAACATTGCGGTACTGCATCCTGAGAGGTGGGAGTTGGCAGCAGGGATTAGTCATGTACCCCTAGTACTAACTAGCACAACCAGGCTTGGCTGGTCAATTCAGTCAGCAAGGGAGACTGAGCTTTTGCTTTGAGAAAATTGCAAATGAGAACTAATGCTGAAACCACAGGGAATCAATAGTTGCACATAAAACTGGTCAAACAGCTGCTTTTAATGTGGGACTTTATTGATTTGTTTTGGATCTAATTGACTTTTTACTCAACTAACTTTCGTGGTGCCAGTGTGTTTTGAATATACACCATTAGTCTACATTGCCTATAATTACACAATATGAAGTTTAACTCTGTAGGAGGAGGCCTGTTGGATGCAAAGAGCTAATGGGCTCTGAGGAAACCTATGCTCAGAATGAAACTCAATTGCTTTTAATGGGTAGCTCCTGAAAAATAGTGGAATCTACAGCTGTGAACACACTTGCTCCAAAATGCAGTGTGGGGAGCCTTGGCTTGACTAGGCAATGATAATTTTTCAACTGTTAGCAGTAAAAACTGAGGAAAATTTACAAACATATTATAAAAAATAATGATGCACAAAAGCATGGAGAATTTTACTTCAAAAATAAATTCTGAATAGCATTGGAGCCAAGTCTAGCTACATCTCACAACCAGGTTACCTGTGATGCATGAATTCGTATTTGATAAAGAAATTCGCTGAAACGAGAGGCTTGTGTTTATTGTAGAGAGTAATTTAGGATCTCTAGACATTGTGTCAAACGTGTAAAGATATATAAGGTGCTGGAAAGTACAGTGTTGATAGTATTTGCTGCCAGCCAAAACGCTGGGGTTTGGAACGGCTTCTGTTCCTGTTGCTTGTGGGTTTGAGGCCCCAGACCCCAAGACATTTTCAGCTGATAAATGTAGTTCATATGTTTCCATTCATCCTCTTCTTGCATTCTGAATTTATACATATACAGTGATGAGCTGATTGATTGATGGATGGATGGATGAGGGAAATGGTGCATTGGTGAGAGTGCAAGCAGAGCCAGAAGCAGTGTGGGAAGCTGCCTTTTCTCTCAAGGAAGGAGATGCCATCGCCACGTGGGCATTCTGGGCACAGAACAGGAGCTGGTGTGCAGGCTCTGATTCACTGCTGTCCTCCTCCCCTCTAATGCCAGCACGGTGGCACTCAGGCTGGAAGTGGCAGTGGGGGCTCTGGCCTCACACGGGCTGGGTCACAAACGCTGCTCAGAGCGTCTGCACGGCCAGAATTAGCTCACGGGGTATGTTTGTTGTGTGTTATTTCCACACCCTCCTACATCAGGAACTAGCTCAGTGCTTTGATGAGACGGGAGAATTTCAAAGGTGGAATTTGTCTGTGAGGGTGTTGGGAGCGTGCTAATGAGTGTAGGTAGCATCTCCTACATGTCTGCAATGCCAGCAGCCCCCGGCACGTGTTGGTGGGTAACAGAAGTGTGTCTCCCAAAAGTCAGAGGTGCTGTGTGTGCACAGTGGGATGTGTGCATGTGAAACACACCAATAACCTTGTAGCCCGTGAAGAGGGCTGTTCTTACTGTTCTTGTAATTGTGGGTATGTGTGCACTTAAGGATACACAAATTAGGGTGAAAAGGGAGTTACAGTGGGAGTTGAATTGCTTTCATGTTGGTCTTCTCAGTTGTCTTCAACCTTTTGGATACTGCTTGATCTGAAATATCTATTCTTTCCTCCCTTTTTCCTTTACAGCCTTTTAACTCTTTGGGATGCTTTGTTTAGCTTAATTATGAAAAATAGCAGGGTTTGGCACCACAGAAGGAGTAATTCCATATGGAATTCTCGCTGTAGGTGCATTTTGCAAGGTTGCAGTGTTCCTGATAGTTTCAGCATGCTGAGCATACAGATGTTTGCACTGTTTAGGGTGAGCAGAACTACATTTAGGTGCCTACTGAACCTCTGACTGGATTTTTACAGCATTCTCTGTTCTGTTCTTCCACACAAGTGTGTGGCCAGGGGACAGCAGCATCACAGCTTCTCTGCAGAGCTGTCCCATCCTGTGCTACAGAGATCCCAGGTAGTCTCCATCCTAGAAGACAGCTAGGGTTATCATTAAGGATTGGTGCTTGGTCCTGGTGCATTTGAGCTGGAGTTGAGCCTAAATCTGATGTAGGTTACCTTGAAAGGGCATTGAGAAAATGAAATGTCTTCATGATGAGGCCTGTGTTTCCTGAACATGAAACTTGCATTGAGCAGGAAATACTGTAGCAGTAACTTGAGACATGTTCACACTCCTATTGTACATAACCTTGGGCCCCTGAAGAAGTCACAAAGCTGTGTGTTCTCTGTAGTACGCAGTCATTTAATGACAGCTCAGTATCTTGCACACATGCTAAAAGTACTGTGGACTGGCCAGTCAAGGACAGCGGAAGGACAGACTCAAACATACATCCATCTTCTAGCAGCAGTGCTCCCACGGCGCTCCCACGAGCTGAAACATGACTTGTTTTTTCCCAGGCATATGTTCTACCAAGCAGAGAAAGAAAGGCAAACCTTTCAGCATGTGCTTTGTTGTTTCTCTTGCTGCTCCATAAGGTCCCACCTTGAATGACAAGCCAGAAGCGAAAGCAGCCAACGTCCCAAAGGTGTCTGGGCTAGAGCGGAGCCGGGAGCTGAGCACCGACGTGCCCTTCGCCCTGCCCATCCCCAGCCCCCAGCCGGTCGCTGCCGTCGTGACTTCGACTTCCTCAGCGCCCACGTCAAGTGCCAGAGCAAGCCCCCTGCTGAAGAAGGAGCCAGTGATTTCAGCACCAGCACCACCCAGGCTCACGCCTCAGCCGCAGCCTCGGCCGCAGTCACAGCCGCAGCCCCGGCCGCAGTCGCAGCCTCAGTTAATCCCGGACCTTCGGAGCCAGCCTCCGAGCCACATCCCTCCGCCTCTCAACTACCAAGTGCATCACCAGGTGGCCCACAACGGACTCAATAATATCAGGTAAGGGGAAGGGATGCTCAGGCATCTTCAGGCTGCTGCAGGGCTACAGCTTGTTTCAAATAGGTAGAGATTGCTGGGAGGCCAGGCGAGCGCTCAGATGGGGTAAGATGGTCCGTGCTTTGGATATTGGACTCCATGGGCTGACTTCAGGCTGGTTTTTCCAGCTGTGGTGGATCAGTGCATTTTAAAGGGGATAAATGCATGGCTTCTGGAGAAAGGCACGTGTTCCGTTCAGTCCAGTTTCAAGTAAAATTTTGCATGGTCTTGTCCAACCATGTTTCTAAGTAGTTCTTGACTTAGAAATTGAAGGTGATTTGAGTTTGAGCAACACCTTTATTCCAAATTCAGAAATACTTCCATTGCTCATGGTTTTCAGGTTTTTTGACTCACCAGCATCAAAAGAGGGATATCTGTCTTGGACTTTGATCTTTGTGGATCCCTTCCGACTCAGAATATCCTGTGATCTGTATTGGAAAATGCTGTGTCCCTGGAGACCAGGGCTCCCGTGTGGGCTGAAAAATCTGCTTCAATCTGACATGTTCAGATCTTGCAGGAGGCTTAGCTCTGCTGTTTAAATTGCCTCTATCCAATAAGGAGGGTGGGTGAAAATGGTATGGATAAAATGTTTCCAGAGAAAAGAGTTTAGTCAGTCAACTGGAACCTGTATAGTCTTTTTGCTGGTACAGAAAACATGCCTTGCCTCCCAAGCAAGAGCTAGACTCATTTAAACAAGATGAGAAAACTGATGTAAGGCATAATATTTGACTGCACAAAGGTCAGAACATGAATACAGAGAGCTGCCATTAATGTGTATTTTACAGTATCCTGCATACTTAAGTTCTGTTGTGGTTTTACCTTGTAAATGCCACCATAGTATAAATGGTGAATAATATTTCAAGGTATTCAAGACCTCTCTGAGGTTTAGCCTGCAACAGATAATCAGTATTATGGGAATTACACAACTAATAACTGCAGTGATAGTGTGTTTCAGCCCACGAAACCTAGATCATTTGCAATGGAGTAATAATAATAGAAGATGTAAAATGCAAATTACTATGAGAAAAATTATTAACATGGTGTGCATTTGCATGCTTGTGTGGCTACAACTGCGCTGCACAGTACATGTGCAGCAGATCCAGCGGGGTCCCAGCCACTCGTGCTGTGCAGCTCTGCACACCCACAGCAGCAGAAAAAGGAATTGGTGTCACTGTGTCCTCTGCTCACAAGGATCCACATGGACACTGCAAGGTCATCAGAGGTGCAAAATCCAGCACATAAAGGTGCAAAATCCATCTGCCTCTGTGGCTTTTATCAGTACTTAGAGATAGCTCTGAGGACTGTAGCACTGGAGGAAATGTCCCTCCAGAGAGCCCAAGGCCCGTTCTGCCCTGTTGGAGACGTTCATTAAGATTCGTTAACTATCTCCAGTGCCATTAAGACAAGCAAAAGCATAAGCCTGGGGAGATCAATGTTCCGTAGTTGTGTTGTTTGTAGTAGTGTATTTCTTGCACTGTTTGAGTGCTGTATTGTAACACACTCCTTCTCTCTCTGTCTCTCTCCCCTCCCTCTCGTCTCTTTCTCCCTGCAGCCGGAGCAGCAGTGCTAGCAGTGCAACGAGCATCAGCCTCCCGAAGCACCTGCCCCTGTCTCCCCAGATTCCGCCGCACCATTCCTCCGGCCCAGCTCTGCCCCTCTCCATCTCTAATCTTGCTACCTCGCACTTCTCTCTCAGATCGCAGACCCAGCACCAGCACCATCCGGCCATGTTCGCCACCCCACCCACGCTGCCACCTCCACCAGCGTTACCCACCAACAGCCTCGTGATACCAGGGCACCCTGCGGGTAGGTCCCTTCTTCCTCAGGGCTAATCTTAGGCCGTGCATGCACTGGAGGGTGTTGAGAGATGGGCTGGCTGGTGGGCAGGTGAAATACCTTGACACAGGCCCCTCAGTGTGTGCTGGAGCTGTGACAGGGCTCATGAAACAGGTAGGAGACCTTGATGTGCTTTACCAGATGAGAGATTGTAGAGACATGACTGTAGCTTCCTATAGGAAGTCTTCAAAACAAAAATGTCCTGTTCAGGGCATGAGTTGTCCAGTGTGGCATTCCACAGTCATTAGACATTTTTTAGATTAACAGAGAAGTGATGTGCAGTTTGCCATTCCTCCCCTTCTCTCTCCTCTCTCCAAACAAAGCTGCTGCTGTTAGAACTGATGAGAAAATACCATTTCTACAATTGTTCTAACCGAGCACTTGAATCTCACTGAATCCCCTGCCTGATCCTTCGACCAGCAGCACATCCTGCTGGCAGAGCAGAATCCCCTGCCTGCAGCAGCACAACTGCTCTGTGCCCATGGCTCCGTGGCCTTTCAGTCTGAGTCAGAGACAGCTCAGCTGACAAGCTCTGCTGTTCCACTCTCACTGTCTTTGCATCCTTTTAAAAAGTTGCCTTTGTTCACCCTGGCCCCCATTGTATTGTCACTTCTGCCCTAAATGCCCTGTTTATCCATTATCCATTAGCTTATCCATTAGCCTACAGCTGTCCCTGGAAGAGCCCCTGGCAGCTGGAGACTTCCCAGCAACTTTCACTTGCTGGGGCCTCCTTTTGATCTGGCATTTGAATCCACAAGTAACTCAGCAGGGCTTAAACAGGACAAGCATTTTGCAAAAAACACACTCTCTGTTTCCTATGAAGTCAGTTAAAGGAATAAGGAAATGACAGATTTGCTGTGGAAAAATCTGATGGTCTTCCATCCCCCTTTTTTGCTTCCAGGAGCTAAATAATGTCTCATTATTTATTACTGCTTCTTTAAATGAAAAAAAAAAAAGTACAAATTGGTCCAAAGTGAGCTCTGAGAACGATGATAGTGCTGTGGGTTCCCTGCCAGAGACAGGACCACATAGGCCAAAGCTGGCAGCTGTCACGGGCCCTGGCACCATCTAGAATTTCAGCCACATGGCTGGGAAGATGTTGGCAGCGCTGTGGGAGACCTATTCATTGCTTCCCCTGTTTTAAGGCAAAGGACTACCGTGATGGAGACTTTGAAAGCATAGCAAAAGGAAATAGCAAAGCTCTCACTAAAAGCATGATATTGCAGTCACTGAAAGCAAGTATGTTTTCACCATTAACTTCAGGAGATGCAAGATCAAGTGACCTATTCACATTCAGCAGCTTGCCAGGAAACAGTAACAGTCTTGCTCCTACTAAAAGGATTTCTCCTGCAATTTAAGTAGGAGAAGCCGAAGTTAGTGGAGGGAAAGGTCTGGGTGTCTAACCCTGCAGTGAAATGCCTCTTGTCTGCACTATATGAAATGCCTGCAAAATGGCACATCATAAAATCAATACAGAGTGCTGCAGAGCCAGGAGCTTCTGTTGTCATTCACATAAAACTTCCTTAAAAGCAAACAATATCGCTGAGCAGCCCTGAAGAGCGAGACAAGAATGCGCTTCTGGTGGCATTTCTTCCTTTTGAAACCTAAAGCTAATACAAGTAACTTAGGAGCAACCCTTGCTGGGCTTCTGCTGTCTGCTCCAGGGCTGCCCTGATGTGGGATACCCAGCAGGAAACAGTGGTCTGTGTCTCTCCTCTCCTTAAGGTGAGGGCACCATGAGCAGGAGTGACCTTTCTGTGCCATGCCCAGCTCGTGTGTGCATGCAGGACGGTGTTCGCAGGTGCCCAGGGCTGCTCAGCACCCTGCTCCTGGTTGTGTTACTGTGTGGCTGAACCTGACATCCCTGGCAGGTACAAGAACCTAATTCTGATCCAGACATTGCTCAGAGCCCCTCACAGAGCTGGGCTATTCCTTTGCAAGGAAAGGAAAGGATTTGTAAGGATGGAAATCCTTATGTGAAGCAGCCACTCCTCCAAGTGCCACTCAGCTTCTCCAAACATCTCCAGGCCTTTTCTTTTCCTGACGGAGACCAAAGTTGTGGTAGAGGGCTATGGGCTGGAGCCAGCTGCAAATCTATCAGTCTGACTTCCAGTCTCTTAAAGAAATTGGATATCAGAGCACTTACAACTGCCAACTTGCTTTTATCTCTCCCTCCAGAAAAGTGGATTATCTTGATGCTAACAGAAGGATTCAGTTTCTTTAAGTCATGCCAGATTTAAAAGCGTAAACACACATACACATGAAATCATGCTTATATTCTCTAAAGAGGTTAGGTTTTGGACCTAAGTGCTTTCAGCCTGTAGTTTTTTTTCTTGTTTGCTCAATCCAAGGAGAACCTATTACAGACTCTTTTGCTCCAGTGCCTTAGGCTTCAGTATCACAAATACATATACTTTGTGCTTTTGTAATAATTATTATATGGATTGTAGCAGTACACAGTACCTGCTCTTAGAAGTACATTTATTTCTGAAAAGCAAATGGCACCCAAAATTTGCTTTCAAATCTGACTTTCGATTGTAGGTTTCTAAGTGCTAGTAGAGACCTTGAAGTTCCCCATCAGAGTGCCTGTTTTTAAAGATCTTAACCATGTCACTTCAGAAAGTGATTGATTTAGACATTTCTAATGTTATTGTAGAAAATTGAAGTGAAAGAAATCCCTGCAGAACATGAAATAAAACTTTAAAGTGCAGGTGTTCTTTTGCCCCTCTATATTCAGAGCTGTAGTTTAAAGGGGTTGTTACAGTGAAAGAAGTGGATTCATGTAAATTCAGAAGCAAGTAGATCAGTCATGACTGGATGTGTGTCATCCACAGCTGGGGACACAGGCTGGTCTTCGCTTAAAAAATATATAACATGTTGGATGCTAATCCTGTTTGAAGTTCTTAAGCAAAGCTACAGATAGATTTAATTGTTATACCAGTAGACATTTTGGAGAAGTGGACATTGATCCTTATTGTCTTCAGTGACATCATTTCTAAAGCACTGGTGTCTTCCCCTGCCCTGAACCACATTCAAATTCAATGCAAGTTGTTATTCCGGAGGAAGATGCTGACAAGAGGCCACATCATATGCTGGAACATTTTGTTGCAGCAGTCATTACAACCTTGCTGAGATCTTGAGCCACTTCAATGTTTGTCCCCTCCTCACTGATTCCTCCTCTGTATTTTCTCAGAGGAGAAAAGCCTGGAGGCAATAACAAAAAACAAGAATTACAGCCTGTTACAAATTGAGAAAAGACTGCTTACTATTTAAGATTTAAAAAAAAAAAAAAACTTACTGCAAAGAAGGCCTTGATGTATGGGATAGATGTTTCTGGTCATTGCATGCGTGTCGTGGAGCTGAGAAGGGAGGATGGCACAGGGATGGATGTCTGAGCAGGCAGTTTCCAGCCACCCAAAACCCACGGTTATCTCATTGCACTGCAGAGCTTACCAAAATTTTACCTGTGAAGTACCTGTATGTCAGAGCTTAACACACATCCATTATCAGTGTGTGTGTGTGTGCACCTCTGACTGTCACACACCCAGAGGATGAAGGTCAGTACTGCTCATTTTAAAGTGAGCTGCTGGCCTCCAGAGTGCTCCCAGCTGCTGCAGGAAGGTGCAGCTCCCTGAGCATGGGAGGTGTGACCCCAGAGGTAAGGCTGGACCCCTGAGGTGTGACCCCAGAGGTGAGGCTGGACCCCTGAGGTGTGACCCCAGAGGTGAGGCTGGATCTCTGAGGTGTGACCCCAGAGGTGAGGCTGGACCCCTGAGGTGTGACCCCAGAGGTGAGGCTGGACCCCTGAGGTGTGACCACAGAGGTGAGGCATGCTCCCAGCACACCTCTCAGCAGTGCGGGGAGGACTCCGGGCGGGGCGCGGGCGGGCGGGCGGAGCCCCGATGATGTTTTCTGCTGTGATGACTCATGGTGTTCTCTCTTGTCTTTAGATACCAGCCTGTTGATATCATTCAACCAACCAATCATGTATTGCCAGCCTCATTCGGGGATTCTGATTGGTACTTTGTCACAGGCATCTCTCTTACCTCCACCAATGAGTCCTCACGTAGAAAACCACCACAGCATGACCTGCAGAAACAGGGAATGCCAGGTGAATATTGACTCTTTCTCCTCCGTCTTTGTGGTACTCACAGGCCCACGGGCCTCTGTGTCTTTTTTTTTTCTCTCTCTCTCTCCTCTAGATCACGAACTGCTCAGGCAAGAGCTGAACAACCGGTTTTTGGTTCAGAGTTCGGACCGGGCCGCTGCCTCACTTGGCCCGGTGCCGCTGCTGAGAGCGGAGTTTCACCAGCACCAACACACGCATCAGCACCAACACACCCACCAGCACACATTCACTCCTTTTCCATCCAGCTTGCCCCAGACGCCGCTCATGCCGCCCTCTGCACCTCCCATGGTGCGTACCCCAGCCCAAAATGTGAGGATAAGTAGAGCATCTCTGGTCAAAAAGCCTAACCCACTCTTGTCAAACAAAACCCAGCCCTCTTCATTTCAGCCAGGTGTGCTGTCCCTGCCCTTCCCACCTGGAGGCCAGCACTCCCAAAGGGACCCCTTTCCACCCAGAGCCCCCACACCAAGCCTCCTGGTCCCCCGTGCTGCTACCCATGAGCAGATACAGCACCCACCAGACAAGGCCAGAATCCCTTTAGTTTCCTTTTTGTGTGTCCTGCTGTGTATTTCTATTCCCCCTTTCCCAGAGCCAGCTGCCTTGACACATCAAATGATGACACCAACCAGAGTGCCACAGGATGGGTGGCTTCCTGCCCCAAACACTGTCTCCACAACTGCTGGGTGCAGGGCAGACCGTGCTGGCTTACCCAGGCTCACCACAGTGCAGCATCTCATCTGATACCAGTTCTGTCCCTCTTCCTCCTAATACCTGATCTGTATTGATTTAGGCATTTTATTACTTGATTGCATCAACAAGCACTAATCTGTGTGTGGCTGGTTCTGCTGGGAGAGCTCCTCCTGGCCATGTAATAAGCATTTGGTCATTGAATCTGCTTGTAACACAATGGGACTTTGCTGCAGCTGTTACAAAATTGTTAGGGATCTGCTACAAATGGATTTTGTCAGTACTTTAAAATGCACTCTCTCCCCATTTCTGGCAATTACTTTGTGAGATTGAAAGCACAAGATTGAGCTTTTTTCTCCCTCTCAGTTTCACACTGTGTCCAAAATGCAGAAACAACCCTGTTTAAGGCTAGCAAAAGCAGCCTTTGGGAAGAACTACCAAGGACTCAAGGAGCATAATGCTTCCCACTTTTCTTTCCCACTGCTGGCTGCTCAGTGACGTTCTTGGGTTGTAATCTGCTTAGCAGCGAGACAATTAAAAGCAATATCATCCATCCAAAATCCAGCCCCAGGTGTTTGCTCAGTGTACTTGTGTGTAAACACCTTCCCTTCTTTGCTTGGTCTGTGTAAAACAAGCCTGAATCTTTTCTCAGAAGTCTCCTGTGTTATTTAAGAACTGTGATACCCAAGCTTGTGAACAGCTCCCTCCCCTCCCACCCGTGCCCACTGATGTCAGCCTTCAAACCAAAAACAACTTGCAAGGCTCTTTTGTTATATTTCACTCACATCTTCTTATATTCCACTAGATCAGGTCTGCTAATCCTAGCACCAGAGAGGAGTGTTGAAATTACAGCTGCATGTGTTTGGTAATTTACAGTATTTACACTGGAGGGGACATGGCTCCAGTAATAACTGTAATTAATGAAATTACAAATCTACTCTCCTGCACATAGAGGAGTGTGAAACAGCAGCTGACTTGCCAAATAAGCAGCTTTTCCTGGGGTCCTACAGCTCCCTTCCCTGCCTTCTTCCCCATTCCCTCCTCCCCAGCAGAATGTACATACTGTTCAGAAATGCAATGTGTGTGCTTTGGGTTTGCTTCCGAGTTGGTACAGGACAAACAGGGCACAGACTACACACATGGAGGTGTTAAAACCCCATGCTGGAATGGGAAAAGTTTACAGTCACCTTTTCTCTGAGGAATTCTCCCTTTTGCAGGGGAGGGGGAATATATCGAGATTTGTGTATCTGAAGTAAATCAGCCCTTTCCCAAAGAATTTTCGTGCTTACAGGAACCCAGGAAACTGGGAATTGGTATTGGCTGCCCCACAGTAGATGTTGGGATCCAGTGGAAAATGTTTCTTACCTGCTAGTCTGTGATCTAGTTCAGCGATCCAGGGGCAGATCCCAGATGTGGGCCTGGAGCTGAACTTCCCTGTGTTTCACTGTGCTGCAGTATCAGGACTGCTCATGCAGTGCCTGAAACAGGGTTCTGCAGTGAGCCTTGGCAGTGCCCAGCGTGGCCTGGAGGCTGCTCTCTGTTATCCTGGGGAAGTCAGTCATCTCCCAGATGAGCGAGCATGGAATAACCAGTCAGTTCTGCTCTGTTAAACGCTTACTCACAGGCCATGATTATTTGTCTGTATTGAAATCCTGACGTGTCTGCTACTGCCAAAACCAAACTCACCTGTTTCCTTTTTTTTCTCTTTTCTTTCCAGTTTGACAAGTACGCTCCCAAATTAGACAACCCTTACTTTCGACATTCCAACGTGAGTGCTCACCTTCCTCCTTGGTTTCTTTGTTAATGGTTCTGCTTGCTCTTCTTTTGCTTGTTTTCAATTGATGAGTAGTGTTTTGATCATTCATTTCTAAAGCTCTTTTCCTGTCTTGATTTTTATGTTTTTAAGGTACCAAGTTTTCTTTGGGCTTTTTTTTTTGTTTTAATTTTATTTTTTTAAATTCTCTGTCCTCCTGCATTTTTGCTGCTGCGGCTCTGTATGGCTGTGCCTGGGATGGCAGGGAATGCGCAGGAATTGCTCAATCACTGGTCATTGCAGTACCTTTGCAGCTGGTGCTTCTCCCAGTGCAGCAGCCCGGAGTGCATGGCTCTTTCACAAGGTTTTGCTCAGGTCACAGGAGTAAGTCAGACTGGTGGTTTCTTCCTGGTGCTCCCCACTGCTCCAAAGCACAAAAAACTACATGTTTTGGGACTTGTAAAACTGCTGTGTGTGCTCAGGAGAGGCCTAAGCAAAATTTCACCCAGCCTACACAACTACAAGGTGGTGTGCTTGTTGCCTGTGGTTAGAGTGCAGTGCAGCATCTTGTGGTTCCTCTCACTTTAAAAATTAAAGCAGGTCACATTTCAAACCAGGATCGATTTGTTTGCAACAGCAGAAAAATGCAAAGTTAATGGAAAGTGAACATAAACCCCAAATTATGCTCTGTGCTTCCTGCAACAGTCCACAATTTTTAAAGGCACACTCATTCAGCACTATCTAGAAAATTTATCAGATGAGTGCATTTTTCAAGTTTTGGCTTTGCTCTTAAAAATTTTGAAAGCAAATTTATCATGTATTTTCACTGTGGCACTTGTTCAGCACAGTAATATTTTTGTATGTGCCAGGCTTGGCACCTACCTCCATTATTGTTCAAGTCATCCTGTGACATAAGCATCTCTTTTTCTTTTGTAGTTCTTTCCAACCTATCCTCCAGCAATGCCTGGAATGCCACCCATGCTTCCACATTCAGGTCCCTTTGGGTCACTTCAGGGAGCATTTCAACCGAAGGTACAAACTTCTTCTTCTGAAGGCTTTGTTCTTTTGCTGGGAGAGAAACTGTGTTCAGAGTCTTGTCTCTGGTGATTTACAGCACATGATTTGAAATAGCAGCACAGGGTTGGAAAGGATCACCCCGCAGAACTGTGAGCATCCTCTGCACAAAGCAGCCAACACTTTAGCAGAAATTTTCTCTTGGCACTGCAGATCCTTCCTTGGAAAGGATGTAGTGGTTCACTTGGGAGGTCTGCTGAAACTGGAGGAGAAGCCTACAGTAAAGTGCATTATTTTCATTGAAATATTTACAGCTCATAATAGACCGATGAGTCCCAAATCATTTTATAAATCTAATGCTCTGAGATTGCAAAAGATAAACTGTGTTTATTCCCAGAAAAAACAATGAGAATTTGACTGCACAAGTGTGGGAACAATAGGGAGAGACTGCTGGAAATGGGTAGAGCAATTTGAAGGAGCTGAATTTTTATTCCCAGCTCCAACACTGTCTGACCTTGGGCAAGTTGCTTAAACCTTCTGTTCCTCAGCTTCCTCATCTATAAAGTTATCTTGCAGTGGGTTTTATAAGGGTTGATTAATGCCTGCAAGCTTCTTTGAGATAATGTGTTTGAAAGGTGCACTGCAGCTGTAACATGTCATTACAACTAGCACAGATTGGCATTTGGAAATGTTGCCATCATAATCCCCATTTTTTGGCAAATTCTGTGGTGTGCACTGCTTTTTTTTTCCCCTCCCAGACACGTTCTTTTTATTAACTATTTTTAAATGTAGCAAAACTGTTAAATCTCTCCAAACAAGAAATAATGGATTGTAGCTATATAGCATTTGTTTGAATGAGGAGCATGTACTCCATTTGTAAGGTGACATGTTCAGCTTCCTTACATGCTATGATTTTAGAGATTTCTTATCTTAAACTGCATTTCCATACAGCTCTGCTACTGTGTATGAAGGCTTGAAGGAGCAGGACTGTAGCCAGGCCATTCCTGTTTGCATTTGGAAGGTGATTTCCATATCCACACCAGGCAGGTCTGAGGGATGTGCTTCCTTCAGCAGTCTCGCTGCTGTCCGTGGAAGTCAGTAATTAGCAACTGCTGCAAAGAAGGCCTTTTAGAACCTTCCACCTTAACTTAATACTTTTCATGGAAGCCAGAGGATTTCCTCAGTGCCCATGGAATCCTTGACATTATTTTGTTTTAGGGATACATTACAAATAGCAAAGTCTCTAAAATGGCATTGTTCAGAGGCAGTTTTTATGTGGTGGCTGCAGGCCTAGAGAAGGAGCAGTTCATGGAAGCAGAGGGAACAAGAGGGACAGAACATGGCCATCCCTTGATGGAGTTTGTCTGCCAGTATTAATTGTTGCTACTCTTGCAAGGGATGACCCTGAGTAGTCAGGGTGTGAATTTGATTTTCCAATAAAAGGAGCTGCAGGAATAAGGTGGAATTGGACAAATTTTGCTCACATGCAGCCAGAGCTGTTTTGCCACAGGGCTCCTTCCTGTTCATGAGGAGCTGCTGCTACACCAAGGGCACATTCTTCTGCTTTCCATTCTTCTACTTTCCATCTGCACTACAGAGCTTCACAGATCCCATCTCGCTGTAAAATAACCATTAGGCCAACACAGTGAGAAAGAAAAAGTGAGCACAGACCCTTTACATTTTTAAGCAGTTCCCAGTGCTGTTATAACTACCTTTTAATTCATTTTAGATACATTTTAGAACATTTGCTAGCTTGAGTTGAAGAGTGCAAGGTCACATGCTGGTGCCGTGGCTAATCACTGACAGCATTTGATCTTTGCACAGTGCAGTATTTACATATAATCTAACATCTGAAAAAGAGAGGGATAGGTTGAAAAATGGATCTGCTGCTGTGGCACATTACTTTCCAGTTTCCCAGAGGAGGCAGAGCTGAACTCTAGGCAAAGCCACTCCAGCCATCATTACTGCAGCATTCTTCCATGGTCTCTCCCTCCCAAGCTGTTTGACTAAAGCCTGCATAATCACTGCAGACCTGATGATTTGGCTTTAGCACTCTGACTCCTGCACTTCTTGCTTTCCAAAGCAGAGATCTTGGTTTTGTTTTTCCCCTTCCCATGTCATTTGCCTACAGCTGTGCGTGTGAGTCCACTGCACATAAATCCAGGCTGACGGTAAATTTCTCACTGAGTTTCCTGAAGGCCATTTCTCACAAGCTAAGAACTTGAAAAGGTCAGAAGTATTCAGTTTACTTTGCTGGAGGAAGCATTCACATCTTTCTCCAGGGGACAAAGGGACAGGATGACACCATGCTATTAACATGTTGTGATCTTTAAGCTCTTGCCTGTATGAAAGCTGTAACTTATTTGCCACCTTATATCTACCTCAGCTGTCACAGAGGCCCTGAGAGCTCCAGTCTGCCTGGGGAGTGCATTGACTTACCTACACACACGAGAATCCACTTTTTAATCAGTCTGGAAGTTACGTAGCCTTAGACAAACTAAAACCTACCTTCCCTCCTACACCCAGGATTATACTCATGCCTTGCTCTGTTTGAAATCTGCTATAATTCGACCTGAAACATGAGTGAAATAATCTCTTGGGGAGTGAGGTTTAACCCCTCTGCACTCAGCTGTGCAGAGGCACCAGGTGCAGTTGCTCTGGGAGTGGGAGATGGATGAATGCCAGAGTGAGGAGATGAACGAGTTCTTGGGGATCATCTAGGGCAGGACAACAGGTGGGATCCGGAGGAGAAGGAGGAGGAGGAACAGGGATTCGTTCAATGAGGTGTTTAATTCTTGCTGGAAAATGATGGGGTAAACAATGCAGAGCTATAAAAGACCCACAAGCACCTTCTAAGGTTTCTCATTTTTGCCTTGTCAAAGCAAATAGATGGGCTGCTGCTGGTTCAGGCATTGTGTTACCTGGCCCCAGTCAGAGAGGGGTCCAGTGTGTGGAATATGGGACTGGGATGCTCAGATTATTCTGTTCCTGTCTGCTGTGCTGGTTGCTGCCTGGAAAATAGAGGGAGTCAGGCCACCTCTCTCGTTCCCTCTTCCACCTCCTGCCCGTTTGGTCTAAAGAGTGAGCTTGGGGGGCAGGAGCTGTCTCTGCCCATGCACATGCACAGCACAACAGGGTGTGATCTCAGCGGGGCTTGGGGGTGCTACTGGAATACTGTAACTGCTGCTCAGTAATAATAAATGACACGGTGGTTAGATGCTGTTGGCTGTCAGTAAGAGATAACATTTAGCACTAATGTAGCAATATGCGTGTTCAAAGCGCAGTGCAAACATGGACTAATTAATGCTGTTAACATCAGATAGAGATGTTAAATGTACCACTGGTGTGATACAGTATTATTCACGCTCTCTTCTTGTCTTTCAGACTTCAAACCCTATTGATGTAGCAGGTAGACCAGGCACAGTCCACCATACGCTGCTGCAGAAGACTCCAGGGGTAAGCAACAATATATAAACTTCCTTTCAGCTTATCTGGGTTTACAGTAAACACAGTGATTGCTGATAAAAAAAAGGAGAGCAGGCTGGTGAGCAAATTGGCCTTGTAGAGTGGGAACATGCAGTGAGGAGAGAAGCTGTGTCTTTTTCTGGTGAGACAGCAATCTCCACCAGTCATAAATTCAAAGGAAAGGCTTCTTTCAAAAGTCAGAGGAAAATGGGGCAGGAAACCCCTTCAGTGTCCTTCCTCTGAGTATTGCTTGGAGAGTACTTTTATGCACTCCATTTCAGAATAATTACAAGGTTCAGAAAAGCACTGGTACTGTTCAGTTGCTGGCATGAAGCTGCTTTGTTTATCATAAAATTCTGCTGAGTTTGGTTCAAGGAATGAAAGAGAAGTTTTAAGCCTTCTTTAAGCCTTTTAGGTTTCCCATGTCACAGGAGACTTCTCTGGAACGTTGCTTTCTAAATGCTTTTACTGGTTCAGAGGAAGGAAGTTCCACACCTTTCTGTATATTGGCTAGTTTTAGAAAGGCTGATTGTTTTATTTCTGCTTTTTCCATAGGTGTCAGACCCTTATAGGCCTCCAGTAAGAGTAAGTAAGGTTTGTGGGGGATTTTATATACATATTTATACGCAGACACTTGGAATATTGTGCATGTGCTTTTGAAATTTAATACGTCCAGTAGAAAATCTCATGTTCATCCTTTACTTCAAGCAAAATGTCAGTTAGCTGTCTGCCACTTCTGATTAATAACACTTAGGTTGAATCCCAGCCCTATTTTGCATCCATTTATGTGCATTAATAGTTCACAGTATGAAATGAGGGTCACAGAAATAAATGACTGTGAGCATGGGCAGACATTCACCAGTGAACAGATTCGTGGTGGCTCAGGTCAATGTGCTGATGTTCCACATAAACAGTGGAACAGTGAGTACCATAGCTCAGCTGAAAATAGGGACTTGTTCAGCTGTGGCACTGCTCATCCTGGGGATTGTTTGTCTCTACCCTTTTCCCAAAAGGCAGTAGCCGTAATAACCACGCATGACTTAGCCTGCAGTGCAGCAGGGGTGAATGAACAGGGCTCTTTTCAGAAACAGAACTCTCAACCATTAGTTGCTTTCTCTTAAGCATGGCATACTGTTCTTTGCTGCCATTCATTTCAGTTTGGGAAGGGGGGAGTGCGAGTAGGAAAGAACAAGGCAGGATCTCAGATGTCCATGAGATGGGGAAGATATCCCACATTCTTCCTGTTTCCTTCTTAATTTAAACATCATCTGCTGCAGTACAGAAGAAAATGTTGATCACCCATTGTGCCGTTTTAGTAATCAGCCTTTCTCATTGCTTAGCTGCCTGGCTGACAGTAAGGGAAATGAAATGTTCTATCTGATGTAGATTGCTAACGTATAAATTAATCTAAATTCTTGTGCTTTCCACTGCAGAAACCCGGGAAGTGGTGTGCGGTTCATGTACAGATCGCCTGGCAGATCTACCATCACCAGCAAAAGATAAAGGTAATTCAGATGGTTTCTGGAACAAAGCCAAGTCTTTTAGCTTACCGATTGTATTTGAGTGAGTAATGGGCAGGAAGCAGTTACTGTGGTGATTCTCAAGCTTGCCTGTATTGATTAACTAATACTTACACTCCTTTAACATTTATTGTAGCAACTGTAAAGTTTATCTGAGGGCAGAGGAGCTGGGTGGAAGGGTGTACAGCCAGAAAGAAGGGAGGAAAGCGAGGGGCAGAGTAATTTCCCCAAGTCAATCTTTTTTTTACAAAGCATGCACGTTTAATGTCGCTTCCCTTCTGCATTAGTACCTCCTGTGGAGGAGGTAATGAGATGGCCGATGCAGCGAAGAACATTACAGAGCAGAGAGCAGCAGAGCAGATTGATAACATCAGTGTTAAAGGTTGTGAGGCTTCCTGTGCTGCTGTGATGGTGGGCAGAGGGAGGGGGTTTAACACTCAGAGGTAACAGGATGTAGGTACCCTGGAGTGCTGTTGCAGGCTTTAGGCTCCCTGCGGCAGGGAGAATAGCTGATAAAGGGACTCGTGTCCATTTTATTTTTTCATAGCTCCTGCAGTAGATTTTTTGTCCCATTAATGAAGGCTATTCTCTGCTTAAGTAGGTGCCTCTGAAAGGGGTATATGTCCATATATTTTTATAAGCAAATACATAATCTTTAAGCTATTCATAGGCTTCTATACTGAGGTGCAGTTCTGGCCATGCTCACTTCTACAGGGCAAGGATAAAAACAGTCTCTGGAGGAGCCTCATAGCTTCCTTCATCCTTTGCCCCTTGCCTGCACACTGAGCTGTCCTGGCTGCAGGAATGGCATAGTATGGGCACGTCCCTCTCAGACTGGAGAGACAGAACAGACGAGTCCATCTCCCAGCTCTCAGGCTCTGTCGGCAGCTCTGTGCCTGCAGAGTATTTGTTGTCAGGCTGAGAGCGCCGGCTGCTCCGGGGATGGCGTGTGCTGGGTGTATCCAGCTGTGCTGCAGGCTGAGTGCTCCCTGCAGAGCTCCCACTGCCATGGGGCAGGCAGCTGAGGGGCTAGGGGTGGGATGGCCCTGCAGAGCCTGGCAGAGCCTGGCAGAGCACAGCCACCACTGCGCTGCGTGAGCGGGGACGCTGCTGTCGCTCCCGCTAACGCTCCCTGGCAGGGCTAAGGAGGAATGAGCCTTAACTCCCTCTCTTGTTTTCTCATAAAAAAGGAAGTGTATAATGAGACTGGTTTTCTATCATTTGACAGCAAATGCAGCTGGATCCCCACAAGCTAGAGATAGGTGGTAAACTTGACCTGTTCAGCAGACCTCCCGCCCCTGGAGTGTTTCCAGGCTTCCATTATCCACAAGATCTTGCCAGGCCTCTGTTTTCTACCACAGGTAAGGGAAGATCATTCTTTGTTGATGAAAAAAAAAACCCAAAACAAACAAGAAACAGTCAGTGTATGTCATGCATGACTTTACAGCTACATATGCCTCAAAAATAGAAGCAGGGTTGGTTCAAGGGGTGCAGAGACACTGCTGTGACCAGGGCTCTGCCACCACCTCCAGTGCAGAATTCTCTGCACATCACTGAGCTGCAGCAGTTGGCCCACAGTCCTGTGTGTGCAGCTGGTTCTTATGTGCCTGATTAATAGGCTATAGAGTGATCTTTTAAAAGCAATTTTGACAAAACACTTGAAAATGTTTCCATTGCAAAGGATTGGAAGTGGCCCCAGTCTCTTTCTTGCTTTTATATTTGCCGTGTTAGTCTTCTCAGCTCCTCCACTCACCAAGTTTCTGTTTGTTTTCTGAAAACAAGGGGGTTTTGTAAAAGGAAAGTTTCAATAACAGCATTGAAAATATCACAGAAGGTGTATGTGTCAAATGTTTGTTTTTTAAATAGGAAATTCCCCTATGTGTTACAAAGTTCAGCAAAGTCCAGGGCTTAAAATGATAAATTGAATTTACAAAAGCCTGAAAGAATTAAATACAGTTTACACTGATCAATTGTTCTCCAGTCTGTTGGAGAAGTAATTACAATTACACAATTACCAAAGGACAGTAACCTTCACTGTGTTGTTCTGAGTGGCTCTGACCATGGGAGACTGCAGCTCTCCCATTCTGGTCTAGGAGGCCAGCATGGATTCATGTGGACATGTGTCTTCCAAATGCTAAATGTTGTTTTTATTCTCAAACTTAACGTTCTTCTCAACCTCTTCACATTTTCTCTCTGTGTTTGAGATGCCAAAGTCTGCATTCTGGATGAGCTGCATCAATTGATGAGATGTAACTTTGCTCTTTATGTATGTAATCAATTGTCAAATAATGTAATTTTCTTCCCTCGTGTTACTCTGGTTTTATGATGCAATATTGCACAATCACCTTAACTCAGTGCAGACATGGTCATATTCAGCCTTGGTTCAACCCTGTTGAAGTTAATGACTTTAGAACTGCTTTGAACTCAGTCCCAAAAATGACAGAAAAGCAACAGATGACAATCAAGCTGAAATTTCTGTGAGAATTGAGTTTCAAATGCAGATGCCAAATAGCCTTCAGGAGCTCCACCAGTGCTTCAGTCTGTCTTTCTGCTCTATCTGTGGATGGAAATTCTTAAGCACCAAATGCATATTTCTACCACACCTAATCAGTGCTGGTACCAGCTCTACATTGTAGGCTCCTACCCTGTATTTTGGTCTCTATAAAGATGTTTTGATAATACAAGGCCAAGATACTTAGTGCATCTACTTGGATGCATAAGCACTGCTTATTTACAAACCTATGGCTGTTTTCCTGTGGCAGATGTTTCCTTATCACTGTCCTGTGTTGTCATTACAAGAATCTTGTTTCATGTCTGGTTTTGCTGCTGAAAGCTGTTCTGGACAGAGTTACCCTAACAGGCACCAGTCCTGTTGGTATCTGGAGTTTTTTCTCTTAAAAGATGCAAGCATGGCTTGCTTTTCATTCGTAAAAACAAGAGGGAAAATAGTATGAAATAGAAATATTAAAGAAGGAGAACTAATAGAAAACTTTCAGTAGAGAGAAACAACCTTACAACAACTTGTCTGTGAGTATATTAATCACAAGAGCCATCACACAGTAAATCCAGGTAAAGAGTGCTGTCAACGTGAGCAAACACTGCTGCTGGAATAGGTGGAGGAATACAGCTTTTACTCTGGAATATCTGAGGCATTCTTCTTACTGAGCACATGTGCAGCTGATGTGAATCATTGGTTCTGCTGCATTGCCTGGTTACTGGGGGAGACATAAGTTATCTTAGGGCCACTTGTCTGCAGGACGGATGCTGGGCTGCCTGGCAGACGCTCTCTTTAATAACTGCCTGACAGCCTGCCGTGCTGCTCCTGCCTTTCTCCAGAGGATTTTTTATTATCAGCCCATGTAGTACAGTTTGTAAGCCGTCTCCTTTGAAGAAATCTCCCATCCATTATACACCTTCTGAAATCTTAAAGGATTACAAAGATGACAGTCTCCATCTGTCTTGAAGCATTGGAGCAGTCAGAATGTTTATAGAGAGGTACCAGATAGGTCTCATTGCCGTGGTCTCTCTTAAGTTTCTTCAACTCATTTTCTGGCTGCTTAGGTTTGAGGTGCCCAAGCTGGTGAGGGACACAGAGCTCTGTCTCCCTCTCAGGTGTCACAGTTTGCTCATGGTCTGAACACGAGTGTGTTTCACAGCAACCATCAGGGGTTGGGCTCTGTCTCCCCAGGTCAGGGGCTGACCAAGTACCCCAGTGACAATGGCACCAGTGCTTTTCACACTGAGATTGTGAGCCTGTTCAGATTTGCCTTTGCCTGCCTGCAAAGGAAGAAAATCTCTGATTTTCTGCTCTGAAAGGAGAGCAGAGTTTTCTGTATGAGCCTGGTCCACCTTGAAATACAGGGCAGACCTGCTTGTTTCACCCCCTTCCCTCCCATCTTCTCAGCCTCGTGTAGTCCAGCATGCTCAGCAGTGGTGTTCTTTCCCACAAGGAAGCATGGCACCATGGCAATGAGAAGTGTCTAGGAAAGGGAAAAATACCACAGGGGAAGCCTGTGGATGCAGAGACAGATGTGAGAGCATAGCTGGAGCTCTCATGGGAGAAGCATGATTGATGTTCCCTGCATGCCTGTCATTAACTGGTGTTTCATATAGACTCTCATCAGTCACTTCTGAGCACCTTCTGGCTGGGCCCATAAGCTGGGCTGACCCTTTTTCATGTAAACATGGAGTAATGACTGAAAATGTCAGACAAAGAGCTTGGCTTCCTTGTTACTCCAGGTGAGCAGCAGCTCTCAGTGCAAGGTCTCCTCCTGCCTCCTGGTGCCCTGTTAGACTCCTTGGTAGGGCTCTCAGGGAAATTCTGCCTGTTGCTCACTCAGCCGAGGTTTGGGGTCTTCCCCTGCCTTTGTTGTTTAAATGTGGCCTTTGCATCCAGCTCTTGAATGTGGTGGCCAGGAGCTCTGTGTGTATGAGGAGTCACTTGCCCCTGAACTAAAAAGGGACCTTGTTCTCACAGGTGCGACGCATCCAGCCACCACCCCTTTTGGTCCCTCACCTCACCACAGCAGTTTCCTGCCTACAAACCACCTGGCAGGTAAGTGTAAGTAACCCTGCCTTCACCTCTGTGCCTCTGCCCCCTTCCTGGCTCTCTGTGGTCCTGCACTCTAGCAGTAGGGCAGGGAAAGGCTTAAACTGCCTGAGGATCCAGAAGCTAGCCAGCTTCTCATCCCTGCCAGCTCCTAGCACATGCCCTCACTGTCCCCCAGAGGAGAGGGCAGTGCAGAGCTGTCACATCTGTCACTGCTGGGACACTGCACCGGAGCCAAAATGTGACCTGTAGAGTCCTGTGCTCCTGAATGTGCCTGAAAAAATGGGGGAAATTTATGCAAAGATACCTCAGACAAGCCTCAGCTTAAAATGGGCTCCTCCTGTACCATTTTCCTCATATGAAAGGTCTTGAGTAGGTTCTTTAAAAGACTTCAGGGAACAGTTCTTGGCAAGTAGATGTTCTGCACATTTTGCCAGACTTTCAGTTTCCTAATTGGCAGTAAGTAGAGCCTGATTTTGTCAAATTTCCTCATTTTAGAAGCTCACAAGCAGCTCATTGCCAATTAAAGTTCAAGCTCTGTTGATTAATGTTTTAATAACATTCATCCAATCAGTAAATGTGGCATGCCACATGACCTAGTAGACTTTTTTTTCTCTTGCAAATACCCAGATTTACATCAGTTCCTGAACATTCTGTCAAAATTAACTATCTCTACCAAGTCACTCACCCACTTAAGATAAAAGAGGAAGGGCAAGAACATCTTGCCCTGAACATCTAAATAAGTAAATAAGCAAATAGCTGTTTGCTTAAAGATACAGGCTATTTGTGCCATTTGCCTTGATATTTTAAATGTGATATCTGTGAGGAAGTGGAGAGCAGCATTACCTCCTGTAACATGGCAAGTTCAGGGCTTCAAGAGGACAGTCAAAAAGGCAGTGGGCAGCAGGAGGAGTTGTTTAGAAATAACCAGTAGGAAAGAAAACAACTACACTGGTGGGATTTAACCCATAGCTGTCTCTGGAGTGTGGAAACCTGAGATGGTCTATATGTGCTCTCAGAGAGGAATCTCTTCTGGTGATGGGTGTCTTCACTGGAAAAAAAGTGCAGAAACAAGACAGTCATCTCCTCAATGCTGGCCGAGGGGCTTGCTGAGAGTCTTCTTTCAAGGCAGTTGCAATGTTTCTACTATTAGTACTGATGAGGAAAGAGTGTTATAGCTCAGCAGCCACCCTAATTTCAGCTATTAGACCTTAATTTCTATCTCACTTCTGACTCGTATACAAAAGTTTATTACAGCACCTGTTTGCAGAGTGAGCACTGAATCCCTTCTCCATTTTAACATGATGGGAATTTTCTGTGCAAAGAACCTTGCAATGAGAAGGATCAGCTTAAAGTCTGGCCTAATCCTACTTGGATTCAAACCGTTAAGAAGGGGAGGGGTGCGTTTCATTCTCCAACATTCTTGGCTAAATGCCTGCTAAATCCCTGTTTGCCTTTCCAGATCCATTTAGCAGGTCAAGCACCTTCAGCGGCCTTGGGAACTTAGGCAGCAATGCCTTTGGAGGATTAGGCAGTCATGCTCTGAGTAAGTACTGGCTGGGTTACTGCAGACAAACATCCCTTCCAGAAAAGCCACATGCTAATATTTACAGCAGCTGGTGGTAGTTTTTAAAGAAGTTTAATTCCTAACCTCCATTCTCCTATCTGAAAACACTGCACCTAAGATTTCCAGGTCTCTGCGGTGGGAGCTTTTCTGCATGTCACAGAGATCAGTAGCTGTGCTCTGTGCCTCCTCACTGCTGAGGGCTGGGACCTTGTGTGCTCAGAGAGGCACTGGAGCTGCAAAACCCCACCGAGCTCTGGGACCCTGTGGGCACCTAAAGTAACACCCTTCACCAGCGAAGATGCACAGTGCAGCAGCTACTGATACTTCTAAATTTGTGTAGACATCCTCTGTAACCGTTGGCTGAAGTTTAAATTACCTGTATAAAATTATTCTACTTCAAAAACGTGTTATCTGTAGGCAAAACATGCTTGAGAGCCACACATAAGAGAGCACATAAGAGAGCATGCTTGTGCATCTCATGGTGCAACAGGAATCAGCTGAAGATGGATGGAGGAAAATCGAGTGACTGTTCTGAAAAGCCTACAGCCAAGCTCTGTGTTTATACACGCACATACATGCCACCAAGTAGTCTGGGTTCTTCAACAAAAAAGTCCCTGAAGCCTCAGCTGCAGGCAGCTGATTGCTTGTAACTACCCACAAATTAAAGTTTCTGCCAGAGAGAGGAGCTGAGGAAAAATACTGCTTTTGTGCTGGAGCCCTTGCCTGGGGTGGGGGGAGAAGAGAAGCTGGGCATTTTCAGTAGTCTCTGAGTTATTGAAATGTATAAAGCTTCCTCCAACAACAGCATTTAAAGAGCTGCTGGATCTTATACCCAGTGTTGGAATTATCTGTGTCTACTCACCTGTAGCTCCCCCTCACCATTAACAAGCCTTAAAAGGACAGTTCTGGTTGTGACTAATATTGTGAAAAATGTCTGTGTAATGATTTGCTCTGAATTATTTTTAACTCTTCCTCCCCCTGCCGTTATTCTAGCTCACAACAACATTTTTACTCACAAAGATGGCCCAAACCTGCAGAATTTCAATAACCCCCACGAGCCATGGAACAGACTCCACCGGACCCCGCCGTCCTTCCCAACTCCTCCACAGTGGCCCAAGCCCACGGACTCGGAGCGGAGCTCCTCGGTGACAAACCATGACAGGGACCGGGAGCGGGAGCCCGAGAAGAGAGATCTTCCTCTGAGCAAAGACGACAGAGACAAAGAGAGGTGAGGGAGCACTCTGGCCTTCTGACCGCTTCCTCCTGGGACTGTATTTCTTCTGTTTTCCCTGAAATGTTGCTGATCCTTAAAGCAGCTGGTAGGCCTTTTCCTCAGATAGGCACAAGTACTAGCAACACCAAAAGAATTCCTCTTTGCCTTTTAGGATTTGTCTTCTGTGGAAATATGGTAACCCAGTCCCTGCTAGTCAGTTAACAAAATGCACCAGGCTGTGGAATTGAGTGTGTTGCTGTGTTTTCAGTGTACTGAAAACTTGGTTGTTTTCAGTGCAGCTACTTCAGGATTGCTGTGTATTCTGAAATTGTGATGAGTCCTTTGGAGGCAGTCATAGTTCTCATTAGTGTACAGATATGCTGATGAATTCAAATGTTAGCTGGACGTTAATGAGATAATGCAAATGCCTGTATCTGGAGCAGTGTGCATGAATCCATTAGCAAAACTGATTTTAAAAAATTGCATTGTGGGCAACCCTTATTAACTGTGACAGGCCTGTAGCACCTGGGCTATAGTTACTTCATTAGCTCCCAGTTATATGATTTTGAAGCTGTGAAGCCCTTTATATTTCAGAGCCCAGTCGTCTCCAACAGGCTACTTCTTTGTAGGCAGTAGCAGCCTGCAAGTCTTAGATGTGTGTGCTTGGCTAGTGATAGGGGTTCATAGTTTGCTGGAGTACTTTTAATGAGATCTTCAGGCAGTACCTGTGAACAAAATTATATGGAAGCAATAGGCTGAAAATCTTCTTGCTTTACACGTTAAATTGTCTGACATCCTTGCACAGATTTGTTCAGGTAGGGAAGGTATCCCTTCTTGGCTCTAGTGGAATTCATTTGCAGACCAAGGTTACTTCACTCTCAGGAGTGTTCACACAAGAGTTAACAGCTCTATTACACTTCTATTAATTTAGCTTAAGCTGTCCCCAGCATCCCTGTTTGGCCATGGTTTTAATAAACCACATCCTTGACCAGCAATCAGGACTACCACAGAGGAAGAAAGCTGGGTTAGAAAGTGTAATCATAAGGGATAAATGCTTACACAGCCCCCCAAAACACCTCCAGCTTTCAGCACTCAGGTCTTACAGCTCTCAAAAACAAACACAACATAAAACTTAGGCAAAGTGAGCCTCTCAGCTGCATAATGCAGCTCTCTCAATCACACGATCATATTTTGCATTTAAAGTGTCTCTCATTCAGAGCAAAGTGCTTTTAGAAGGTGAGCATTATTTATTCCTCTGTTAAAAAGGTGGGATTAACTGTGACTAATTGACTTGCTCAGAGGCAGAGGTGCAATTGGAAATGTAAACCTTTGTGCCTCTCTTTCTAAACCGTGGATGTTGTCATCAGACCCCTTGTTTATCACAGCATGTCCTCTTGAAACACAGCTCAGTTGCTCAGTTTCGTGGCTGATTCAAGGATGTTTCTCCTGAAGCATCTGGCTTACCTGCAAGAACTGCCAACAGCAAAAAGTCTTACAGTTCCATAGGAAAATCAGCTTCACCTTATGGCTGCTTCCAGTCAATGAGGCTGACTTGGGAAGGACCTGCATGTATTTCTGTAGGCTTCTGTTTTGTGTGCCTGGATCCGTGTTTTAGGGAAGGAACCCAAGTTTTACAGCTGCAAAGGTCATTGTCTGGCAGCAAGATGTACACATGAACACACAATAAGCATTTTTTAAAGAAAAATAAGCTGTCTAGAATTTTTCTTTCCCTACATTTCTCAGTGAAATGGTCTTAGGGTGAATATAGTATTCCTCCAGCCCCATCTGCAGTTTAGTCCTACATTTGTGAACATTTAACTTTTTTTTGTCTTTGAAGTATGTAAAGGCAGCTCGTGCATATCGCTTAGCATAGCATCACAGCTGTAGCTGATGTTTGTAGAGTTTTCCAAATCCTTTCCTGAGCAATCTCAAAGTGTACAACTGGGCACGGCACTGTGCATGCCCAACATCACGGGCGTGTTTCACACATAACCAAGGACGTGCCTTCTGTGTTTTTACAGAGACCTCATGGATAAGAACAGACATTCGAACAGATCCTCGCCGGCATCAGCCCCAGTGACGCACCAGATAAGCAATCTCATCCGCAGCAACAGCCAGAGCTCCAGCGATGCCGTCAGGCAGGTCAGCCTCGGGGACAGGGAGAGGTCCAAGGAGCCCGAGCGGGAGCACCCTGACCGGCTGAGAGAGCCGCCCATAGCTGAACACAAGATCAAAGAGAGCCGTTCCCCAGTGAAGGAAACTCCAAGCCATGATAAGAGACCCTCTGAGGACAACACAAAGCCAGTAATCCAGTCTGTATCCCCATACAGCAAACCTGCACTAAGTGAGAGCCTGAAGCTTACCAATCTAATGAGCAAGGACATGGAGAGAAAGACAGAGCTTCCCAGCGACCTCCAGAAGATAAAGAATGACATCAAAGTCAAGGAGGAGAGGAAGGAAGACAGTGATGTGCTAGTGGTTGGGTCTGAGCCTTCCCAGCACTCCCGGTCAGTGGAGCATCCCCCGCCGCCCACTCTCCATGGATTATCATTGCCTCACTCGATGGCTGCCTCCATGCCCATCTCCATGGGCAGCGTGCACCAGATGAACAACATGAATGTCCTGGACCGCAGCAGGATGATGACCCCGCTCATAGGCATGAACCCTTTGTCAGGAAGAGAGAGGCTGCCTCATCCCGGATTCTCCTGGGACCCGATGAGGGACCCCTTGCGAGATGCCTACCGGAGCTTAGACCTGCACCGTCGAATGGACTTCCAGCTCCGGACAGATCCTATCCATAGGTTTCCTACCACCTCTGGCTTTTATGACCATGAGCGTTCCTACAGAGACAGGGAACCCCACGACTACAACCACGAGAACCTTCTGGAAGCCCGCCGAGAGCAGGAGCGGTTGCGGCAAGTGGAGGAGCGCGAGCGCTTGCACTTACGGGAAGAACTTGAGCGTGCCAGAATGCACCACTTGCACTCGTCCCCCATCGAAAGCCACCTGGCACACGTGCCATCCTTCATGCCTCATTTGAGCGGGATGCATTACCCCAGACTGAGTCCATCCACTGCCATGCACAACGGGATTTTGAACAGGAACCCGCCGACCGCAGCGCTGAGCGCGCCGCCGCCTCTCGTACCAGCCAGCAGCACCAGACCTGCCTCCCCTCGCAGGACTACTCCACTCACAAACTCAGAGTCCAGGGACTATTCCCCCTCTAGGAACCCCAAAGAAGTAGAGGCACGATAGTCCCCAACATTGAATTTTAAACCCACCTGTACATAAAACAAGCAAGCAAACAAACAAGCAAACAACAAAAAAAAACACAAACAGGAAAAAAAAAAACAACAAAAAAAGAAAACAACAAACCTTTTACAAAATGCACTGCTGTAAACTTTTTTTTTTAATGTAAAATTTGTAGACGTTAAGCACATTTCCATAAATAACGGGGTTGGGGACTTTCCAACAAGAAGGTTGCTGAGAATGGGAATTTAATATATAGGTATTGATTTTTGGTTTTGTTTTTTGTTTCTGTGCTAAAAAAAAATNGAAAACAAACTGTAAATATTCTGTTAATATAAATGTACACCAATATTAAATTCTTAACATAGGTAGACTTTATAAAAATGGTTTCTAGAACCACTCTGGTTATTTGTTAACATGGTTACAACTCATACTCTTGTCACAGTCAGAAATTCACACTCAGAAAGCTCAGTACGGCATATATACTTCAACTATGCAAGAACTCGGAGGCAGGTCTTAGTGGATGTTGGGGGGAGGAAGGTTTTAAAAAAAAAAAAAATTTAAAAAAAAACAACCCAAAAACAACCAACTCGCAACTCTGGAGACAGAATGGCAATGGCATGTGAACAGGAAGAAGGATGCTTGTGTTTAACAAAAAAAAAAAAAANTAGGAACCCCAAAGAAGTAGAGGCACGATAGTCCCCAACATTGAATTTTAAACCCACCTGTACATAAAACAAGCAAGCAAACAAACAAGCAAACAACAAAAAAAAACACAAACAGGAAAAAAAAAAACAACAAAAAAAGAAAACAACAAACCTTTTACAAAATGCACTGCTGTAAACTTTTTTTTTTAATGTAAAATTTGTAGACGTTAAGCACATTTCCATAAATAACGGGGTTGGGGACTTTCCAACAAGAAGGTTGCTGAGAATGGGAATTTAATATATAGGTATTGATTTTTGGTTTTGTTTTTTGTTTCTGTGCTAAAAAAAAAATGAGTTAAGAATATCAAGTTTGTACATTTTTTCCCAAATGTGAGAAACATTTTTAATGGATTTGTATTTTTTTTAATTTTGTGCTCTTTATTCACTTAAAAAAAGAAGAAATTTTGCTTTTGTTTTTAGTTAAATTTGCATTTTAAAGGCCTCAGATCCTTAAGAAAAAAATACCCAGGGTTTCTTAAAAGTATTATTTATGGAAATACTGTAGTTTTACAGTCCACTGTGAGGTTCCCTTCTGAGGCCAATTGATCACTTACCTTGGTACTTTGGAACCGAAGTTACAGATATATATTAAAATATTAATAATAATAATAATNTTTTTTTGTACAAACACAAGGGACAGTTCGTCAAGGAAAGAGAAAGACACACGCTCCTGGAAAGGAATTTTGGTTTCCTACTTTTCAAGCTGGCAAAAGCAGATGGAACTGGCACAGTACCATGCGGCAGACCCTTTCCTTATTTTTTTTTTCCTTTTTTTTTTTCTCTTTTTTTGTGTTGTGGGCAGGATCGCTGGCAAGCAAGGACAATTTTCCGTGGACCCCTTGTGCTAATTGTGCAGTGTTCTTATTGGAATCTGTATACAAGACAAAGTAGAATTTTAGGAGTGCAAAAAAAAAGTCTAATGGTTGATTAAAAAAAAAAAGAAATTCTGATATATTATCTATAGTACATGAAGACCATAAGCAAATGTTTGTTTCAGTGTGGTTCTGCCTTGAACTGCTTTTTGGCATGATTTATTTTTTATTTCCAATTTTACTTTTCATCCATATGTAAATTTTGC
>VWZV01011712.1:1485266-1518721 GCA_013397155.1 Irena cyanogastra
GCCATGTTTTACTTGCTGTACCATCCCCCCTCCCCTTATTTTATTTTTCAGTGTCCATGTTTTATATATCCTGGGCTTTTTTCTCTCTAGTTAATTCAGCCATCCGCTACTATTTTCTTGGCTCTGTAACTCTTGTTTCCCCCCCCTCCCCGTCCTCCCCCCTGCACCCCCTGTAATTTTAAACATTCAGTTTCCTTGTAGATCAATGAAGATAAATACAACATTGATTTTGGATGAAAAAGGCAGTTGAGTGTTTGTGTGTGGTAGCCAGCGCTGTTGACTCGAGGCTAATGGTTTATTGACGGCTGGGAGGAGGCGGCTGGCGGAAGGGGCTGGTGCTGGGACAGGGATTTGCCTCTGCCTGCGAATCCTTCCCAGCAGGAGGAACACGGCCCATGGCACGCTCTGGAGGTCGGGATTTGGGGATTTAGGGGTTTGGGGAGGAGAGCAGAGCAGTGCCCCCAGCCCCGCAGCATCGCCACCGCTCAACCCGGGGGCACCTCGGGCTCCGCGCCCCTGGGGCTGATGCAGCATCTCCTGCCGGGGGGAAGAAGGACGGCAAAGGAAGCACGGCCTGTGTGCAGCGGCTCGTGTGGAGGGACCCTGCTGCCAGCGTCACCACGGGAAGGTTGTCACCTCCAGGGCTGCTCTCCACGTCCCATTTGCTTCCCAGCCTTTCCCGTGGGCTGAGCCGTGTGCGGGCGCACGGAGCCGCCCCGAGCCCGTCGCGCTCCGCGGCTGACGGAGCGGCGGGGCTTCAACGGCGTGGGCCAGCTTTGGGGTTTAGTCTGCGTGTGACTGAATTACTGAGCGTGAAAGAATGAAATGAAATAAAATAGCAGGGTCCTTAATCTGATGAAAGGAGGCTTAAAACAAAATAGGCATTAAAAATCAGCACCTGCTCTCCCAGCTGAAATTGGAGGAACATAGAACACATGGTGGATGTGAAAAGTGTGCTGGATTCAGCATAAAGATTCATAATGCTGGCTCAGGGGGATTGTAATTCTCCTGGTGCCAGTGTCCAACATGGGATCTTGTTTGACACTATCTCTGACATGGACGTGCATAAATGAGCCCCCCTAACTTCTGTTAGAGTCCATAGCTGCATGTTCCTAATGCAGGTATGCGTGAGCAAGGAGGTTGTTACTGCACTTCAGAAAAAAATGCAAAAATGGGCCAACTCTTTGGAAGCATTTGGTCTGTGTATGACTTTAAAAGTGAGCATTAAATCAGTGCCATGCTCCCCTGGCATTCCTGAAGGATTGCTTATTGCAGCCACCCTGGTGCCAGAAGAATTCATCATGACTGATGTTGTGGTGGTCTGAATATTAAAAGAAAATCAGTGGTTTGCTATTTACTGTATTAGGAGGCATTGCTCTCACGCCTTCAGTGGATGACCCATCAATAATGCTGCACTACAGTGGGATTCCTGTGGAATTACACAGTGTTGAGTATCAGCCTTCTCACAAAATGGTTCATCATGATTAATGGTATTATTACCTAAACACTGAAACTAATTAATTCAGCCTCATTCCTTTAAGCCACCCCAGCTGAGCTGCCTTCTGCTAAAAGAACTGGTACAGAAGGACTTCCTGGGTTTTGTGCTGTTCAGCTTTCATTTTGTGCCGTTTTCACCATTTTTATTCTGCTTTTGGCTGTCTCCCCAAAGACTTCCCTCAGTCACCAAAAAAGGGTGGAATTTTGCAAACAAATGACAATGGGTGGGAGGAAGAAGATGGGATTTGGAAGGTTCATTGCTTGCCTCAGACAACCTGTGTTTAAAAAGACACTCAGAAAGCCGTAAGGAGGGAGACCAGTGGTTGCACTTTCATTACCTTTTGTCCAAAATGCCACATGCCTGTTGGGGCTCCATGGAGGATGTGTGCACCAGCTTCAGTTAATGGGGGTCACTCTTGGCCTGGTCAATAAAATAGACAACCAAGATATCAGGGAGTGAGGGAAAAAGCCAATCTGTAAAGCTGTAACAAATCTTCAGATCACTTGTCAAAAATACTTACTGTTCCTTGATACAAAGATCTAGTGCTTCCCTAAAAAGCCAGCTTTATTGCCTAAAATAAGCATATGGGAATTGTCCTTTCCAGCCTATATAGATACCATAAATATATAGTTAGCTGTTGGTGACCTGGAGTTAGACAAACAGAGGGCTGATGCAGGGGAGCCCGAGGACTCTGCACAGGCTGAGCTTCCCCTGTCAGGTCTGCAGTGCCCAGGCCCGAGGAGGGAAAGCATGAGGAGCCAACTGGTCAGGAATGCAGAATCCTGAGAGCTTAGGGAAGAGCAAGACACACCAGCTGTGCTTCGGGCAGCCCAGCAAGTGCCAGAATGAGAGCAGAGGTGGAGATCAGTGGTGTCCAGCTCAGGCTGGAGCCGAGAAACCGTCAACAGAAGGGAAAACAAGTTGTGTATTTTCCTTGGCTCGTGCCAAGGAAAAAAAAAAAAGAAAAAATTAAAAAAAAAGGAAACCTTTCCCTTACCTCCCTCAGGAAATTTCTTTTTGCCAAGGTCTTAAGAAAATAGTTGTGTTGCAGTGTTGGGGGATTTTTGTAATGGTCTTGTGAGAGGCCAAAATGGCACTGCCCGTCACCAAACCTGGGTGTCCTCATGCCTGCACCCCTTGCAGAGCTCTCCCCAGTGCTTCTTGGTTCCCCTTTGCACAGACAGTTGGCTTTGGGGAGAGTTCAGCTAAGGAAATAAAGAGAAATGGGGCTTGGGCAAACAAATCTAGCACTTTTGCTCAAATCTTAGGGAGCTGGTAGCCCAGGGTTTAGCTCAGAAACACGGTGCTTTGGGAAGAGAGGGGCAGGTCATGGGCTCAGCCTCGAGCTGAGCATCACGGTGGGCAAGCAGCATTGCAGGGGATCCACTTCTTGTCCACGTGTGTCCAGCAAGGTGGCATCCCCCTGCTGAGGCCACGGCTCTTTCACAGCACCAAGATCAATACTTTGTCAGGAAAATGCCTTCCCTAGTAGTGCACTGTATTATGTGAAACTGAATAAAAAGCAAGGAGTGGGGGTAGGCTACACCAGGCCTAAATTACAGGCTCCCATTTCTGAACATAATGGAGAAAAAGAAAAATCAAATGATGTTTTGAAGTTTAACTTGGAAAATATTTTTCCAAAGCCTTT
This sequence comes from Irena cyanogastra, assembly GCA_013397155.1. Taxonomy (NCBI): domain Eukaryota; kingdom Metazoa; phylum Chordata; class Aves; order Passeriformes; family Irenidae; genus Irena; species Irena cyanogastra. The sequence continues at coordinate 1,488,413 of VWZV01011712.1, forward strand.
GAGGGATGTGTGTGTGAAGTAAAAAGGTCGGCTCCCCTCATTCCAGCCCCTGCTGCTGCGGCACAGCTGGAAGCTCCCGGCACAGCGGCTGGGACCTCCTTGCAGGTGTCGGCACGGCAATTCCTTTGTCTTCTCACAAAAAACCTTCTGCTCCATTAAGCTTCCCTAATTGCTGCATTTATCATCAGCCATTTTCTGCTTGTTCTCTTCCTCATTCAGCGAGGATGTGTCAAAACAGAGATCCACCCGCCGTCCCTCGGAGATGAAGCTGTTGGAGGCAGCGGCTGCTCAGTTGGCCGCTCCGCAGAAGGTCCCTCATTACCGCCTCGTGTGTCACACACATCGGCTCTGCTGCCCGGCTGTCAGGCCCTTTGCACTGAGCCTTGATAAACAGCTGAAAGGAGGAAAACACAGGGCTTATTTTTTGACTCAAAACCCAGCCAGCTTCGTCCTCCTCCTCCTCCTGCTCGCGATTGGAATTCACGCAGCGAAGCGCAGCTGGCCGCAGCAGGGTGAAGCCCTTCATCTCCCCCCCGGGCAGCTTGAGGAGCAGAGGATGGGTTGGACACCCAGAGGAGATGGGGCCCAGCTCACACCACCCCGGCCCCGGTCACACAGCAGCAGCAGGAGGAGCCCTGGAAGAAAACCACTGTGGCTCAGTGGGGCAGGCAGGTTTCTGCAGCTGCCTTCTAGAGGAATTGCTGTCATATACGAACTCATAATTAGCTCTTCTGCAGTATTTCCTCGCTGTTTTATCAAAACCACTTTTGTTAATATTACTATTTCAGGAAAAGGAAAAAACAGTTAAGACACTGAAGGAAATGACCAGCTTTTCGAAAATGCTCTGTTCCCTTCCACAGCCTTCCCTTCCCTCCAGCATTTCCAGCTGATGGAGGGCCAGAGCCCAGAAATGCTCCCCAGACATGCTGGTGGTGGTGGGATCACTCAGAGGAAATTGCAAAGCAAAAGAATTCTGCAAATCCAAATTCAAAGTGCTGGCCACTGAAAAACACGATGTTGAAGAACTAGTTTGGGGAAGCTTTTAGGTTTCATTATTCAAAAATCTTTCCTTCCTTTTTGAATGCTATAAAAAAGCCTCCTCCTGTGGAGGGAACAAAGGAAAAGGGATTAATTTTATGGGGCTTTTTTTAAAACTAAGACGGTTCAGGATTTTTGGTTTGTTAATGGACATCTAAGAAACTACAGAGAGTGAAAAATGTCTGACAAGGAAACCTCATCTGAGGGGTGATTTGCACTAAGCCACTCTGGACAGGGGTGGTGGTCGTACCATAAAACACACTGTTACAGCTTCCATTTAAAAGAAACCCACCTTAACTCCCAGCACATAGCACTGGTGGCCCTGAAAAGGCCAAAAGCTGTGCTCTGTTGTCCTGGGGCTCTGCAGGTTAACCATGTGTCTGCAGCTGGGAAAGCAGGGATCGAAAGCAGCCCAGCTATTGAAGGAATTAATTCAGCTGCTGGGGCTTGCTCTGGAGGTCACACATGGCCAGATTAGCTTTTCCAAGAGCTCAGCATTTTCTGCCATGTCCTGTGGTGTTTCACTAGTCCAACTCTGCAGAATTTAAAGGTTAAGCCTCAGGCACGACGCAGGGACTTTGCTGTCAGATACAGAATCCAAACCACTTCTCTGGCCAGCCACAGGGCACTGGGCTGCTGATGGCCCATGCCCAGGGCCATGCTCTGTTCCAGCAGAGCCACAGGAACAAGGAGACCCTCTCCCTCCCGGGTCTGCAAAGTCCACAGTGGCCTATTTGGACTATTACTGACAGATCTGTGGCAAAGGCACAGTATGGTTTTTCTACACCCTGCTTCCAATGTGTTCACTGGATGACTTCACGCAGCCAGACATGGCCAAAAATGTGCCTCTGTGAACTAATGAATTGGTTTAATTGTCTGCCAAACCTGAGAGCAGCCAAAAGTAACAAATTAAAGTTTACAATCCTGTGGTCTCATTTACAAGGGGATAATACAGCAACTGTTTATTTTGTGAGATGTTGGAGTGAGTCGGGAGAAAATTACAGCCCCTATATAATATTAATAATAATCAACATCATAAAAATACTTTTAATAGGAAACACCGATGGTTGTTTTGCTCTGTTAACTCGCACTATTGTTCCAGCCCGTCTGGCTGCCGGCTCGCAGGGCAGGGGGTGTTGATTCCCTGGAGGCCAGGCTGGCTCCACAGCCACAGCAGCTCCCAGCAGCTTCACACTCAGAGTTTAATAATCGCTCTGGCTGTAGCACGGCAGCACCCATGGGAGGATCCACAGGGCCAGACGATGCTTCACTGGGCCATGGAAAGAGCTCCGGGGGAGGAAGGAGATGCCAGGATGCCTGGAAGCTCCAGGGAGAGCACAGCCGAGCTCCCCAGCCCAGGAGGAGCAGGCTGGGCAGGGAGGTGGGGGCAGCAGCTCTGCAGCTTTTGGACGATGTGCAAGCCACGGTCTTTGCCAAGGGATGGAGGTGCAAGATCAGCCCTGACTGCCCCTGCAGCCGTGTCCCCAGGCAGAGGGAGAGCCCGGCAGGCCCGGGGACACATCCCTGCTGCCCTGGCACACGCCCCGGGAACACCCCATGGGCAGCTGGTGTCTGCCAAGCCCAGTGGCAGTGGCTCTGCTCCTGCTGCTCTCCAGGACAGGGCAGCAGAGCCGTGGCACTGCCAGGGCAGGGGCAGGAGCAGGAGCAGGAGTAGGAGCAGGAGCCTCCTGGGCTGGAGACAGCCTGAGCCCAGCACTGCGGGCACCAGCACAGGCTGCAGCACCGCAAAGCAGTGACCAGCTGGAGCAGGTGACAGCATCCTTGCACAAGGACAGCCTCAGGCTTTCAGCCCTTTCCAAGCCACTGCATCAGAAGCCCCGGCTGCACCTTCACTTGTGCAGGGGTTGCTGAGCGTGGGGCTCCCCTGGGCTCTGGCACCTCATTCACTCCAGCCACGGGCTCCAGAGAGATGGGGGCTTGTGAGACGGGCTCTGGGATGAGGGACAGTCCTAAATATGGGAAAATTGCCATAACAGACTTCTTTTTCCTGCAGAGGAGATGAGGCCCATATGAAGCTCAGCAGCTGGGTGAACGGCTGTGTCGCCAAAGGCAGTTGAACGGGAATGCAAGAGGGGGAAAAATAAATAAATATATCAGTACATCCCCATGAAATGAATCCCTCCCCATTCAGCCATTTCCCTTTATTTCTTCCTTTTAGAAGCAAGGTTATCGGGTCTAACATCACATCCAAACATTTCAGCACTAGCATTATACGGGATGCTCCAAGGTCAGCGCCTGCAGCTGTAAACTCATTAGTCTTGTCTTTTGTGAGAGAAGAAAGCCTCTTCATTCCTCTCTCACCCCCTTCCCCCCTAATTAAAATTAAAGTATTTCCTGGCCAAAAGTCATTTCTGCATTCATTCATCTCAATTCTTTTCTGTTTGGATAAACCACCCTTTGGTACTCCCAGGGTGTTATGTATACAAACTATAAACTCTTAATGGTCCTGCAGTGTGTTATGACTGGCCTAAAGAGCTAAAGCAGGCTCTGAAAAAGTGGTTCTTGGCAACGTTGTGTATGGAGTTCAGGCTCATCAGTCATATGCAATTAGAGATTAAAAGTGCTTGATGGACTATAGGGGAGACCAGCACGGAGGGAGATTAGGAATGTAGGAGAGAAAAGGCAAACAAAAGCTTTTATCTCAGCACAGCAGTTGCTACTACAAAAGCAGCAATGGAAGGACAGTCCCCATTTTCCAGAGGCACCTTTCCAGCTCGAGGGCCCCAGCATGCCCCATCCCCGTTCTGATGACCACCCACATCTCCAGCAAGTCCTCAGGAGCTCCAGGGTTGGTGGCTGCTGCCCAGGGAGGGCTCGGGAGGGCCAGGCTCTGGAGGAGGCTCACACTGCAGCCCAGGCTTTCCAGATCCCGCTGCCAGCTGCCTGCAGGCACAGTGCCTGGCAAACCAAACCCCCCCAGGAGCTGGCAAGGGCCAGTCTGCCCGGAACAGGGGCACCTGGGAGGCACCACAAGCCTGGTGGCTCTGTAGGTAACTTTTCTTCTTAGAACAAAGGGGTGTTCCCATTAGGGTCCTCTTGCCCTGAAGGGGAGGAGGGTGGCTGGCATGTAAATGTTTTTGAAAGGTTTGTGGCCATTTATTTCCTGTTTTGCTGAGTGTGGGAGCCTGCTGCATGCTAAACAGGCTATGGGGCACAGCAGCTCCCTGCTGACCATCCCTGCTGGATGCTCCCAAAGACAGAAAGGAGCAGGACACAAGGATTGGCAAAGACTGTCTTCCCCTCTCCTTCCACACCCTCAGCCTTTGCAACCTCTCCAGTTTTGGGCAGGCTTAAAACACTGGGCTAACATGAGATACGGGGAGACATAGAAATCATGTTTCTTCCAGCAGAGAAATATTGGGGTTTGTAGACTGGAGGCAGTTTGTGCTTTGTGTAGGGGGAAAGTCTGGGCAGCTCTTCTGAGCACAATGGCCACAGTCTGATAAATTGTTTGTTATGGTATCAGGAGAGGCAGGTGAGACTTAGTACCTTGTGCCCTTCTTCTGAGGCTCAGAGTGCCAACCCTGGAATAGCAGGGAGCCTTCCCTCCTTTCTGTGCCCCCAGCACAGTTGTGCTTCCATCCATTTGTTTTTCCTACCCGCAGCTAACAAGAGAGCCATGGAGGCACTTGGCCTGCCCAGCCTGAAGGAAGGAGCTGACTCTTTATGGAGTTTCATTATAGAAGTCTCAATCAGCCATTAGAGGTTCATTTAAATGGGTTTTCTTGAGCATTAATAGGATATGGTAGTGCATTCATAGCCAGCTTTCCTCAGGTTTTACTGAAAGTGGCATAAGTGGGTTTCTTCAAGTACATGTGATTGCTCATAGCCACTGGAGTTGATTTGAATCACTTGCTACCAGGCTCACCAATTTAGTCTGATAAATTGTGCATTATTAAATGGGGGAAGGGAACAAAGCTGTGTTCTCCCAGAGAAGAAAATGCAGGATTTCTCATCAATGAAGAATGATTCCTCTCATCAGCACAGTCTGAAAAAGGCCATAATGAACCATTTGCACCTAAGAGCACAAACCTTCAGTCTGCTTCATTCCTGGTCGGTCCTTGTGCTCTGAGATTCAGAGATGATGGGCTCTGCCCAGAGCCAGCCACGAGGGCAGGTAAATCTGACCAGCAACTCTGTGTTTAGCTACGAGTGTGCTTATATCAGTGCTGCCTGGCTGTGCTCATCAGCCATCAGTGCTATCCTCTGAACAGGCAGCTCTGCCTTTCTGCTCAGGAGCACTCAGGGGCTGCAAACTGTCCATGAAAAGGGATTCAACCCCTCACTCCAAGCATTAGCTCTTGATAAAGAAACAAACATATTTGGGAGGCTTTTTCTTCGTGTTGAATAGGAAGCATCTGCCATGCAGGAAATAACTACCTGGCCCCGGGGAGCTGGTCTCACCCTCAGCCACACCAGCTGCTTGCCAGTCTACTCGTGATCACACAGGAGGTCATGGATTGGGGTTTGGGAAGGGGCTGGTCTCCATTACTGCTGTAATGAGAGTATTGTTTGGGGTTGATGTTCTGAAATGCATTTTAGGCGGTTTCAAACCCGACTCCAGCTGCAACAGTGTCTGGGTATGCAAATAACCCCCTCTGTTGGGATGACACCGAATTTAGTGTTTTTACATGCTGCGTAAGGACAAGGCTTTCTGGATCCCACTGCTCCATCAAGTCTGGCACCGTGCTCGAGTGTCCCAGCCTGCGTGGGGCTGTGTGATCGGTGCCAGGCTGCACTTGCCCGTCTCAGCAGGGTTATTAGGCACTCTGTGTGACAGCCCCGTGCGCGGGCTGTGCTGGCCCCGCGGGACCCGGCTCCTGATGGAGGGACCCGGGTTAATGAGCTCCGAGGGGAACCACACGGAGCCCTCCTTGCTGCAGGCACAAGGCTCTCAGGGAGGGAGTTAAAAGGGGGCAGAAAAGAACAGCAGAGAAAAGGGATAGACTCCAGATAGCTCCTTTGGGGATGTGAGGGTTGTGCTTGATTAAAAGCAGTGCTTTATGAAAATGTTATTTGCTATGCTTGGAAGATGACATTCAGTGCAATAAGAGCGTACAGCAAACCTAATGTGGTCCCTGTGGAAAGGGCTGGGGTGTGGGCCTGGGAATGCATCCTGCCCTCTTATCTTTGATCAATTCTCTGCAGTAGCTGGGTTTTGGCTCCTGGTTCCACTTTCTCCCAAATACACAGGGCCATTACTCTGTGCCAGTGGGCAAAGAATGATGCAAAAACCTCCTTCATGAGGAGATGCTCACAAGCAGAGGACTGTGACTGCCTCTCTGGGGGACAAGGATGACTGCTACCCAAATCTCAACCCTCCAATCCTGTCCTGAACTCACAGGGTGTATTTGTTTTGGCCCCCATCAGCTTGGCTACACCAGCACAGCTGGAATGAGCCTTTCAGAAGGTGATGCACAGATCTATTTCCAAGTAGTTTGCACTAGACTTTGTCTGGATGTGTTTGGTTTTTAATGCTTTCCCAGAACACTTGTAAATTTTTTATTTCTGCTGAGAGCAGGAGAAACTAGCTGCTGTGCACAGAATAAAGTTGATTGTCTACAAAGTTTAATGCTGTTTTCTTGCTCTATTATTTGGCCGTTCTCTGTTTGTGCAAAACTGGTTTAAAGCTCACTCAGAGCTCCTGGGCTGTGCAAGGAAGAGAAAGGGGAAAAGTTATTTCTCTGCTCTGCCAAAATATACAAAATTTTATGTACCATGATGGAAAGTTAAGGTGAAAAGGGCTGGATCTGAGACAAGAAACATTTCTTTAATTTTCTCTACTTTTTTTAACAGGATTTGCTGTTGCTTTGAAAGCCTCCTGCTATTTTACAGGCAATAAAAAAGAGAGACTGAAAGCATTTATTTCCTGAGACCTGCTTGTTTCTTGAGCTCTGTTAAACTGAGCTTTCCTAGCAAAGGAAGGGAGCGGCATGAGCCCAGCGGAGCCTCCATCCAGCTGGAGAGACCAAGGTTTGCCTGCCTGGCCATAACAACTCAAAGCTCCATCCTGCTTTGCAGCCCTTGTGCTGTGGCCTGTCCCGTGCAGCCCTGGGAGCTCCTGAGGATGGGAGCTGCCTCCCTGGAGCCAGGTGAGCCCCTGGTGCTGAGGCTGTGCAGGTGAGCAGCTCGCTGCTGTGCCTGCCTCGGTGCCTGCTCTGGGCTCACAGGGGGGCTGAAGCTTTTTCCCAGCCAGAGGCTGCTGGCTGCACCAACACCCCCCTGCCTGGCCCACAGTGGCAGACAGTGCCCTTCCCAAAGGCTGGCAGGGGTTGCAGGTAGCCACAGTCTCAGGTGTGGCCCCTGCCCAGCCCGGGGAGGCACAGGTGACCTCATCACTCTCTACAATCCCTTAAAAGTGGCTGTGGTCAGGTGGGGTTGGGTCTCTTTCCCCAGGCAGCAGCTGATAGAACAAGAGGACACAGTCTCAACTGAGCCAAAGGAAATACAGGTTGGATATTAGGAAAAAGTTTTTTGCAGAAAGGGTGATCAAGTACTGGGATGGTCTGCTGGGGAGGTGGTGGAGTCACCATCCCTGGATGTGTTTTAAAAGAAAATGGATGTGGCACTTGGTGTTGAGGTGTTAGGGCATGGTCTGGATTCAATGATCTTGCAGGTCTCTTCCAACACAGACATTCTGTGTGATTCTGTGGTTTTCCCATGGCACAGGCTGTGCCAGGGCTCCAGCAGGACACTCACCCCGTGCTTTGGGAGGTTCCACTTTGGCAAATCCAGGCCATGGGCATGAAGGTCAAACCTGCAGCTGCACATTCATGTTCACAGACCATTTCAGAAGCATGTGCTGTAAATGAGAGGATGTGTGAAATCAAAAATATTTTCACATGATTCTCATACAGTTTAGCCTTCCTTTGACCCACAGCTTTACTTTCACTTACTGCCATTGTTTTTGGCTGAAAGTTACAAAGCTGAAAGAGCATCTGTTCCAAATAATGCTGGTCAGGCTTCTGGATAACAGCTTGGCAGCTTCCTGCCAGGAGCAGTTGCTGTGGCTTCTTGATTACTCTTAAGTATTCAGTGTTTTGAAGAGGATAAGAAAGTATCATGAGGATATCATTATCCATTCCAAGATATTTATTAGCAAAAATGATGGGAGTAGAGCCACAAGTTGTACAAAAGCTAATATTTTAGCTTTTAAACAGAATAAATAAATAAAAATAAAACCCATTGCTGAGTTTGTGACTTGATCTCTCCAGCAGAAATAGCTGGAGACTGGGAGTTACTGAACCTGCAAGCCCAGGGGCTGCTGATGGGATCTTGTGTACACAGATCCTGTGCTGGTTTGCATTCCTGCCAGATGGAAATGCACAGCAGGTTCCTTGTATTTTTGGGATGGGGTAGGAAGATCTGGTTTTCTCCTGATTTATTTGCCTCCTGGCTTCTCTGGTATCTTGGATGACTCTTGTTTGTGAACATGCCTGAAAGTTTCTCAGCATTTTTTTTCTCTCCCTCAGTTCAGATTATTCCCTAGCTCACAGTACTTTTCTACTATCTATTCAGATGGTTAAACTAGAAATTAAATGGAGTAAAAAGGTATTACATTAAAAAAAAGAAAAGAAATTTCTAATTTTTTTGGCTGAATTCCCTTGACTAAATTGTATGGGGTTTTTATTTGCTACAGCAGGTCCCCAGGCTCCTGACTAATGGTGCAAAATGATAATGGTTTCTCTCACTTTCCTGCACTTTTTCTTCCACCTCCCCAACCAATATCATGATCTGCCCATCCTGAGTGGGTTTTTTGGGTTGCTTTTTTTCATTTTTTTTGAAGACTTTACTTCCCCGTGGTAACAGTGCTAGTGCAAGCACACATGGGCCACATGGTTACCCCTAGGCTGTCCAAATCTGTAACCTAATCTTCACAGCATGCAGATTATCAAAGAAATTATGAGGGAAATCAGTCAGATTGCCATACTCGTCACTAATTTACACCTATGTGTAAATAAATATTTTCTTGCAGTCATGTTGCTAAGCCTGAAGGCAGACAGCTGAGTCTGTCAAGGATAAAATTGATATTGCAATGTTGGGCTATGAAACAGCACTGCAAGAAGTGAATTCCTGGGATCTCATGGAGGAGCAGGCTGGAGCATGCCAGGAAGTTTTAGCCAAAGTGGGTGCCTGAAGGTTACATCCTCCTCTGGAGTGTTTGGAGCTTGGGAATAAACAGAGCTTCCTTGGCAGAGAGCAGCCCTGAGTTAGGGACAGACACGGGCTGGGAGAGGCTTCAGGAGCCACTTGCCCAAATCCCCTGTAATTACCAGGAAGGTTTCCATGTGCTCTGCATTCCAAGGGGCTTTGCTTGGCAGCCCTGCCAATCGTTCCCAATGCACTCTGAGAAGGGAAATTCGGGCAGTTTGTAATTCTTTGTTGCCTGCTGTTTGTTGAGCACAGACTTTTGCATCTGCCCTGCTGCTGTACCAGGCAGATGCTTTAGGGGGGCTGCTTTGCCTTGGGATGGGGCATGTGGGCAGCTGGCAAAGCAGAGTCACATCCCTCCCACTCCTATGTGCTCTAGAGGCCAAAACCTTGCTGAAATGTTCATTTTTCTAACACCCTTCAAGACATGACACAGCCCTGCATTCTGGGGCCTGTCATGCACAAACCAGCTGCAGGTGGCAAGAGGGCAGACTACAGCAGCATCATTTCAAATCTTTGGGCTTATTCCCATACCAAAAACCCTACAAATATTTTTCCCTGGGTATTCCATGAAATGAAGCTCAATGCTTCCAAGGCAGTGGGAAAAAAAAAAACAAAAACAAAAAAAAAAAACCCCAACTAAAATAAATATAATAAAAGGGAATTCTTATTCCCCAAACAATCATTAAAAATGTAGGAAGCCACAATTTGAGCTGCATTTTAAAGACACTGCTCTAAAAGCCTAAGCACAGCACAAATACACAAAAAAGTGATTTTATGGGTATGACATCCCCAGCAACCTCAACCTGACCCTGCAGTGACCTACAGAATTGTGGTTTAGGCTTGGTCACTTCAGACTGAGCTTTCCAAGCAATGGAGTGGTGGGGGATGTTGCTTTTTGTTTCCTTGCCCCTTTTTGGCACTGCTGTGGGCAGCTTTGGTGAGGGAGCTGGACAAAGTGGCCTGGAGGTGCTTGGCAGCCACAAAGCATTTCCACAGGGACATGGAAATCCCTGGAGCTAAAACCAGGAGTTTGCCACCACAGGTCACCTGTGAGCTGTACAGCTCCTGCAGGGCACCTGGTGCTGGGGTAAGGGCATGTCTGGTGTAACTGGGGTGGACTGGTGAATGTGGAGCTGAATTTGGAGCTAATTCAGTGATTTGTAGGCTATGCCACACCCTGTACCACAGGCTTCAGGGCTTTAGAGAGGTTCTATTCCCACTTCAGTTTGTCCCCCTCACTAGTGCTACCCTAAAGCTGAGGAGAGGGCCAGGTTAATGATCAGGTTTGGGGCACTCATGTGAATTTAAAAACAGAGGCAGCTGAGCCAGCTCATCTCCCAGAGCACAAAGCATCCCCTTCTGATGGAGCACTGCCTTGTCCCAGAGACATCCTTCCCCTTGTGCAGACCATCAGTCACAGGGAGGTGGTGAGAGGCTGAGTTCTTCTGTCATAATAACTCCACTTGCATTCCTTGAGGTTATTTGTAGCCTATATAATCATAGCAATTACATACAACCACTCTTAGCTGCATGGCTTAATTACAACTAATGCACGTCATTTCAATTAATTTTAATTATACAGAAAATGTGAATAGTCTGTTATTCCATTGTTAAAATCATTTGGGACAAACAAGACTGAAGTGCTAAATTTCATAGAGGACCTAGTTATTAATTTTAACTCACTAATGAATGGATGTATCTCTAAATTCTCTGAAGATATACTCTCTACATGAAGAGTCAGTGCTGTAGATTTATGGGTATGCAGGCTTGTACAGAGATATTCAGTCCCAGCTTTAAATGCAAACTACTGCTGTCTCCAGCAATACTACCGAAGTTATTTCATGTTAATTGAAAGTAACCATCTTAAAATTAACAGGCTCTGTTGCTGAAATATCACTGTGTGGACATACTTCTGACGAAATAAATGTAGGCATGACCATTTACTTTGAATAATTTTAGCTTCTAATTAATCCAAACATTTTCTAAGACATTGAAATCTACCTCCTGCTAGCTCATTTCTGTTTAGTCTTTGAAAGAAAATGTTTCATGCTCCTCAGGCAAGTTTGGAAAGTCTCATTTATGATATGTACTATTTTTATCTGCTCTTAACAAATACAACTCCCTTAGAAATAAAATGTTTCTGGAGTTTGCTACATTAAAAGGAAAAGAAAACATAGCAGAAACTTTGAGTCCAGTTTTAAAGCATAAAAGGGTTTATCTTATCTAAAGCAACCAGTACAGGATAACCAGTGTTATCTTATCACCACATATTGATGTCAGGGTTTAAAAGGACTTGAGGCTGTTATGCTACACGGAGCAGAACTCCTACACTGATAAACACTGATAAAGCTGCAGTGCTCTAATCTAAACTACACCTTCTTTCTGCCCCAAATACACATGAGAAGAGCCAGAAACATTTTTTTCCTTGCACAGCACAATCCTCCAAGTGAGGGTGGGCTCCTTGTCCCACTGGTGCTGCCAGGGAAGGTCCCTGAGCGTAGCCAAGGCTGACAACAACCTTGAGGAAAAGAAACAAAACCTGGCCAAGCTTTGCCCACGAGGATTGCTGAGCTCCAGCCTTACAGGAATAACCTGAACCAAAAGCATGAGATTTGTCAGAGGGTGATGCTCATGTGAGAAGGTAATGAATGGGCCTAAAGCCAATTTCCTTCTGTAAGAGGCAGCACCCCACACTCACAGGGCTGCTGCACCAGCTCCAGCCCTTCACCAGCCTGGCTGGAATCATCTGCAGTTTCTTTAGGAAGGGATGTTCAGCCCTAAGGACTTTGCTTGGAGAAAAAGAGACACACACAAAGTGAATCAGGTCCTGCAAAGTGAGAGCTTGTCAGGTGTGGGCTGCAGGCCAGGACCCCAGGCTGCATAAGTGGTTTTTTCTTGCCTGAGTAACATGGGTGCCAGTGACTGACATTAATGCAATCTTCCTGTTAAACCATGGAAATCAGCCTTCAAAAGGACCAACATGGATTCCAGTTAATAGAAGGATGTTAATGACTTCAGGGGTCCTGCTCTGCCCTGCACAGCCAGGTGCTGCACTCCAGTGTTGCTCACTCACAATAGCAGGCTCTGGACATAGCCTGTAGCTGGCCTAAGTTTGCTTCAGGGTTTGCTTCAGGCAAGGGGTTCCTCTGCAGGCTTTGGTAAGGGCATGGGTGTGACACTGATAACATTGAGGCTGTTGGAGCCAAGGAGAAACCAAGTCATGGACAAGGTCCTGGCTCACCTGTCTGCACACAGCCCGTCAGTGGGAGTGGTGCAGTGCAACGAGGCAAAGGGCACAATAGAAACAAGGATGTACAACATCAGTACCCAACGTGAAAGCTCGTAGCAAGGACCAAAGTACAAGGCAGAGATAGTCATGCTGCAGATGTTCAAAATGTAGTACATAGGACACCCACACAATCTATGCATGAACTCAGAGCTTGACACCTCTTGCCTGCTCGTGCAATTCCAATTAAATTTGGGTGCATTAATCTCTCTATTCTTAATAGAAACTCACTTGCTTGCTCTCTCTCACCTCCATTTTCTGCCAGCTGCAGATAAAACAGGCAGTCAGCCCTCTGCTCATTTGATCCTAAGGTGAAGCGATCAAACACGCTTGCAGCCTCGCTGAAGGATCACACAGAATGAGAAAGTGGCCTGCAAGGCAGATTAGTGAAATCGCTTCCATTACAGCTCCAGGCACAGACAGTTGCTGCCTTGGCACGTTTCTTTAATGACTAGCCTAACTTTTCCTACCTTTCCCTTCAGTTCTGCTGTGGCGTTGGTGCCCCTTTCTCTGGGTGCTGAGGTTAAAACCCCACACTTGGGAAGCATGGCAGCCTTGAAGGGCCTGATGTTACACTCTACCATCAGCTGCACCAGTTTCTTTTACTTCAGTAGAGCTGCTCCACCTAGATGCAGGTGTCATGACACATCTGGTACAACATACATCCTCTCTGGGTTGCCTTGAGCTGACACAGAGTGTGATTCCCAGCTGTGTGGCAGCAGAGCCACTGCTCTACAGTCCTGGGACCAAGATTCTGCTCACTCTTTCCACGCTTTTTTATAAACAATATGTGGCAATTTTACCAATTAAGTGTGTGGGGAAGCAGCGAGTTTGGATCAGATGCACACAGCAGCTGCCACAGCATGACTGCGCAGCACAGAGAGCTGCAAGCACTTAAGCAAGACAGAATTATCATAGCACAAGATTAGTTCAGATATCATAAAGCACTGTTCCAACAGCTCCCCACCAGGAAATCTCCACCCATCCCTGCAGAGAGATGTGTATCCATCTTACAATGTTAATTGTGCTGCCACTTTGCCGTTGTTTCTGTAGGCAGCTCAACATAACAAACCTGGACAGTAAGGGCATCCCAGTGCTGGAGTGCACAGTCCAAAAAGGAATAAATGTAAGTCATGTAGTTCTGCTGAACCTGTGGTTTAAAGCTTCTAATTGCTAACTTTCATCTTTTACCAGCATAAATAATAAATGTGGCATGTTCCCCATTTTCCATCACCACCACATTATTAAAGCAATAAAACAATTTCAAAGGTGTGGTTATCATAAGCTAATGGCACCTCTAGGGGATTACTAACACCCCAGGAGACTTCTTAGTCTTAAAAAACCCGATACCCACTGTCAGTCTCTATTAGCTCGGCTGTGTGCCAGCATGTGCACAGCGGGCCCTGCCCCTGCCACGCCGCTCGGCACGCAGGACAAGCCAGGTGACACAACCGCGGGCATAATTAGGTCAGAAGATGCTTCCAGGCAGACAATTAAATAAAAGAGAGGAGCCGTGCAATCACACACAGTTCAGATGATGCACACACGCAGGTAACCCAGCTGCAGCTCCTTCCAGCGCCGCTGAGAGCGGAGGGAGAGAATCGCCCTGGCCGGGAGAGCGGGGGAGCCAGCGCTGCCGGCAGGGCGCTGCAGAGGGAATGCCGAGAGCTCTCCTTGCTGCACACCGGAGAGCATCTCCTCAAGAACAGGCCGGTGGGAAGGGAGCAGGTGACTTTGAGCCACCCGCCTGCCTGGAGGCATCGCTCGGTGGGGTTTTGTTGTGCTGACAGCAGAGCTGTCTGTGAAGACGAGCCTCCCGTCTGCCACATCGGGAGATTTGGGAGCACTCCTTACACACCACTGCCTTGTGGATACTCCTCCCTCGCTTCCCCAGCCTCTGTAATCTTGGAATGACATCATCGGGAATTAGTTACTTTTAGTATCTGCTGGGGCGTTAAGCCCAAGCTATTTAGCACATCAAAACAACAGTATTAGCAAACAGACCTTCCTTTAAGGTAATTACGCACCAAGGAGACTGCCTTATCTTTCATCTCCTGTTTATTTTGCTAACAGTCACCCAGATTCTTGAAGTAATATCTTCCCTGCTATCAGTTATCAAAGCAATGATGGAGGTGGAAGACAGCTGAATGCTCTAAGATCTAACAGCAAAAGCCTCACAGGTGGGAGGAGGAGGAGGAGGAAGGACAGCTGAATAAGGATGAGGGATGAGGACTGTCTGCCTCTGCCTTTGTCTGCCTGTCAGCAGGGCTAAGCTGGGAGCTCTGATCCTACAGGGCTTTGCACAGCCTGGAGCACGGATGGGATTTGGAGGACATGCCCTACACTCTGTCATGCCATGGAGGCTTCACGTGAGCACAGGCTTTTGCTAATTGCTTTTGCAAATGATCACAGTGAGCCTTCAAATTCCACTGTGCCACACTTCACTATCATCTGCAGTGAAGATAAAGGGGGCAAGAGTGGGAGGATGTAGAGAATGGGCCTAAGGCAAAGCACAACGGGCTCAAAGATCAGTATCAGGCTAAGCAAGGCTTTGGGTGAGCACTGCCATCCTGCCCCACGTGAAAGATGAATTCACACTGTGGCAGGCAGCAGAAGGCACCAGTGTCTTGGCCACATCATCCAGAAAGCAGGCTGGGAACTGAGCTGCTTGAGCCCATGCTCAGCTTTAAAATAACAATGAACAAAGGAATCTTAGGAACATTTAAAACTCCTGCAGAAGGGAGTGGGGTGGAGTGAGCTGTGTCTCAGTGATACTAAAGCAATGGAGTACTTGAGTTTGGGGAGAAGTATTGCAAGCTGGGGATCTTGTTGTGGTTTTCATGATGACCTGATAGGCCAAGAGGCCAGTTGTAGAGGTAAAAATCCTCTTCCTGTGACTCATCAGAAGGACACAGTACCTGTGTCCTGTCTCTCAATTGCATTCCAAAGAAAGAGCAGTGAAATGCCTTGAGAGAACAAGACCTTGGAGAAAATCACAGTGCAGTGCTCAAATTGCAAACCTACCAGGAGTAAGAGTGAAGGTAAGATGCAGGGACTGTGTCCATTAAGAGCAGAGCAGAGGGAAATGGCAGCAGCTGTGGCTGTGAGCAGTGCTGGGACACGAAGCAGGCGATAATGCTGCGGAGCACTCATTGCCTCAGCAGCAGGGAGCACGGGGAGTGAGCCCTGAGCCACCTCCCTCCCCTCACTTAGGGCCAGCAGAGCTGCACAGACCGGGAGCAGGGGCTGTCTTGCAGCTGCTGGCACGCACTGGACTGTGCTGGCACTCTGGGCAGCTCTGCCACCCCTGTGTCCTTCCAGGGGAGCGTTCTCATAGGTGTCACAGCCGGAGTTTTAGGGGCTGGCAGCCCCAGCTGCTGGCACAGGCACAGCCTACTTTTCAACACAGGTTGTGTAGCATTTGACCTCAGAGCACGAGGGTTGAAAATAACAGCATATCTGTATGAAATACAGGAATGCTGACAAGAGGAAGCGTGTTTTGGGGACACAGTCTGCATATGCTTTCATCCTGAATTCAATACATGGATAAAACAAAGGGCAGAAAAGGTACTCTTTAAATTCACTCACCATCTCATTTCATTCTGTTGTTAGACATGATTGCTGCCATTCAAAAATTTTCATTTCTTGTATGGGCCTATTCATAATGTTATATCCATGAATTAAACGACAAAATAATATTTTCTGCTAGCTACAACTAAGCAATGGACAATTGATATTATACTGGCAGAAAATAGGGTGAAAATTACATATCCAAACAATTTTCAAACTGGAATCAAAAGTAATCTGGAAGTTACTGTAAGCTTATATTTAGTAAAATAATGCAGATATTAAGAGGAAAATCTTTTAACCCTCAAAAGATAATGTAATTATGGCTGATAAGCAGAACAATTGGGGGAGTTATTCTGGTTTTTATAGCTTTTTCATACGTGACTGATGGAAACAGTAATTTAAATCCTTTTGGGTATTGGCACAGTCATGCAGATGACAAAAGCATGAACTGTAAACAAAGGACTGCAGGAAGTGAATGCACTGTGTAACAGAAGGACATCCAGGAATGTGTGATTCATTCATTGAATACAAAGAGTAAATTGGGATACCAGAGCACTCTGCTGACTCCACTAAATGAGGAGATTTTTTAATGCACCTGGAGGAATAATAACAAAAAAAGGACCTAGATAGACTAGAAAGCAACAAAATAGGGAGATTTAATGTGGAAAACTGTAAGTAAATCTGTCTAGGGAAAACTAATCCAAAACACAGATGTTTTCCTGGAGAGAGAAATCTTGAAAGCAATCATGTTAAAGCAGACAAGGAATGACAACAGAGTTAATGGTAAGTCCCTGGTGCAACAGGCAGCACAAATTAGGCTGGGGAGTTTGTCTGCATGGACTGACAGCCCAGTGTTCACCATCCCTTACTCCTGCAGAGCACAGCTCTTGCTGTGAAATGCTAATTCTAGCTGTGCCATGGGCACAGAGGGAACTCAGAGGGGAGGCAGCCCTAAGAAGTAAGGCACAAGACGGGGAATAAGCCCATTAATTCTGAAACTGAAATGTTCCTTGGCATGTTCCTTAGTTTAAAAACTAAACAGAAAGTAGAAACCTAGTGGTTGAAAAAAACTAGAAATTAGAAACTAGTGGCAGGTCGTGTCTGTGTTGCAGAGTTCAGGGTGTCCTTTATCATTCATCTGAAAATTTCCTCTTAAAAACCTGCCCATGACTGACAGATAAAACTCCATCCAAAGGCAACAATAGAAAAGGCTCTGTCTGTGACTTTTTATTAAGAAAAATGCTTTCCTTTTAAAGAAAAATTCACTGGATTAAGGGTGATTAATAAAATGTCCAGAAACCAAATCTCAGAAATGTTATTCTGCACTCAGGAAAGGAAATGTTAACCCTTTCTGGGCAGAAAATCTGCAGAAGGCAGCTAGTGGTGGCAGTGCCTGGTGGTGCCCAGGCTGGTGTGCCCAGCACTGCCTGCAGAGCTGCAGGTATGTGGCCTGATGACAGCCTGGGCACAAATGCAGTGCTGGCACACGGGCTGCCTGCCCGTGGGGTTTTGTGGCCCATGCTGGCTTCCATGGGCCCAGCAGTGGCAGGTTAGGCTGGGCAGCGACAGGCTGGAGCACGGGTTGTGGCCAGCACTGAAGGGCCCTGCTGCTGGCTGCAGCTTTTATTTCCAGAGATGGATAAAATCTAATCTGGGAAGAATAGCAGTTGTTGGAGGCTCAGGACAATGACAGCATTTCTTTCCCCGTTTTCCCAGGAGACCGCCTGAGGTCTTGCGGGGGTCACAGGGCGGGGTGCAGAGGAGCGCGCAGGGACGCGGGTGATGCTCCGGGGTGCGCAGGGGTACCCACCCCCCGGGCTGCCCCAAGGCTGCCGTCCCAGGGCTGCTGAAGACCCACATTGCCATCTAGTGCCGCCGGAGCACCAGGACAGCCGGCAGGCATCGCCGGGCGCGGAGGTGGCCCCGGGCCGCTCGCCCTGAGCCGGGAACTCCGCTCGCTGGGCGAGGCGGTAAATCTGCTCTGCCAAAACTCAGCAAGCCGTGTGCAGCCCTGCCATAGATCCCGCGGTAAATCTGCTCTGCCAAACTCAGCAAACCGTGTGCAGCCCTGCCACAGATCCTGCTTTGTCCCACGGACACTGAAGGGCTTAACGTGCAAATAGCTTTGCTTAAGAGCAAAATATTACAGCTACTAACAAGCTCATCCTAACAATGGAGCAACTGAAGTTCAGCAGTGTTTGAAGTAGCTAATATTTCTGTATTTTCATGGAGCTTTACATGCCAATGCACCTCTTACCTACTCAGTCTCAGCCTGGCTGCTGTGGCCCTGCTCTGCCCCGTGCCAAGCAGGGCCGGGTGGGTGCGGGTTTAGTGCTCACAGGAACATCGAGGTGGTGCAGAGGACTTTGATCAGGTACCAATAAATGGTGACAGTTCTGCTGAGAATTGGGGTGTTCACCTCGGTGCCCTAGCCAGGATCCGGCTGCGATAGCTCAGCCCTGCCAGCTGTGGTTTGCCTGCAGAGAGAAGGCAAGGGGAAGAAAGGAGGCTGAGCAGGTCGGGTCCCACCCTGTTCCCGGTGCAGCCGCTGTGTGTCTGTCCTGGCAGTGCTGCTGCTGCTCCTGTGCTCTCCGCCCAGAGGTGAGCACGTTGCGGCAGTAAATCTCTACCTCCAAAAGACAGGACTGTAATTACAGTATTTTCTGTGGCGTCCTTCCATGCCAATCACTTTTATATACACAAAGGTGTATATATGTGCTTATACGTACTAAGTATTTTTCATGGGACTTCCCAGCATAAGAGATTGAGCTGTGAAGTGTTATTATATGTGTTACAAGAACACCTAGAAGCCTCAGATGAGACAAGGGTTGCAGTGTGCTCAGTAGAGTATGCATATTTAATAAAACTCAAGGCTTGTCTGTGCAGAGCTGGCAGTCTGATTGGGACGGGACAGAGGAGTGCACACAGCACAGTGATTTGTTCCACATCATAAAACAGTTCAGTAGCTGACCCTGGTCTCCCAAGTTTCAGCCTGCCAGCCAGTCTTTTCAGTTAAATGTTGTACGTGGTGGAGTTTGTTTATTTTTCAGACTGTGATTATGCCCTTGTAACAGAGGACTCCCAGAACAAAACAGGCCCTTCATGGTTTCATGGATTCAGTGACAGAGGAGAGACCCTGCTCACCTGCCTTCCCTTCTCATGCCGCAGCTGGGAACTCCGAGCACCACTTGGCAAAGGCAGAGAGATGTGGCACACTCAGCTGTAAGGACTCCTTAGTGAATCCTGAAAATTGTACCAAGCAACTTCATGACAGAGTGCAGTTACTGCACCTCAACAGTGAAGTGACAATCTGTGACCAGCAAGAACTCTTGGCTTTCCAGCAATGTAGGTACAACTGATGAGGTGCAGAGCACGATCAGCCTGCTCTTGTCCCAGGAAGGATGGCTGGAAGGGGTGAAGCTTGAGGGTAAGTGTCCTCCTTGCATATCTTGGTCTTCTGTCAGGAAACCTCACAAAGAAAAAGCCACTCAGAAGCATCAGCTGGTTGTGATCAGCTACTCAGCCCTCATGAGAGTGTATGTGCTCTGAGGGTCACTCATCAGGCAGTGAAAGGGAGAAAACAGTACTGCTTTGGTAGCTGAAAGTTTGCAGGTGTTCAGAAGATTGGAAGAGGGGGCTTAAACTCTTTCCACATTTTGCCTAGGAGTCTGTCTAAGGTCTTACAGGTGTCACAGCAGGGAGACAGAGGGGTATGCAGGGATGCACAGTGATGCTCAGGGGGGTCCAGAGGTACCCACCTCCCCTTAAGTTACTGCTCTCTGGAAAAACATCACCCTGTAAGCAGAACATCCTTTTATGGAGACAAGCAAACTTTTAGAAATCCAGTCACTGTAAAATCTTTCACTCCTAATATCAATTTTTCACTGTTTATTTTAGGCCTGCTGTGTCATAACAGATCCAAGAGCTGCATTTTCTCTTGGAAAGAGACAATGTTTTGTTTAAAAATATTAACTTTTCATGACATTCAGTCTCAATGTCTATACAAGCTTTTAAACTCTGTCTCTCTGGTGCAGATGAAGGAACAGCTTCTTCCTCAGTGTAATTCTGCCTAAGCCCATGCATTTACATGGGGGGTGAATTTTGTCCACAAGGTTTGTGATTCTCAGGCAGAGGCTTATTGACAGGCAGTGTGCTGAAGATATTTACATTCAGCAAGGCTCATAAGCCACTGAACATCTGTTCTCTCGTTAGCAGCCTCCTCAGCATTTGCCCTGTAGGCAATAATCTACAGGACAAGTTTCCCAGCATCTAAACTACTGTAGGATAATTCTTTAACTAAATGGAAAGCAAAGCCTAAGGCCTTGGGAATTCGCTTTTGTACAATAATCTTTTGTGTGCATACAGTGGAAACCAGAGGATTATGGAGTCAAATCATGAGAATTCAGGTCAAGTGAGATTTGGAGGGGGGAGGAGAAGATGACAGAAGCACCAGGGAGAAGGTAGTGATCCCAGGGGAAGTAACGTGACGCTTGCAGATAAGCCTGTTCTGCTGTCATGGTTTAATTTTACACATCAGTATTAAAATTTCTGAGCATTGCTGAACATCAACTCTCCTTTGCTGCATGAGGTCCTTTTGTGTTGGTTTTTTTTCTCCTCTAGCAACTGTGTTATTTTGGAGTATCCCTAGGTCTGAGTTATTTTCTTGTGCCATGCCTCCGTTTTCTAGCTCTTTATTATTTTTTTCCATCTGAAAATTTGTGAGTTTAAATCTCCTTCCTCCATTCAGCTCCCTGTTATTTTTCTCATTCTTGCTAGATCAAGGGTTTCAAAGATCCTCTAGATATACAAAGCAATTCATTTATCTCCCCTGGACATTTGCTTAATGGAAGGAAGGAAATGTCATTAAAGAAAAGCACTATGAAAAATGTGATGCTGCTTTTTCTCTTTCTGGCAAGGGATTGATGTGGATGTCCAGACCAACACCCATAAACTCTATTCAAATGCTTGTCTGCTCTTCCCACAATGCAGAAAGATCCAGCTGAATCCAATCAAATGTTTAATGTGCTCTTGGCTGGTTCACACTGCTAAGCTGATGGGAGGATGTGCTGTTGGGCAGTGACTGCTGAGAGAACAGTGAAATAGAAGGTGTTAAATTAGACATTGGTGTAAGCAAAGGAGAAAACAGCATCAAGGAAAATTTACAAGACTTCTGCAAAGGTGAACAGCTGTACAGCTCATCTGAACAAGAGGATTTCCCTTACTTTTCTAAGAGATAGGCAATATGGTAGAAAGGTGATGTTCTACCTGTGGCCTAAAATCCTGACTCAATTGTCATATGTGAGACCTGGAACAAAATACCTCCTCTAGTGCCTTTGTGAAATATAACATGCTAAGCAAGACACTGCAAAAAGCAGCTTTACTTTCTGCTCTGCAGTGGTGCTGGTGGTAGCAAAAGTTTGAGTCTGTAGGTGTTTGGAACCATGAATGTGCTGCAGATTGGGAAATGTAGGGGGAAGAGAGTTTGATTGGTTTTTCTGTTGGTTTCCTTGGGGGTTTTTTAGTTGTTTTTTATGTTTTGTGAGGGTTTTCTGGGTTGTTTGGGTTTTTTTTTTTTTTTGGTCACAGCATTTTCACACTTACAAGAAAAGAGTAAATGAACCTGCCTGGATGGGATAGACCTAAGGCTGTCCAAAGAATTGTAATTGAGTCTTTCTCTGTGTGTGTTATGAAAGACCTGAGCTGTATCCCTACACAGTTTTTCTTAACACCTCTGAGATATTCTGTGCTCTTGCTCTTTTTTCTTTGCGTCCCCTTTTTAGCTGTTTAATTCATGTGATCCAAATGAGGACAGACTGCATGCTGGGCCAGGGAGGGAGGCAGGAGGGATAATAGAAGTCTTTGTGGGGAGTAACCCACAGTTTGGATGTCATATTTGAAAAGTATGATACAGAGTACAGATGTTATGGGTTGTATTAGCTTGGTCTGCAGGGAATGACATCCTGTATTGGATGAAATGGTTTGACCTCTCCTATTGAAATGCTAATGTTTGACCATTTCCTCCAGCAAAGTGAGTCTCATTATTTCTCATTGTAGCCTACATTTACCCTTCCTCCACTCCGCGCCACCCTGACCCCAGAGTTTCTGCTTTTCCAATATGCACTTAAAATTTGTCTGCTATGTGATCGTTTTATGAGGTGATATCATGAAGCATAAGTATGTGTTCCAGCTGTGTTACTGACCCTGCCTATAAAGCAGGGAGGTTGGCTAAGCACTCTCTTGCCCTCTTACTTAATGTGACTCACAAGAAGAAGATGCAATGATCCAGACTGCAAATGTGAGAGTGAAAAATCCAGATTAGACCCCTGGAAAAAGGAAACTCTAAGTGAAACTGACTTTTTATCTCTTTGTGTCTTCATGTTGACACTACATTAGGAAGGCTGACATCAGATATCTCCAGAGGCCCAAATCCAATTTTGAATCAAATGTAAAAGACCAGCTTGTAAAGGCCAAGAATGAATTGGTTCTGCCAGAAGAAAAATTAGCACAGAAACAAGCTTATTTCCAGAGAATCTACTGAAATAATGACATGATGCCTTAATAGGGATTGTGCTTCTCTGATTTTTTTTTTAAATTAGTGAAAGTTCACTCTTTGAAATGTCCAATCTGTATAAGGAACATATCCATCTCCAAATCTGTTGCATGTTGTAATCTGTAGTTAAGATTACTTAGTTAGCATTGAGATAGACTGCCCTTTTTATTCTCTGTGTCTGTTTTAACACTAATCCCTGAACAAATACTTACAAAGGAAAAACAGATATGTGTCCTATTCCCTTCCACTTACATCTGTGAGAAGCTGCAGTGATTTTTGCTGTTTAGCTGTCATGCCATTTCTTAGTGCCAAGTTCTCATATTGCTGCAGTTCTAGGCCATTTGCTGTTGCAGGAGAAGATTTAGGTCAGTGGTTTTTCAACCTTTTTTGATTTGTGGACCCCTAAAAAATTTCCAGCAGTAGTGCAGACTCCTTAAGGAATTTCACATATGTAGATTGCTGTCTGGCACAAATGAATTTTCTTTTTCTCAATGACTTTTTTTCAGATTCTTTAGAAGTTTTTCATGGGCTTGCCAGGCTCTGCAGACCATAAACTGCAAACCAATGATTTAGGTGAGCTCTTGAACCATTGCTTCTCCACAAATACACTGCTGTAAAAGATGAGAATGCCATAAAACTAGTAACAAGACCAACGTTTTGAGATTGTGACTTCCAGTATTTACAGTCTGTCCAAGCTGAATGCAGGGTATTTAAGTAGCCAGGGTTCACATATGAAAAACCACATGGTGATGGTGTGCCAGCACCCACGTTGTCCCATGCTCTCTGTGGCTGTGGATGTTGAGCTATGGGTGTTCCAACACCCCCATAAATCATAGCTAGTTGCCAGCAGACAATACAGGCTTTTTGGCTTCTCAAAACCTACCCCAAATAATGGTCTTCAATTTGATTTCTTTAGACTGAGGCTGGGAGGAAACGTGGGGGAAATGGAACAAAGAGGTGATATAGATTGACAGTGTGCAGGTAAGAGCTGAGCTTTGACTCCTAAAAGTTAATTAAAATGATAGGCTGGACAGACTTGGGTCAAAGCAGGTCTTGGAAAATTAATAGAATAGCTTTTTCCTTGCTGCACTAAAGCATGATGAACCAAAGGAGAGTTGTAAATAGAAAGTGATTTGGTCAAAGCAGACCACTGGCTAGGAAAAGGAATGGGGCAAAACACCAAAAGACAAAACCAGAGAGAATAATGCAGCAGTGAAGATACAAAGCAAGGAGACCATAAATAGGGTTTCCAGGTTCATGGATGGAGAGAAAGCATGTATCTGATTTGGTATACAGATAGAAACTATAAATGTGGACATCTTCTGACCAGGAGTGCCAAGAATGAGGTTGAAGTTGAAGATGATGTCTTGACCTGCATTTCCTCTTCCTCTCCTTCACTTGGCCTTTGTTGTAAACCTGCTGTTCTCTAGCCTGACACTGATCTCAAGGTCACTGTTTTCATTCTGCTCTTATCCCTCCTGCCAAGAGGTTTATAGAACTTGGTGTTCTTTATAATGAAAGTATAGTGCCCATCAGCCAATACTTCCAGATTTTCAATTTTCTTTTAGGCCTCCTAAGGCTTTAAAATGAAGCCTTCCATCTCACTGTCCATCAGAACTACTGCTCCTGAATTATGGCCGATTTCCTCTTAATATCCACAGCAGGGATTTTTAAGAAATCAAATAACAAATAAAAAACGTTGCCACATCCCCCAGGGTTGACTCCCTGCCAATAATAAGCCAGACAAGATGTTATGGGACCTTTTGTTTCTGTACAGGACATAGAAGACAGAGCCTTCCCTTTCTCAGGGGACAGTTCAGTGTAAACCAGGTTAGTTTACAACTAACTGTACAAGCCTCCATCTACAAAGGTAATGCCAAACAAAACAACAACAACAAAAAAGTGTCTCTAGAATATGCCATTGGGAGAAAGTGAGAAATACAGTAAAATGTTCCATTAATCCCAGTGTCTAGTCTGAAGATCATGCTATTTAGGGCATGTTATCATTTACAAAAAACATTACTAGACTTCCAGGTATGTACTGCAAGTGATTTTTAATTATTATCTGTTGTCTCTGGTTCAGTGCCTACACCAGGCACAGCTCCCTACACAGTCACAGAAACCACTCCCAGCACTCAAGGCTTTAGTTCATGAATTCACTGTGCTTCCACAGAAATTCAAAGTCTACACAAATGATCGTATTTTTAGCTGATGCAAAGCTGCTGATCAGTGATTGCACTGGAGCTCCACCGTTATAAAGAGCTGAGAATTGAGTGAGGTGATTTTTTGGAATAACGAGCATCTCGTCTGCATCTCAGTAAGGTGTTAACTGACAGCCCTGGGTCCAATATCACTCTAATAATGGATTAATATAATATTCAGGGTCTTCTTTCATTCCAACAATGTCCACGCTTATTTGATATTATGGATTAATTATGTTGGTTTTCACTCCTAGCATTGACTGTTGTTGCTAATCCCAAAGTAAGAAAAGTAAAATTGCAAGAGGTCAAATTAAGTATATACCAGAGATTTTGTCTTTTAGTATTGGAGTCTCACAGAAATTTTCTCCTTAAATACTTATTCAGCAGAGATTTTACTATCAAGTAGGAGATAACCAGGCACTCTTTCAGTAATATTTCTGTGGGAACCAGAATGGCTTGACTGTGTGATTATTTTAGCTGCTGTGTAGATAAAAGAAAAACACGAGCAGTGAAATGTTGAAAAGGTTTGGATATTATTATATGACTTCTCAACAATTTTCTTTTTTTCCTGCTCCTTTGTCTGGAAATAGTGATTAGATCAATTTCCCTAAGAGTAAAGCAGTCGCCTGTTCAAGGCAAATTTCTGTTTTAAGTGATAGATTTCTGTTTTCTGAGCCAGTGAAACTTCTTCTCTGCTCTAATGACATTTACAGACATCCTACTCATAGCTGACATCCCCTGCAGACCTATAGAAAACCTGATGACACTCCTGACCATGTTTTCTCCAGCTTTTCTGTGTCATTTTAGTTCTTGTGTCCAGGTTTCTGTCCTTATTCGTAAGCTACATACAGCTGCCACTGCATTTGTTATCTCTTCCTTCCCCAAGGTCTCTTTTTTTCAAAGGCTGAGATGGATGTATTTCTCCACTCAGCCACTCTTAAAGCTCTTTTCTGAGGGATGTGTCCTGTCTGAACTCGGCAGAGCATGTGTGTGACATTAATTGTAGGACCAGTCAGCAGTTTCTGACTTCAAGAGAGTTTTACAAGTAAACAGCTGAAAAATTTCACTCTGGACACTGGAGGCTTTGGCTCAGACTGGAGGGGTGCATCACTCACGAGGTACTTTGAAATGTGCAGGATGGATAGTTCTGTCCTTGGTGTGGCTAACTCACACATTTTTATTTTCCAGTGGTGTTAATATGGCACCCCCTGGAGGAAGTCTATTTCAAAACACTCAAAGGAAAGAAATATTTTTAAAATCTCGTTTGATGCAATCAATTCTTTAACCAAACTGTAAATTTTCCCAATTTTCTATGGATTCTTTCAGAAATGCTAATGTAATTTTTCTCTAGGCAGTTTGTCATCCTAATACATGCAATTTTTTTCTTCCTTAGACTAAACATGTCAATCTAAGACTTACCAGGGAAATGCTCAAGGATTTCTCAATCGTGAGTTACATAATCAAAAAGAAAACTTGGACCTATAAATGACAAGAAGAACCATTAAAAAGGTCTGTTTGAATCTGGTCCAAGAAAAGGGGGAGTAAGTGTACGTCCATATGCTTGTGGCTAGGGTGGGCTCCTGTCAGGTGAGATAGGGGAAGACTTTGCTGTAGGGCTGAGCCTGGATCTGCAAAAAAACCCCACACCCATGTCTTGGAAAACCTAAGGCGATTAGGAATAGTTCAATTTTTCGAATCAAGTGGAATTGCTTTCTTTATTAGACAGAAGAGACCATCTGCTGGGGCTTGCAAGCTACCTACAGAGTTTGATGTTTGGAAACTGAAAAGTGCCAAAGGCAAGAATTTGAGCTTCTTTCCCCCACCAGCCTAGGGGGAAGAAGGGAGTAAATAATGCCAGGAGATGTATATATACTGCTTTAAAATTCCATTTGAATGTAACAAAATAGTTGTTAGCAATTTTTAAGAAGAAATGTCAATCAGGTTTCTTTTAAATTATTATTATTAGCTCTCTTTGGGAAACACCTGGCTGCATTTACCAAGTGGTTTCAAAGACAGCTGGGAGTGTTGTTGATCAGTGCTGCATCCAGTGAAGCTCACTGGGGAAGTGTGAACAACAGTTGCATTACTTTTGATCTCTGTTTGCCAGCTGGGCACAGAGCAGCCTCTCCTCATTGCTCCTTCTCCCCCAGCAACAAAGCTCAGCTGTGGTCCCTGCTGAGGATCTTCTCCCACTGCTTCAGCAGCTCCCCTGTGCATGATTTTGGTGTGTTGGTTTTGTTTGCTTTCCTGGAAGGTCCTCTTAATTTCCCAGGGAGTCCTTCCTTTGGAGGTGCTTAAACTCATTGCTGCTGGACTTTGTAATTCATGGGTAACTCCATGCTGGTTTTCCCCACTCTGAAAGTGTCCCAAACACTAGCAGGGGTCAGTAATGGATGTCTGGATTAACAGTATAAGAAAAAGGACTTAAGTGACACTTTTCTTCTTTCCTTCTCATGTGATATCTCTGGCTGCCTTCCTTTCTCTACCACATAATAAGAAATCTGGAGCTGGCTGCCTGACTTGGAAAACCCTTCATGCTAATTGTGTATTCTCATTTACAGCATAGCAGGAACATAGATTATGTGCAGGACTGGGCTATCAGTATTTGGAAAAATGCTTGAGTAAAAGCCTGTCCTTGGTGTGTTTTCTTTTGCACTACAAAATTGTTTTTTCCTTACCCACAGACAAGCAGCCAGTGGTCAGAAACCACAGCTGAAGATGGCTGTGGGATAGCATTAGTCTTGCTGGCTTAGGATGATTTTAAATACTTTATTTTCCATGCAGAACACATAGCTATTAGTTAAATCATGAAATATGTTTTCCAAGTTGCTTTTGCCAGATCTGATATTAAGAATTTGATATTGCTTTCTCCAGAGGTGAAAAAAATGAGGAGAAAATTAAATAGCACCAGTCTTTCTGAATGTTATCTACAGGGTGATAGAGAGCTTCAAACATTAATGCAATACAAATGCATTTGAACATTTACAGTAGGATTCGATTAGCTGCCTTCAGGTCCTTTTCAACTGAATTTATTTTTACATTGTACTTTGTAAGGATGTCCTAAATTTCTTTTGCTAGAACCAGTATCAGAGGTGACAGTTTCTAGCTTGTACCCCTCCATCCACCACCGGGTATTTTCAAACTGCTGGTACGTGTATCACTACTTGTAGGGAAAAAAGAAGTAGTATTTGTAGCTTCTTTTCCTCCTGATATATGTGTACCTACACAGTTCAGAGCCTGAAAACTAATTCTGTCTAGAAGGAGCTTAACAAAGCTAGGAACAAAGAAGAGGAGGAGGTATACTGCTAAACAAACGTGAACTGAGGGAGCAGATGGGAAAGGTGATCTCTAGAAAGAGATCCTGACATTCTGCCCAGCTCAGGAGGGTGACAAGTACAAAATGGGGCTGTTGAGAGATGGATTACTTGGAATGTGGCATAAAACTACCCTGAGCTGGGAGGGAAGTGTGCTGAGTGAACATGGAGAGCAGTTACAGCAGTCAACTGCACACAGCAGATCAGTACATCTCTAATTATTATTTGTCTGGCTGGCTAAGCAGTGCAGCATTTAAAAGCTAATTTGTTGTATAATTTAATTTTAATTGAGTCTCCTATCCACACAGGACTCGTTAAGCTAGCTGTATGTTTCACTTGCTGTCTTTTTACATGGATACTATGGGAGAGCTGCAGGAGCTGAACCAATCGTGTGCCTGCTCTGTGCTATCATCGAGGTGCAGTAATTCCTTGGTATGATTGCAGAGGGATCTCTTGGCAGGAATATTTGGAAAATACGTTTTCTCAATGCCACAATATAACAAAACAACTTCCTCTCCCAGCTAATGGTACAGTTTACACAAAAGATTTGGTTGTTGGGTTGTTAGTTGCATCTCCCATGTGCTGGTATTTTCCTCTGCCACTCAGAGATAACAATTACCAGTCACTGTGAGCAGTAATAAAAATGAAGCACCATGACAATGCTTTTGAGTGATTGTAACCTCCATTGATGTGCCTCTCTTCAAATGTATAAAAGGCTCTTATTCCTCAGTGAGGACAAAGTTGAAAGCAAGCAGGGTATTTTACAGACAAATCCTTTTGGAGGAATGTAGACATTCAGGTCTCAAAGAACCATCTTTTCATACTGTTATTACTAAGGGAAGAGTTATAGACTAAGGTCAATAACACAAAGCTCTTAAGTACATGCATCAATTTTGACTCATGTGTGCTTATATGTTTTTCCTCACCTGGGGCTCATGTGATTGGGACTGTGGAGCAACACTGTGTTAGGTTAAAATTGCAGATCCAAACACTGCTGTATTTGAATAATTTTGCTTCTATCAGCGGCCCCATCCAGATATCTTGCACAGACTGGTGTTACTGTGAGAATTCTGTGGCCAAGGGGATCTGCAGGGCTTCCAGGCAAGGTAGGAAAGCAAAATCTGAGAGCCCAAGCCTGTGAACCAAGGTGGGAGTATCAATGCCAAGAACTTTTTTTTTGGCTTCTCATTTAATCCAAACTTCAAAATCATTTAAGTGAAGGGGAAAAAAGGGGTCACTGCTTCTGTATATATTAGATGACTGATTTAAGAAGCAGAGAGATCCAGGATAGTTCAGCTTCTTCTTCCTGTTTTGATGAACATAAAACTGTTCTGATTCCTTCATATGAATATGGAGAAAGGATCCATCACCAGAAGGATGCTACTGATGCTGTGCAAAAGGACCACCATTCGTCTGGCTAGGAAGCCACTTTATACGGGCTGTCAATCGGGCTAAAAAACCTATGGTGCACGTGATACAAATGTGCCAGGAAACGAAACGAAGCCAGAATAAACAAGCAGATCAACAAGTGGATAGCAGCGATACTGTTTTACACAAAGCACCACCAAATGGAGGACATGGAAATGAGGTGGTCGATGCGGAAACAGAGACAAGTGACGAGTCTCAGGGGTCAGAAAGCTCTGTCCCCGATAATGCTCGAGTCCCCGATAATGCCAGGGTTTAGTTTGGAAGAGTCTCTCCTGAGCAGAACTGGGGGTGCCCCCTCCGTGCGCGACGCCTCCATCAGCCGACACTGATCCTGCCTCAGCCCGAGCTTGCTTTTTAAAGCCTGGCCCTGGAACAGCACGCTGTGTTCATTAGTTAGCCGCTGCTGGCAAATCAATGACTGCTCAACATCCGAGAGTTAAACTACAACAAGTTTTCAGTGGATGCGACCGCTGAAACGACCTCAGCCGGCTGCCGGCACATACGGCTCACGGCGGGGCGATCGATCTGCCCGTAACAAAGATGGCGGCGCGCAGTCTGTCCTGCCGGCGGACCCGCCCACACCTAAGATGGCCGCGGAGGCGTCACAGCCGCCTCAGCCCCTCCGCAGCCCCGCTTTTCCCTACGGGCGGCGCGCGGCGCGGCCTCGCCGGAAGCGGCGGCGCTCCGGCCGGCGCGGCGCGGTAGGGGGCGGCGGAAGACCCGCCCCCCGCGGCAAGGCGGCCAATG
>VWZV01011712.1:1518781-1608149 GCA_013397155.1 Irena cyanogastra
GAGGGGGAGGGAGGGTTCTGCGGCGCCGCACAAAAGGGAGCGGCGCGGCCGGGGGAGCCCCGGGGGTGCGAGGGCTCTGCGGGGCAGCGGTGCTGGGCCCGGCCCCGGAGGTACCGGGGAACCCTGTGCCGCCCCGGGTGCTGTGTGATGATGGGGTTTGGGTTACATTTGTTTGTTTTTGTCAGATGTGAATCCAAATGGAGCAGTCGGGAGGAGGCGAGCAGAGCCCGCAGCAGCCGCAGCCCTGGGGGAAGCTGATCCGGCTGGGTGCTGATGAGGCAGAGCCGCACGTCCTGCTGCTGAAAAGAGAATGGACCATTGGGCGGAAGAAAGGTGGGACAGGGACGCGCTGCGCTGGCCTGGGGCGGTGTTCGGGGGACAGCAGCCATCCCCCGTCCCGGCCTTTACAGCGTTTGAGGCTGGACTGAAACCAGTTGGGTTTGGCGCTTTCAGCTGTTGGAGGTGCTTGCCAGGGCCCCCCCGTATTCCTAATTTACTTCTTGACTGTGTGACTAAGTAGTTTTATGCTAACCTTTTCTTTTTCAGGAGCTAGTGTCACGGGCACGTTGCAAAGTCGGTGTGCCTTTTAGGTAGTCTCTGGCAGCTTGTATAAATAAGGAAACCCAGTTGTTGATTCAGAAGTTTCTGTGCTTCAGTCTTGTTTATGTTCTCATTTCGTTTCTGTGGTTAAAATAAGTTGGAACTGCAATGCAAAATGCTTCAGCTTCAGAGAGAAGAAAACACCCACATAAAAGCCCTTAATTCTTCTGGCCATATAAAGACTGCCAACAAGTCCTGAAAGTTTCTCTGAGAGTCAATTTGAAAGTTTTCTTCCCAGAGTCTAGGACTTGTACTACTTGCCTTTATTTTAAAGGATTTTGTGCTCACTGTATTTGAAACAAGGACTGAGGTGTTGTAACTTCCTTTTACTCTGCCTTGACAGTGCTAATTTTCTTTTTCCTGTTCATCAGCTCAAGCTGTTTGGCTGATCAGTCACTTCCTGTAAATAGTCGTGAACAAACACCAGATGCTATAGCTCTATGAGAAAGGCAGATAGTGTCTTGTAGAAAAAGTGTTTTGCAAATTTACAGTTGGTGATATCTATTGAGATTGCTTATCATTAAGCTGTGGGTAAATTCTTCAAGCTGATGTCTGTTTGAGTGTTGTCTGGCAGAAAAAAGGTGAATTCTTTCTTGTTCAGTTGCTTTCATAGCTGTTTGCTAATGGATTAGTTAAATGGATGGTTACTAGAATACCAAATTGTGACTTTATAAGCAATATGAGGTAGTAGCTGCTGCTTTCCTGCTGCATCTGTTGTTGAGATCAGTTCACCCACAGTGTGAATAGGTGGAGGAGAATCGTGGTTGTTAATTATAACTTTGGTTTAAGCAAGTACTTTGAGTCCTTTGTGAAAGCTCAGTGGAGAACCTTGAGAGTTGCTTTGAGTAGTCAATGTTGAAGTGAAGTAAAAAGACAAGATTTTCTCAGAGCCCTGGAGTTGTAGATAGGAACATTTTTATCACATCGTCATGACACTTCTTCTGTGTATCCCTAAATCTTAGTCCTGGATTTGTAATTCTCTTCAGCTTTAGTAATGTAATAATGTTGTCAGCAGAGGTGAAGAAAACTTTCCTGTTTAAAAACAAACAAAAGACTGTAAGATAGAATAGTGATAATAATTTTTCTTTTTTTTTAATCAGTTATTGTTTCCTACTACTTTCTCCCAATATGCCAAAATAAAACAGAAGTTAAATCCAACGAAACAGCATTACAATGATGTGGGAAAAGAGCTGAGTGCTGTGAGATGTGTGCCTTTAGGAGTTGAACTGAGCACTTTAGATATATATGGATATTTCTGTAGCACTCTAGAACAGAGTAATTGTGATTTGATTCCCATCTTTGAGGGCTAGGATTATGGGGAAAAAAGGCAACTGCAACATCTTCAAATGGTTTAAATGGTTGTATCAGTACATGGGGCTATCTCACCACTTGTATTTGTGTGTCTCACACTAGGCTGTGTTGCTGCCTGTGTGACAGCAGAAGTTTTGAATTATTGCAGATGTGCATGAGTCAGTTTATGTTGCATTTATAGCCATGTAGAATGCTGATCTGACTGTGTAATGTGTATTTTTAAGCTTGCTGGAAAATCTTTCTTTTTAAGGCTGTGACTTATCTTTCCCTGGCAACAAGTTGGTGTCTGGAGATCACTGTAAAATCATAGTGGATGAAGAGTCTGGTCAAGTGTCATTGGAAGATACAAGGTTGGTTTCTCAGAATGTTCTTGGAGGGACTTTTGTCAAAAGCTCAGCAGGTATTTAATACTAACTCTGAGCTACCATAGTAACATATTTAATTGCCTTCTGGGTTGAAACAGGGATTCAACACGATATCATTCAAAATCTCAAATGTGAAACTTTTCTCTTTATTGTTGTACCTCATGGGCACATTCTACTGGCCTGCCCAAGTGCCCCTGGTGGCAGCTCTGCCCCTGCTTTGTTGTCATATGCAAACTGATAAGGCTCTATTCTCCCTTCTCTTGAAGGTTGTGATTAAGATAAGTTCCTGGATAGATTCCTGCAGGGTTTATACTCCCAGAAGCTGTGGGACGGAATGCTAAATTTTTGGGAAAAAAATATTAGTTGGGATGTCCAGGAAAGGTTTATAGTTGTCATTCTTCAATACAATCCTAAATTTCATGATGTTCCAAACAACAAACCAAGCCTTGTTTGCCTGTCATGGTAGTCTCAGAGTGTAGCTGTAAATCTCACTTGGGAAATTGTCCCTGACAGAATTGGTTTAAACCAATGTTATGACAGAAGAAGCTAAATAAACTGTGCATGGTGCAGAAACATTCCTGCCTATTTTTTTTCCTTACTCACCCCCTGAGGCAGAAGGTGCAGCCAGCAGAAAACTAGTAAAGCCAAATTAAAGTTAATTTTGTTTATGGGATATTCATGAAAAGGTGAGGCTTGTACAAGGTAGTGTAGCAGAAAGGCTGCACCCATGGAGCATTGCCAGGGAGCTGCTTGTGGCTGTTACACTTCTGTGTGTCTAACAAAGAGTAAATCCCTGGAGTGCTCTCCCTCTTGTCAGTTGAAGTGTGGCTGCCAATTGCTGAATCAAGAAACCAAACAGGTTTGATATGACTGCTTGCAGAAGACTCTTCTGGGTCTTCCAATGTTTATGCCAAATAGCAGATGAGTCCCATAAAGTCAGGCTGGAAGAAGATGATTCTTGAATGTTTGAGTTGGCAGTACAGATGCCTAGAGTCACAGAAAAATACTGCAAGGTCAGCTTTTTCTTCTCTGAAGTGGAAAATAATTTGGAAACGTTGCTGTGGTCAAGCTCAGATTTTTCTGGTGAAGAGGAATGCATTGAAGGAGGCAGTGAGTGTGGGACAGTCAAACTGAGTGGACTCTGTTTCTCTGTTGTATTTAATCCAAAGAGTGTAATCAAATCTATGTAGACAGCCAACATTTTATCTTCTGATAGCATAACTAGTTCTTGAATACACTTTGAAAGAATTACCCAAAATCTGCAGGTGAAAGAAAATGTGTAGAGCATTCAAAATTACTGAGTAAATAAAAGATTGGAAGTAAAAGCCAAGAGTTAGCAAATAGTAAAATAAAATACTCAGACTCGCCCTCTTTTGGGATATGTTTCTGCTTTATTTTCCAAACCATGCACTAGTTGATTTATACTGCTTGAAAGAAAACAAATTGTACAAGCTGACTTAACACAGTGGAGGCAGCAGTTGCATTTCTCTCAGTAAAAGCAGTTGTAAGGTTCTCCGTTTTGAAAAAGAAATTTTAAAGGCAACTAGTAGAATTTCTTGTTACTTTCTAGGATTTTGTCCTTTTAAGATTCTAAGTAGTAGGTGATGTTTCTGATCAGGAAACTACTTAGACAAGGCTGATACTCATATGACAGGCAATAGATACTCCTTTCTGTGGGTAAATCAGAGATTGATCTGCAGTTGGTGTTGGTGTCCCTTCTACTACTAAATTGTCCTCACCCTCCAGTCAAAACTATGTCTATGAACATTGAAAGGGTGGAGAATTACAGTACAGAAGGGATTCTGTACCTTAATAGAATTCAAAATTCATTTCAGTTTACAATGTGTTCAGGATTGTATGCACTTTAATATCAGATAACTGTTAACCCAGAAGCTTTAACATAAACTACATTATTTTCCTGGATGGATGCAAATAAATACTAGAAATTATTAAACTGGCATTTTTCTTGGAAGGATATGAAAGTTTCTTGCAACACATAGATCATTCATCTACTTCAAAAGTAACCCTGTTCTGAGTGAAGCTGTTCATATCTATTCTGGGATTGGGAAGTAAACAGAATTTATGGTTCATTAGTGGAACTGTAGAGTCATCAACCACACTGGAATTGAATCAAGGCCTGATTTTTTTTTTCTTTCACTGTTTAAAAAAGTGACATTGGAACCTTTTGTGACGTAGTTTCACAACACAGACAGTTTATATCTGATAGTAAGATTTTTCTTCTTCCTTTGAAAAATGATACAGCCAGTTGGCATCAATTCAGTATCAAGCCCTAATGAGTGGCCTTCATATTTGGGATTCTCATTGTACTTTCTACTTATTGTATGGGGAGTTTAATTTGAAACATCAGAGGAATGTACAAATGTCATAATTTATCACGTATGTCTGGTTAAAAAATACCCACAACATTAATCTGGAATGTCACCATATCTGTTAAAAGCCTCTGCTAAAGCCTGGAATTGGAAGTGAAAGATCAGTACAATTATCTGGGGTAGCTGAATAATTTTTTCCCTTTGCTTGTTGGCTGAGAGATAAATAAAACTGCTTTAGTTTACTAATGCATTGAAGAAAAGCCTAGGATTTTCTGTGTTAAGCAATAATCATTTATTCCTATTTCATTTGGGTGCCAAATAATTCATTAGTCAGCTCTCGCTGAAGTCTGTGTAACTATAGAACTGGAAAGATTTGGCTGGCTGTGGTCAATTTGATGAGTATATCAATTTGGGTCTTGCACAGCTATTTGTGCATCTTGCTTTGTGGAACCAAGCCTGAGTGGTTACTAGATGTGTGATATTTTGGGATTTTTTTCCCCCAAAATACCTTGTGTTATTGTCTCTCAGAATAATCTTGGAACTTGGTGATCATGACAGAGTTACTTCATATAAAACATTATTGTGACATTTTCCCCCTATGTTTAGTGAAATATTGGGGCTAAGAATTGCCCACAGAAGTTAAAATTCAGTAAAAGACAAGTCTTGTTACTTGAATTTAGCTGATTTATTACAAAAGAAGGTCTAGAACACTTGGGGCAGATGGGAGATTTCCTTCTGGAAAACTGAGGAGGTCAAATTTGATGTTTCTTAGTTTTGTTAAAGGGCCTCTGGCAGGTTTCAGAGGTTGGTGTAAACTTTACTACTTATTTGGCAATTGAAGGAGATAGATTTTTAGTCAGTCAGTTTAAAACAACACTGATTTTTAACTTCCTACTGATGGTAGTGATAACATTTAAAAATATTACGTTGAAGCAAAAATTCTGTTTTCCTCTTAATTGCTGAACTTTGGCAATCATTTAGTGATTTCCCTGTTCTCCTGATTCTTTAGTTATGTCTTTCAGCCTAGTCAACATCTGTATGCCTGAGGGAAAAGGACAAGCTATAAGTAGTTTTCTTGCTTGTAGGAGAAGCTTGAAGTTTCATCAATGTGACCCAAATTTTTTTTTCATTTCTTGAGAGTTTAAAGTAGCATTTCTATTTCTTTTTGGCATCTCATTTATGTTGGATTAGTTGATTCAACCACACAGGCTGTGGAAGCAGCTGCAGCAGCAAGACCAAGAGCTAATACCTTGATCACGACTTGCTGTAGTGCTTCCAAAAGGCTTGTTTTTCCTTTTGAACTTTTAATTCATACTTTTGTGTCAGAAAAGAGGAGGGAGAAGATGCTGATTTCCAGATAACTTGCCTGCAGTGAGGGACAGTCCATAGTGCCCTGGGCACGGGCCGTGCCTCCAGGAGGTGGCAGCACAGCTTTGCTGTTATTTCTGCAGCTGCTCTGCAGAGAGGGAAAAGCAGTTATTTTCTGTTCTTTCATGTTTGGTACCAGTTGCTGAGATTTTGAGTGGCAGAAGTCTGAAATCCAAGAGGGTTGCAGCCCTGAAGGATGCTTACTGCAAGTGAGCTGGAATTACTCAGTACTTTAATAACTTGGCTTGGTTATCAAACATTAATGGCTTGTGGATACAACATCACCTGTAGTTAAGGGGATAAAGAAATTAATCAGCAGTGCTATGCATTTTCATTTTCCCTAGTTTAATTTCTACAAGTATTGAATTTTTTATCAGTATCAAAATAATTCATTCAAATTCATCTTTCATTATGTATCATTTTTTCCACCTTGTTAACTTCTCAATTTCAGGTTGCAAACAGTCCCAGTAACCTCACAATTTTAGGTTTTTTCCTTTTTGAAGGAGGAGGGGGGAAATAATTA
The DNA here is from genome assembly GCA_013397155.1 of Irena cyanogastra. NCBI lineage: Eukaryota > Metazoa > Chordata > Aves > Passeriformes > Irenidae > Irena > Irena cyanogastra. The sequence goes on from VWZV01011712.1 coordinate 1,525,279, forward strand.
ACACTGCATGGCTTCCCTGATTGTACCGGAGAAGTTCCTTTGTCACGGGACAAAGGAAATCTCTTACGAGATTTCCGGTATTAAATGGAAGACGCTGCCTGGAGCTTTTTGAATAGAACTCATATTGTCCTTTTAGGTTTTATACTTAAAGGGTGGAGACTATTGAACAGAAACAATAATCTAATTATTTTGAGACATTGGCCAAATATCAGAGGTCTTTTGTCTGTCAAGTGCCATCTCTTTACCAGTAGCTGCGAATGAGCTTTGAAGTTCCAGTAGCTCTGCGTTTCTGTCTTTGGGAGAAATTTTTTGTTTCTAGACTTGTTTTTTAAAAATATTATTTAGTCCACTTACATTTTTAGGGGGCAGCCAGTAGTTTTTCATCTTTAAATGTATCTTGTGTTTTTCCTTCCTTCTCCCATGTAATTATGAAAACATTTATGCTAAGTTATCTTTTCTTTCTCTTTACAGTACTAATGGAACAGTAATTAATAAACTGAAAGTGGTTAAGAAGCAGACATGCCCATTACAGACTGGGGATGTGATCTATGTTGTTTACAGAAAAAATGAACCAGAGAACAGTAAGTGAATAATACTTTTTAAATGGCATGCTTAGTCATTTTCTGTTGAGCCATGAGGGAAAAGAAATATCAGTATAATAAAATTGAGTAGTTTGGCTTTAAAGAGAAATGTGTTTAAAAACACATCTCTAGAGGAGAGGTCATGGATGTGCCAGTTTTTACAGAGACAAATTTGAGCAACTGTCTGAAATTTAAATGTGCCTAGGAGTAATTTTGGTAGAACTACTGCATGGCATGGTAAGTAATGAGGTTCTAATCACATGCCCAGTGCTTCTTTTAGAAGTCAAATTGCTGGGGCAGTTAGTGATACTTTATATATCCCAGTGAAACAGTTTTTAGCACCAGTAGGAAAGGCTGCAAAAGCTTTTTGTGTTGTATTTGTAGGTTTTTTTGTGAATGTAGATTGGCTTTTTTTTTTGTTTTAAAGAGGGAAGAGACAAAATGGGGGGAGATGAGGAAAGGGCTACAGTGAAAGTAGAATTGGTAAACCTGGAACAATGCTGTATTTACAGTAATAAACATATAAACTTAATTGAAAAATTCTAGACACATACCCACCATTTAAATACTTCCTTTATGAAATTGCTGTTGATTTATATACAGACAGATTTATGCTATCTGGTGTAAATGTTACGTGAAGCAATGATAAGCTGTATTTTCCTGTCTGTATAGTTTATCTTACAAATCCTTTCTAAGTTGGCACTATTGCATTTGATGCTACTTAGATGAATCACTTGGGTGAATTTTCCAGGCAATCAACTGAATTGCTGATTTCTGTTTGAGTTAGTAAGCAGTTAAATTACCAAGCCTCCAGTTTTGCTTTTTCAGTTTTTCCATCTTCAAACACAGAGAAGAATTGAGATTTGGCATGCCTGTTTGGCCATTCTGAGTCCTACTGAAAGAGACAATATTTTAACTTCTGATCAGAGAAAGGATTGCTACAAACTAAGTCTTACTTGCTTGTTGGTGGTTGGAGGTGACAAAAAGGTAGCAAGGTAGAGAAATTTTTGGAACAATATTAAATTGAAGTAAGATTGAAAGGAAAAGGATATTATGCAGTTGTTTTTTTTAATAGATTCTAAATTAGTTTCTGGCTGAAACTTATGGCATGTCCCAGTCTGTATTTTTGAGAGTTCATGTATCTCACAAAGAAATGAAATAATACTGATTGAAGAGGTTGAGAAATGAGCTCAGGAATAATAAGCTTCTTCGAAGAACTTTGATTCAAGTATCAGTAAAAATACAGTCTGTTCTGACAGAGCAGATTTTAGGTTTAAGAAATGATTAAGCCTCTGGTTCCATGGCTGGCACAAGTTAAACGTCACACAAAAGCTGCTCTGCCTGGTTTCCTGAGAAGAAAGGATCTTGCTGTGCTGCTCCTAATTGCCTCCTAAGTGGAAGTATTAACTTGGTACTATTGAGGTGACCCCTCATTTGTGTCTTCCATTGTCAGACACTTTAGGGATGCAGCCACTTGTGAGTAGAAGTTGTTTGTGTGGGATTAAGTTTAGTGAAATTTTGTTTAAAGAGTATGATTAATATTTTAAAATCTCTTTCAGATGTTGCTTATCTTTATGAATCCTTAAACACAAAACATGATGCAACTCAAGAACCAGTAGGTAAGGAAGTAATTCAAGATCCATGAAGAGGAGCTAAGCTCCAGTAACTAATGTAACTCTCCTGAGAGAGTTTGATTCTTTGGAATTTTGAAGCCATGATATGTTGACTGTCACACAGATGTTTTTCTTTCCTTTCTCCCCTTCCAACTCTAGAAGTTAATGTAGAAAACCAATGCCATGTGACCAAAGATACCTCACGTACAGGAAGAAGTAATGATGAGACCCAAATTACCTCATCACTGTCAGCTACTCAGTCTTGCTATGAGGAACCACAGCCATCTACTTCTACATCAAACCTCTTTAATGCTTCTTCTACCTCTCCGATTGAGTCTGCATCTGTTCAGCAGGATAATCCATCTACATCTGGTGAGACTTGGGTCAAGTATTTAAAGTTTGATCACACAGTCATAGAATATGCTGAGCTGGAGGTGACCCATCAGGATCACCAAGTCCAGCTCATCAACTGTTGCTCCAGTTTTTAATTTAAACAGATTGATCTCTTACCCCTATCACGGTCTAGAATTTGCTTTGTAAAGTTCCAGTGAAAATACCAGGTGGATATGTGCATTTTAACTTTCTCTCTATGAGCAGACAGGGTAAATCCTGATGTATGAGTGAAGGAATTGTGAGATTTCCTGTATGTGTTTGTCAGCAGTTCATTGGGACCTCATTGGCTCCTATGGAAACAAAGCTTTCCCTTTGCTATGATCTCAGCCTGTTATGTATGATCAGTATTGCGTAACTCCCGCCTGGCATCTTTATCAGGAAGACCTGGTGTGGATAATAGTCTTAAGAATAAATACTCCACAATTGAAAGAGGAATGGGGATTTTAAGTAGGGTTACACAACTAATAGGTTGTTTTCCCCTCAGGTCTTCCAATTAGCAGATTGGTTCAGAGTGTGTTTAGTAAGTTATGCAGACTTTTCTTCTCAGCACCACTTTTTCCTATTCAGATGTTTGGATTGAGTCAGGGTTTGAGTACCTTTTGTTTTCACAGGTCTCATAGTTGTGTGCAGCCATGTTCATGTTTCTCTTTTTATTTTACAGGATCACAGTCCTCAGTTGTCACTCTTGTGCCTGCTTTCCCCATGTTAGAATCCATGTGTGTAAGAGCACTGCACGACAAGCATGAGAAGGTGGATGTGAATGCTGAAGCTTCTGCAATTGCTCCAGAAATCACTGACAAAGAAAATGCAGAATCAGATTCTCAAAGAACATGGGAGGAGGAAGGTTTGGAACCTGCTAAGAAGAAACTGAAAGGAGGCTAGTATACTATAGTATTCCGCAACTTAACCTTCATCCCCGCTCCTCCAAATTGAATTATAACAGCTGTCATCAGTCCTTCACCTTGTTTCTTGTGTCTCGCTTGATTTCTGGTCCCATGAAAGTAATGTCTTCAGTAGCAGAAGCTGTAGTGTGTAAACCAAGAACCTCTTTTGGGACTGTTGCCATTGAACAGTGAATCAGTGCAGATCTTTCAGGGATTTTTTTAATACTTGAATAAAAATAAGTTAAAAAAAGCTTTAAAAACTATCTCCTTCTGTCTTTGTAGATGAAGATACTTGCCCAGATCTTTCACCAGCAGCTCCAAGTGAATGTATAATTAAAATTGGCTCTGAAGATGCAAAAACGTCAAATGTGAAACCAGATAAGATGGAAGAGACGTTAACTTGCATTATCTGCCAAGAACTGCTGCATGACTGTGTAAGGTATGTAAGAGTGACAAAAGCTTTAATCATGTGGTAATAATGCAAGACATTCAGTGACAACTGTTTGAGGAGGTCAGGATAATCAGCATTTTCCCAAGCCCTCTTGATTTTTCTTTTCCTACCCTATGTAGATAGTCAAATCAATGCTAAATAGTTTTTTCAGGGTTATGGATGAATCTGAAAAAAATGAAATATTTGTATTTTGACTCCATTTCTTTGTTTTCCAGCTTGCAGCCTTGTATGCATACTTTTTGTGCTGCTTGCTACTCAGGATGGATGGAAAGATCATCTTTATGTCCAACTTGTCGTTGTCCAGTAGAACGCATTTGTAAAAATCACATATTGAACAACTTGGTTGAAGCTTATCTGATTCAGCATCCAGGCAAGTTGAACAGTGTCTTTGGCAGAATCCAATGGATTTCACACTTGAGCTGCCTAACTGATGTCAGGACACACTGTTGTCTATAAAATATCTGTGTGGTTTTTTACCCTGCTGTTTTCTCTGACATGGCTTGTCAGAAAACAAGTGCATTTAACATGACATAATAACCTGTGGAAGGTGATTTAATAATGTGAGTATGCTAAGAATCTTTCATTTTAATTTGTTACTTAATCATGAGAAGGATGCTTTTGAAAAATAGACTTGAATGTAGATTTAATTAACTTTGATGGTGACCTCTTGAAAACAAAACTTAAGTTGCCTGATACTGAACTTCTTAACAGAGAGGGGAATTTAACTAAGATGATCTAGAACTCTCTCATCCAAAACCAAGTATTATGGAAATGAAAACACAATAATGGTAACTGTGTTAAGAAAGTAGAGTGCAGATAAGGGATGTGAGGTGTTATTTTCTCTTGAAATTTGAATTTGGTTCTCATGCCAGATAAATGTCGCAATGAAGATGATGTTCGGAGCATGGATGCCAGAAACAAAATTACTCAAGACATGTTGCAGCCTAAGGTGCGGAGATCTTTTTCAGATGAGGAGGGAAGTTCTGAAGATTTACTGGAATTGTCTGATGTAGATAGCGAATCCTCAGATATCAGGTATGTCTGTCTTTAAGTTGTGTGCTGAATTAAATGTGCTTATGTTTAAATGCACAGACCCACAAACTGAGCTAGTTTCACAAATGCTATTACTGCTGATAGTGTTTCTGTGATCATTGCCAGAATCTGTTTGCAGATTAAGTTCATTCTTGACTGTAATTAACTTGGTAGTTTTGCTGGCCATCCTTTTGAGCCTTGAGCAATTAGCAAAAGTTTAATCTATGAGAGTCTGACGAACCTTGTCTAGCATAGTCATGTAAGTTATATTTGCATTTGTTTGGTATAATTTCATATTGTCCTTTCAGTCAACCATATATAGTATGCAGACAGTGCCCAGGGTACCGAAGACACTCTGTTCCAACTGTGCCTGGCACAGGCCAGGAGACAGAGGCAGGAGGAATGCAGGCTCTGGGAGATGCTCCATCAACCTCTGCCAACTTCCCTGCAGGTCAGTGTCACATTGCCCCAGCAGTGCAGCACTGAAATACTGCAACTCAGACACTGGGGGCAGAGTCACAGAATGGCTGGGGTTGGAAGGGACCCTTGAAGTTCATCTCCAACTCCCCTGAGCTAAGCAATGAGCTGTGTTACAACAATGAGTTAAGTTAGACCTAAGCAAGCTCCCTCTCACGGGACTGTGAGAGCAAGTCCACACCTATGTCTTTGCAAATACGTTTGGCTGTGATTGTCAAAAATGGGTTGCTGATGATTGAGATGGTTGAAAAGTTCTTAAACTTTTCTATATACTGAAATACTTTACACACCTGTGCAGTTTAGAAGTCTGAATGCTGTTTTTCTGCTGTTTCATATAGTCTTTGTGAAAAGGTTGCTTGTTACTTAGAGATTTTTTATTGTTAATATTCATTAAGATTACTCATCCAGATTGTAATTGTGTAAATTGTTCAAATTTTTTTTTTTCCTTTTTAACTCATCCAGCTGTTCAGGAATATGTGTGTCCTGCTCAGGGAAGTCATGTAATATGCACCTGCTGCTTTCAGCCAATGCCTGACCGAAGAGCAGAGCGTGAACAGAATCCTCATGTTGCTCCTCAGCAATGTGTGTACATTTTCTATTTTATTTCCTACAGAACTCACTCTCTCCTTATTTATTACTAGATTTAAATTTACTTGGAAGGCTGTTTGTTACATGAATCTTCTTTATTTGGACGCTTGTAGTGACAGCATGAAAGAATCTTTCTTTATAGAATTTATTAGTCCTTTAAATGAGAAAGTTGTATCTTCTTTTAACCAAGTTTATTAGGACTCTGTTGTTACTGATTTACGAGAATGGTAGCTGTTGAGTTTTGTTGTGCTCAGGTCCCTACAGGAATTTTCTTTGTTATTTTACAGGCACAGTTTGTCTGCAGCCCTTCTGTCACTTGTACTGGGGCTGCACTCGCATGGCGTGTTTTGGCTGCCTGGCACCATTCTGCGGTATTGTGGAGTAATTTTTTTTTCTTATCAGCCTGTTCACTTTGCAATATCTGTCTATGTTTAACTTTGAGACCTAGATTAGTTTGTAGCACAGTCATGCAAAAAGAAGCAAGGCCTGTGTCCTCACATCACAAACACAAAAAATTGAAATGACATGTGTCTTAACTTTGAGAGGATTTAATTTTGCATCTTCGTACAATATTGGGCTTAGAAGCTGAACTTGCTGAGCACAATTCTTTCCAGTATAAAAAAACCATGGTGTATTTCAGTCTGGTAAGAGAATCATACAAACCAGTGAAAAAGCATTGAACATCTGATGGTAACAGATGAGAAAAGAACCTTGCCCTCTTGAACATGCAGACTTCTGAAACTCAAGGTTTTTTTGACATTTAAAAAAGTAAATTAGAGCAGTTGGAATGGCTTGGCTGCAGTTTCAAGTTAATGGAATGTGCTTTATTAGCACTGGTAATTTGTGCAGCTTGGTAGTGTTTGTGGACTGAAGCTGAAATTTTAAAATCTCAGTATCTTGTCTTTGCCACTAGAAGTTATAAATCACATGCATTAGCAAATGTTGAATGCAGTCATGTACTTGGTGCTCACATGAGCCTGTGCATGTTATTTCAGGAAACAGAAGAACCTTCAGAAAATGTGTGAGGGCCATAGGGTTTGGGCAAGAAATAGTAACTTTTCTTCTTCTTGTTCTGATTAGAAATAAATCTTGGCGATAAGTGTTTAGATGGCGTCCTGAATAACAACCACTATGAATCAGATATCCTAAAGGTATGTTTAGAAATCATTGTGTGTGATAATAACAAATGTACGAAGTTTAAGATGAACTCACTGATGAAATGGAAGTGATGTGCTGCCTAATAGTTACAGTGGCAACACTGTCACTTGCAGAACCTGATTGTAAAAGGTTGATTAAATGAGCTCCAAATGATCATCCAAAATATTATTTAAGAGAAAAATAGTACAGTAAAAATGTGCCAGGAATGTGCTTGTTAAATAATTTGTCCCAGACAAGTTAAATTTCACACTAACTTGTATGGAAAATACTTTGCCCATACTATAACAGGGTTGCCTGAATTAAGTAAACTGGATGAAATCTTGATTTGAGGTAAATGAGAGTATAACTGGAATGAACCTATTTGCAAACTTTTGGCAAAAGTGGGGATCTGAAGAAAAGATACTTAGTGGAAAGTTTTATCGGTGGTCTGAATGTATCACACTAATTAAGTTACAGGTATTTAATTTTTACTTGTCATCAACATAAACCCATTCTGAAAACATAGTTACTGATAGATTTGGGAATATTTGAGAATAAATGGCTTGCTTACTCTTTAAGATTGGAGATTTTTCTAGATTAAACACTTAAATTGCTCTTTTCAGGATTACCTGGCATCCAGGGGTCTGACATGGAAAAATATGTTAAATGAAAGTCTCTTAGCTCTTCAAAGAGGAGTTTTTATGTTGTCAGGTACGTGTTGTGTTCAGTTTGCACGTGCATGACTCCTTGTCTGGATGTAACTCAGCAATGTTGCCAAGAAGTTTGGAGTTCTGTGTACAGAACCAGTGCAGTCCTGGCTCTTTAGTTAAACCTGATTTATTAAGCCTTACATTTTTACAAACTGGTTTTCTCCCCAGATTACAGAATTACTGGGAACACAGTGCTTTGCTACTGTTGTGGCCTTCGCAGCTTTCGAGAACTTGCCTACCAGTACAGACAGAATATTCCTGTTGCTGAATTGCCAGGTGGGGATTGTTCTGCACAGTAAGGAGGGAAAAAGTAATTTAAAGAGTTAACATGAGTTTTGTCTTTGTATCGGTGTTATTTTGGCACTTTGATGAAGCCCAGTGCAAATCTTGTTACAGGGCTAATGTGTTATGCTCCTTGCTTTACTTGTCAGCTGCTAAGTTTGTGTATACTTACTTTCAGACTCCCTAATGGAAACTTTTCTTTCAGTATCGTTTCTCATCTGTAGAATAAGTATATCTGCAGAGTGAAAAGAGGAACTCAGTAAAATCAGAATATGGTCAACAGGAACCAATTGCTGTAATTAAATTTCTTTTCCCATTTAAATACATAAAATTATGCATCTTCTGAACAATTTAACATTTTACCAGCTCTCAACTAGGAACAAGAATGCTTTTATAAACTGATTTTAAATCTTTCCATTTACAACTTTAGTATAAAATGGCATGCAAGCAACTGTCCCTCCTTCAGACTTAAGTTTGTTTGGAACAGAAGCTGTTCCAACAGTTTGCTTTTAAATATTACTTCTGTAAACCTAGTTCTTGTTGTTAACAACAGCTTCCCAGTCTTAAGCTGTTGAGAACTCTGTGCTGCTGTACATAATGAGCAAAAATTGTGTACCTGTTTTGCCCTTAGGATTGCTTTTCAGTTCAGCTGCTGGACAGCTGAGTTGTAATGTAGGTGAAGGTGCGGGAAAACAGCAAACTCTACCCAAATTAATATTTTCTCTTTTGTGTGGAAATACATCTAGGCAAATGCTGAGTGTCTAATCAAGTCCATCTCTATTAAAAGCTTCAGTTGACAGCACTGCTGACCAAATACTTTCATCCTAAGTCTGCATTAACTTAACATTAAAAACTAAATTTTTGTCCTTCACAGAGAGTTTGCTTTGTTCCCAGAAAGGTGAAACAATATAGTTCTGCAGTTGTTTCTTGCCAATCATGTCTTGTTTCTGATGAGTAACCACCATTAGCAGTGGTTTACTAATCTGGGTTGCTTAAATGACTTTTGTAATAAATGTAGCATTTCATTTGCTCTTCTTGTAGTGACTGTCACGTCACGTCCTGATTGCTACTGGGGACGCAACTGTCGAACTCAGGTCAAAGCACATCATGCCATGTAAGTTATACACTTTAGAAGGTGGTTTTACTTTGTGATCCTTAAAAAAACCCAAACCAACAACAATCTAAAAAGCTACCTCTGAACTGCCAGAACTTGCGGCGTAAAGCAGGACTGGGTGAGCATTGGGGAATTTTTTTGTCATTTTTGTTCTTAACACAACTTTGAAATGAGCCCGCTGTGCATGTCAAGGGCACTACCAGCACTTCTAAGTTGATGTAACCCATGGCTGGCACTTCTTGAGTCTGTTTTTCCACCCACTGGGGTGGAAGGATTCTTTTAGTGAAGTGCAGCTTGCATTGAAGGGATGAATTGGTGGGAATAATTAGCAACAGGAGTAGCTTGGAGCATGTAACATAAGCCACAGCAGGTTCCTGAGGAGTTTCTAAGTCTTACATCTCTGACCCAAGGAATCTGGCATGCTTCAAAAATGAAATACTGAGCCTGAAAAGAGATTAACTCTCTACTTGTCAAGAGTTTAATGCCAGCCTTGGATTCCTGGTATCTGGTCATATATAAGAAATGTCCTTCCAAACTGAATAAAGCTTCTTGAATAAAAATATCAAGGCCTCTGATGACCGATGCAGTTTTGTTCTTATAAAAAGATGCACACATAAGACAAATATTAAAGACTCATAAAACAAAGCAAAAATTTTCTCCCTAAGAGCTTACTGGTTTCAGGGAGGGCTGAAAAATCCTTCTTGCCTTATGAATAATTCTCTAAATTCTCAGTATAATTTAAGATAGAGGAGCTGTTATTGAGAAATTGCCTTAATGAATAGTAGGTTCTGCAGTATCTTTCTAATGTTGCAATGTACATACCCGCTTAGCATAATTCCTTTAATATTTCAGGTACTGTGGGTTGAAAATAACCAGTCTGTGCAGCTCAGGCGAGCAGATCATAAGACAGACTTATAAAATATTCATCTGCAGTCTCTTACAAATTTAAAGGTTTTACCAAATAGCTTTCAAAAATAATTTTGGATTTAAGTTGCAGATGTAATTTGAAGTACCACTGCTATCTGTAACTTCACATTATAGGACTGTCTGTGTTCCCAGAGAAGATTTTGTTTTGAAATGTTAGCGTTAATTCAATATCAAAGTACTCACCAGTCATCTTTGTTCATGTTGTGGATAATTTCATCTAGAATAAAAATGACTCAGGGGTTTTTTCCTTTTTATTCCTTTTCCTTTTTTCTTTTCTTTTCTCCAAGCAGTAGTCCTTCATAGAACTTTACTGGCTGCTACTCTTAGTTCCTAAAATCCATAAAATCAAACAATCCTGTCATACCACTCCTTTATATCCAGATAATTTTTAAATTTTTAAAATTGAGCTAAATTGTTCTGCTAAGTAGTTAGATTATGTGAGCAAGGTTTTTCTGATCTTTGATCTAATCCAGCTGAGGTGAAAATTCCTTTGCTCCATTTCCTCCACATGTAGTGACACACTCAACACCCCAACTTCTGTTTCAGTTGTGTGTAAGGGGCCACATGGCCCAAGCAAGAGAAAAACAAGGAGTGAGCAGTGAAATGTTTTTGACAAGTGGGAAGAAGTGCTTGGTACTGAATTATGTTATCTGTTTAATCCATGAAGACAGGTTTGCCATACCCATACAACTTATATAAATACAGGCTGAATAAAACTTTCTCTTTCCAGAAGATTCTAAGCCACTGAGAGAATGTGTTTATGTTGAAATGTATAATTAGTCTGGTTAATTCTAGTTCTTAATGACTTGTGTAATGCTGTCTACTAAAAGTTACTGATATCTTGCAGGGGAAAATTAATTCACCGATTCCTGTTTAAATTGCCTTCTGAGTTTGAAGTATGTAGAAGTATAGAGGAATGCTTTTTAATAACAGGTTTTCTCTGTGTGTAATAAAACTAATGAGAGTTAGGCAGGAGAGATGTTGAAAATCCTGTTACATGTAAAATGGCAGTAAAGTATGATCTAAACAGGTTCTAAAAAAGATTTTAGTGTGTAAATAGTCTGCTTTAGACTATTTAACATTTTAAATACCCTGTGCAAGATGCTGACTTGCTTTTGTTGCCTGACTTCTGAGAACTTTTTTACATTTTAATACTCTTATGTTTTTCTTATTTTTAGGAAATTCAATCACATTTGTGAGCAAACACGATTCAAGAACTGAAAACGTGTAGTCTGTAGAGAGGGGACAAAAACCTATTACACTGCTTGTACAGTTTAAGGTTTTAGGGGATCTGCTCAGTTCCCCCATAGCAGGGAATCATTAACTTTTGCATCAGGTAACCTGATGTGGAATTTTTAATTTGTAGAATTTTACAGCTGTACATGAATAAGGTAGATTTTTTTTTTCCAAGGTAGTCCAGCAAGCATTGCATTCCATTCCATGCTCATGACTACGGTGTCCTGTGTCACCTCAGTGAAGAACACAAACAAATCACACTCACAAAAACCAGCCATATCTTGGGATGACCTAAGACTAAGGAGTGTATTTGCACTACTTGTGAAGAAACTAAGAAAAATCATTAGACTTAAGATAGAGAAGTTTTGTAAAAGTATCTGATGGGTATTTCAAGAGCCATTAATATTTAAGAAGGATATTGTCAGTGTATATTTGTAACTGCATTTTGCGGTAGTCCGATATTTTGTTGCTACCCATTGCATTTGGGCTAGAAACCACATCAATAATTCTTTTTTAAAAAATCCATCCAATAAACAGCTGTTTCAACTTAAAGCTTCTACCATATGTGCAGTGTTGCAGTGGAGGTAATGCAGTTTCCTTTCTTAGTTTAGACATGTTGATGTTTTTATTCATGTGAAATTACAAAAAGAATTGCACAAAAATTTGAAGATCACATTTAAAGTTGGGGTAATACTTGAAGCAGAACAGACATCTGCTAATATTACTTCTGTAGTGTTTTATATCAAAAGACCAAACAGTGCTTTTGACATAGAGCAGCCAGTAGGACACACTGGTTCATTTTTTTGTATTTCTTTTTTGGTTTAATACCATGTGCTAAATATGTACCTCTGCAATGCAGCTGTTCTCTAGCATGCATACACTGGTGAAAATGTAGAAAAAGCTATAATTTAAAACAGAATATAGCAGCTTTACTGGAAGGAACAATCGAACAGAAAATGAGTGAGTTTGGAGAAATTGTAGCAATATGGAGGCATTTCTGGATAGGGATCATGAAGGGGCACACTGGTGTCACTGACATAGGAAATGTAGATTTTATTTTCATGCCTTCTTCAGTCTCATTCAGGAGATGTTCCAAGTGTCATTAAAAATAAAGAAATTCTAACTTTCCCCCTGCCCTACAAATTGATATGATCATAATCTGGTTGCTAATGTTGACAAACCTCAACTGGGACCAATTTTGTTTTCATCATACCTAGAAGAGTGAAGCAGAACAAGAAGAAAGCATACAAAGTTACCTCTGTAGAGACCATGTTGTTTTTAAGTATGCCTTATTTTGTGAGCAGGATTTATATTTGGATGTTAAAAAGTGTACACACAGTATCTTGTGACATAATGGAGCACAAATGATGCAGCACATCGTGTCTACTGGTTGCAGTGAATTAAACAACTATTTCCAGTAATGCACATCTTAATATGAATGCTAATTAGAATGATGTCTTTCTGTTTAGATTCTTTATTTTTGAAAATAGCTGTCACAAGGATGGGTCTGTTGACCATGCCCTTATGCTATTAAAAATACACTTTGTTGTGGACTTCTCTTCCTAATCTCTGGGCATTTTCTCCTGTGAGTAGGATTGAAATTGGATCTGGAATATTACTTGAAACTTCTTTTAACAACAACAGTGTGTTTCTGTCTTTTAGTATTATTAACAATGTTCTGTTGCTTCTGTATTTGTATTTTATGTTTAGATTTTTTTAATGGTTATTGTATCTTCTCAGGACAACCATTCCCAGCTGGTTTTGATCTCATTTTCATCTCTGGCTGTGCATGTAGCAAATTGAGTGCAGTTGTGGAGATCAAGCCTTTGCACATTATGTGCAGAAATGTGCTTTACATTCTCATTCACCACTCCCACACCCCAGATGGGCTTTCAGCACAGCCTTGTCACTGTGCTGGTGTTCAAGCCTCTTGTGCTGAAGTTGTTTTGTTGGTCAGGAGTAACTTGCACTTACTCGAGTTATGTTTGTGTAGGGGTGTATTGTGTGACCATAAGAAAAAAAAATTGAGGGAAAAAACCCAAACAGCAGAACTCATGTGCTTAACATCTAAAGTACCTGTGCAGTAGATGTTCTTCAAGTTCTTTTTATAAACCCCTCTTCCTTTTCCCTGACACAGGTAATTAATCTGCCTTTCTATGCATATAGGGTTGCAGTAGTGCAATGGAATGAAGGGATTTTTTTGTCATTTATATTGTACCAGGAGGAGATCAGAAATTGACTTGTAGATGGGGAGGGTGAATAAATCTTGATCTTTATATGCTCTTAAGTAAGTAAGAGTATCTGTCATGGGTATTACATACTCTACATTAGACCTTTTTAAATGTATGGTTACCAGGTGATAGTTAATGTGATAAATGTATGAACTATACTTGGTGTAATTGTTTAAATACTTTAAAGGTGCAGCATATTTTTAACCTGTTTAAAGCACATCCCCACCTCCTTTATAAGAGATGTTTGGAAGCTGAGCATGAAATGTGGTAGAATAGATGTGGAAACCAAGGTGATTGTGATAGGAGTTGACATAGTGGTGAACGAAGTATATAGTGTCTCTCTTTGAGAGAAGTTCTTTTATAAAGAAGGTGGCGAGTAGTTCTTCCAGTTCTCTTTTGTGGTTTATTTTTTTTCCTGAACTAAGAAGTTATTAATTAAAAAAAGAAAAAAAAAGCTACTGAAGTTGTCTGTTTGTGTTTCTTCTGCGGCATGTACTCTGACCACAGAAATGGATGTATGCAACATTTGCTAATACTCAGTGAAGCTGTTAATTATTTGAGTGTTGAGATTTTACAAGCTAATACCATCCCTGAACTTGCAGTAACTGAAAATGACATGAGTTTGAGAATAACAAAAACTTCCTTAAAAGTGTCAGGTGATACTGCAAGGGATCATCAGTATCCCTACAGGATCTATAGTAAATCATATAAGCAAAAGACTATTAAATATAAGTAAGAGGGCTTCAAGGTGCTGACAAATTTTCAAGTTTGCTACTTTTTAAAAGGTAGTTACTATTTTAGTTTCTTGCAACACCAAAGTGACAAGTATTTTGCCACCTGATTCGCCACAGCAGCCTAGATGAAATTACTGTAATACTGTGTTCATCTTTATTGCAGTTTATTTGTATAAATTATAAGGTTTTAAATGACTACTGTCAGTACAACTTTTTCTGAACAGAAGTTTAGCCTTGCTGAGTAAATAGGAGGACTTGCCTGCACCCTGTTGTGTCTGAGGTGGAAGACAGCGGTGCCAGAGGTTGTTAAGCTTCAAGTTTCAGTTTAGCATCCCAGGATTTTTGTGCTGCTGCCATTCCCATGCTTGAAGCTGGATACCCTTTGATGTTGTAGCTAATCTATGTTGCTGTTCTTAAACCAGCTGTCAAGCTAAATTGAAGTGAAACTCACACTCAGGTTAAGTGTTGTAAAAGTGAAAACACTGTGTTGTTCTGTGCACCAGAAAGATGAGCTGATAGCCTTTAAAACTAATAATTTTGGCTGGCCCTGCACTTGCAGTGGTGGGTTTAAGTGTTTTATACTCCATTATGTCAACAAATGACTTGTAACTAATTTAGTTTGAGGAAGCTGCTGATTTGGGATTTATGCACTATTGAGAGATCAGGTCTGGCACAGCCAAAGCTCTTCCAAGCAGTTTCTCCATAAAGAATAAAGAAGAATGTTGGTGGGACTGAGGGGGAACAAATGTGTGGCCACTGGCAGCTCCTAGAGCCCTTGGAGTGGCTCAGGTACTTGAACTCTACAGGATGATTTCTGCTTAAACTCTGAAACTGTTTTCATTGTGTTTAACAGGAAAAACTTGATATTTGACAGTCCGAGGTTAATCATTAGCTCTTTCATTCAGCAAACAAAATAAATGCATTTGGTATCAATTTCTGGTCTTCAGCAGAACTGTGTAGGGCAGATGGCTTAGCCTGCAGCAAGAGCTTAGAGAGATAAGTTGATTCAAGTAAAAGGAGTTAAGAATTTGGGAAGTGAATGCTTATTCCAAATTATGCTCTGAAAATCTGGTTTCTTATGGCCCCTTAGAAATCTGCTGGAAAGGAGCCTTATTCTTTATGGTCTGCCCTCTTAAAAATAAGTCAACAGTCACTGAAAGTTAGGAAAAAACATCTTGATTTTAAGAAGAACATGGGAGGATTTTGCATTTTTTCCACCTATTTTATCTAACATTCTTTCTGCATGATGTTTGGGAGCTGAAATACCACTTACACAATTCCAAGGAATAAGTTCTGAAGAAAACTAATTATACTATTTCCCACAGCAATGCTTAATATGCAAAGATTGCTGCTAAATCTGCTTTCCAGGTCATCCTTCTTTTCTTCACACTTCCATTTTGACTTTCAATGAGGTAATTTCACCCTTAAGCTCATTAGTTTCCATAGGAAATGAATTATAAAAAATGCTAAGTGTGCCATATGAGGTTTAACATCAAAGACATTTCTAGACAGACTGTGAATATATGTTGAAGCTGTATTTAGTCTCTGTTGGGTATTCTTTTCAGAGCTGCTGAGTTTCACTTGCTTTCATTAGGTAAGTGTTGGCTTAGGACTTACCTTTTCTTTTCCCTTGCAATCCAAATTAATCTTTAATTATTTAGAATAAAATCTACTGACTGGACTGTTTGAGTCAAATGTGTTTTGTTAGGGCTCACGTGCCACTCTCCTGAGGGGAAAAAAACCAACAAAACAGTTCTGAGTGGAAAGAGTTGTAACCAACTGCCCTTAACAAAAACTTGGAGTTGTGAAAGGAGACCTCAGTTCATGTTTTGCTACTAAGTTATAAGTGGATTTTTCTTGCTAAATGCTGTTCTGAATCTTCCAAGTTAGGATGAATTACCTGGATGTTGAATCTGTTGTTTTCCCTTTGAGCCTCCATTCCCAACCAGTTTAAATACCTGACAGTAAGAACTTCAGCACAGCAGATTCGTCAGCTTGTATAGCTTCAAGCTTTTATTTTGAAGTTCTGTTTGTACAATGGAAAAAATAGGGAATGCCCACATATTTTTGTCCTATTCAGTCTACCTAACATATTGGCTAGAGGGTTTGACTAGTATATTCCAGAATAAGTAATTTAAAAAAAAATTAAGGTGAATATTACTCAGTTTTGTTGAAAATAATACTTTTCTTTGCTAGCTCCATGATGTTTTTGGGGTTTTTTTTTACATTTTCCCCCATGCAGTTGTGATTGGAATGATTTTTTCCCCCCTCCTCAGTGAGTGTTTGGAGTGTTTATCCCATTTGCTGCTTGGTTACAGAACACACAATCACACAGTGGCAAGCCCTGCACTGCACAAGGGTAAAACTGACTCCAGGCCCCATGCATGAGGGATGAGGTTTTCTGTCATTAAAAGTGGCAGCATAGCTCTCCAAAGTAATAATAACTGTTAGGAACAAAATAAATGCCATAAGTAATACTATTTAAAAACTAATCCTAGTCAATATTTACAGCTGAGAGTATTAAAGCGCTTTATTCCACCCAGAGCTTTCAGAATTTAACTCTGCACTGTGACTTTTTTGAAGAGTTTGGGTAGAAGCTGCTTGTGTTCCTGGGGGGGAGAAAAAAAAGAAAATATGAGAACTTCAAAACAGTTGCTTTAGCTGTAAGAGGAGGAAAATATTTTATACATTCTTTGAAGGTACAAAATAAAACACAAATGCCTTGTTAGCAGTTAATTTTAGTGATCTACCTTAAAAAAAATCAAAAAAACCCCTAATCAAACAAAAAACTTCAGCAGGCAGGTCAGGAACTGAAGCCTCCCCTGGGGTATCTGCAGCACCCACCTGCAGGCACTGGGCTTCAGTATCTTCTAGTGCCAGAAGGCATCACCTTTAAATAGTGGTAAATCAGCCACTTCTATTCTGAGAATAAGCAGCACTGTTCAATATTGCATGTTCATCAGGAGCAGGGCCTCTCTCACCACATGGATATGTCTTTATGTAGATATATAGATATATTATATATATATGTGTGTGTATACAGTCTGTGCTGCAGCCAGGGTGCCTGGTGCAGTCCCGTGAATAATTGCAGGCAGCAGGCAGTGATGGATCTGAAAGGAAACACAAACTCCCACAGAAACCTCCTCTGGCAGCAGTTAGACAAACCTGGTTAGCAAAGTCTGTTCTTTGGTTATACAACAGGTAGTGGGGGAGGTCAGTGTAAACAACCACCTCATCTTCTGCCTCGGAGAAACTGGGAAGGATTTAAAAATGAGTGTTTGCTTTTCTGCTCTTCCACCACCACTGGGGTACCCCACACACTCTCCTGGTGCTCTGAGGCACGACTCAGGCTTTCAGCAAAACAAATTAAGTGTTGCTACACCATAGAAATGAGTAGTTAAACATGCTTTTATTGAAAAAGCCACTTTTCCCAGCCCTTTAAATGTAAGTATTGTCAATAATTGAACACAAGTACTTTTCAAAAGTAGATTTTAGTATTTCAACCTTCAGAAATGTAATAAGTAACAGAACATTCAATTATGTATATGAATTTAATGCAGTGGAAGTTGTTTAGTTAGAGTACTGAAGATTTCTAAATATTTGTAAAATCATAAATATATTAACTCTTCCCTTTTAATCAAGTAGCATTAATTTAAAACAACAACAACAAAATACCCACCAAAAAAGAACCAACTAACATGGAGCCAGACTTTGGCACTGAACAGAGTCTGGAAATAATAAATGCAGAGACTTGTTTGCTGTTCATGTTTGAGTCAACTGCTAAAGGGCAAATGTGTTTTTGCTTCCACTGCTACCAGCTGCACGGCTTCTATGTCTAGGTAAACATGTAAACGCACAGAGAAAATGTAAGGCAAAACCTATAGTCTTGTGTTGCATATCTCAGACGTTAATGGTGGCAAATGGAAGCTGTAACAGCAGGTGAAATCATAAATAATTCAGTTAAATATTTCAGCAATCAGTCTTAAATGCCTTCACAGAGAAGGATTAAGATAACCGGATGCACGCTGCAGCTAATGCAGGGGAAGACTTGTGCAGAAGATTTCCTTCTGACACCTGTTTCATTACATACTATTGCTTTAAAACAATGTGCTGTCTCAGCTGCAAAATGCAGCTTCAGAGGGAATTGTTTCATTTAAGAAAGAAAAACAATTCTTTTTGTCTCAATTTGTCTCAATTGTGAGACAAACATGCAGGAGTCTCTTGCAAAGATAGGAAAATATCACCAGGAGGCAATTAAAATACTGATGGGGTTATTAAAGGCAATAGGACTAGCAGGCTTCCCTTTGGTTCAGTCATTGAATGCCCTGGATTTGTACTCAGGGAGGCACAGCCACGTAGGGTTCATTTCTAAGGAAAGTGAGCACTCAAAGTTTGCCCCACCTTAATTTTGTCTTTCAAGTCTTGCCTGCTGAAGGAAGGGGAATAGTTCTCTATTCAATGTGCGTTACCAGCAATAAATAGCTGGTGAATATAGGATCAGAGCAGCTGCAGATATCCAAGTGTTGGGTGCTGAAGACTATTCCTAGTATTTCAGTGTTTTTGTACACATGCTCCTGTTGCCATGAGGAGTCATTTAATCTAGTGGACTGAGGTGTTCTAAGCCTATGTAGACCTAACAAAGATAAAGCTACATCAGACTTTAATAGAACAAGCATCTGGTGCTGGGTTGCTCAGCTTGTCTGTACACTTCTCTAAAGAGTTAGGAGATGAGATAATCTTGCTCTTTAATATTAGAGTTACTAATGCTTGGTGAGCTTTGCTAGACTGCAGAAGTTATGAAATACTTAAAATGAAGTTTACAAAACTGTATGCAAGCATGCATGATTGAATTCTTACCCTTGGCTTGGCAAGGCTTGGATTGTACAGGCAGAGCTATAAACAGAAGCTAACTCAGAGCTCCCAACAGAAAGACTCCAGTGATGCCGCAGGGACAGGGGACTGATTTACATTTCAGATATAAACCACGGTGTGACTGCCCCAGGCCACTTTCATTCCCATCCCAGAAAAGGGGTTCTGCAGTCTGAAGTACCTTTTCAGAGGATGCCTTCTTGTACAAACTACATCCAAATCTCATGCAGGAGAAGAGAGATGAGGTTAGTGAGCATGAGGGGAGATGGAATTTGTGCTGTGCTGTGATTTGTATCCTTGTAATCTCAGTCCCAACGTGTGGGAAGCAAAGACTGCTCTCAACAAAGCTGCCACATGTGACTGCCACACTCAGCTGCTCGGCACAGCTTCTGCTCCCCTCATGTCCCTGTTCCCTCTGCCTTTGGGAACTGATGTTTCAATCTTTCCAAGGACATCACTGGACTGAAGCTTGGCACAGCGTGGGGACAGCAGGGGTGTCACAGTTCTGTGAGGTCTCAGCAGTGTTGGCATCTCCACCTGCTGATCTCTGCTGGTCCCTGGAGGAGCTGGGAGCCTTCCCGTGACCTTTGTATGAAGGGGGGGATTTTACCCAAAGGGGAAGGCTCGATGTGAAGGTGGCAGAGCTGTTCCTCTCTGCAGTCAGAGCCACCGGCTGCTGCTCTGGCACGGCTGGAGCATACACAGCATTTTGCTCTGACAGGTGATCTCCACACTGACTGAGGTGTTCTGCCAGGACCAGAGGCTGCTGATCATCCCCTTCTTCAGAAATAACAAAAACTGGTTTGTTTTTATCTGTTTCTACCATAAGCTCCTTTGTTTTTGAACCGTTGACCAAGTTGATTTTCAGTGGGTTGGAGCTCTCCAGAAGATTTTTGGGGCTTTGGCTGTTCACTGGTGTTGCTGCCCCTAGATGTCTTGAGGGATCCAACGACCTCATATGTTTGCTGTCAGGGGAACTGGCTAAAAATCCAAAATAAGGGTTCCCAAATCTGGATTTCTTCAAATTGCAGGAGGTTAACTTTCGCTGCCTCTGTGCAGACAGAGTGAGGGGATATGAGGCATTACTGACAGATGAATCAGAGTAAACAGTCTCTGATGCTCCCTCTATCTCAGTGGCTGAGATTACCTTTCTGGTTGGCACACCTTGGGATCTTGCAGCTGTAGAAAAACCCTGCACAAAACAGTACAAAATTAGTACACATGCCATGAAAAGCAGCTCTCTCTCGAAACTTTGATCCTGAGAGAACTAAAAGTTTAAATTCCTAGTTATTTTAGAGGTAAGATGCATTCTTTAGCAAAAACCTATGTTATTACCTTAAAAAGGAAGAAACATCCTTTATTAGCTTTGTAACAAGCTGTTGGTTTGATGCCTACAGTCAGGGAGACTCAGATATCCCTGCCACACCTATGGATTCCTTGCAGTGCAATAATAATACATCAATTATAATAAATTCAAGGCCTAACCAGGGGGAAAAAAGCACATGTCAGAACACTCAATGAGATAATCTTGTCTGAAGGCATTTTTTAATATTCTTCTGGACTGGGGATAATTTCTTAACCAGGTGCCAACTGCTGCAAAATACAGCTGCTTAATATTTTAGGAAAGCCTGGCTTAATTACAACATAATTAGGCCAGAGAGTCTCCTATACACCAAGGAAGATGGACTGAGATGTGTTTGCACTGCAGGACGGAGAGGTGAGGCACTGGCCAAGGGGAAAATGCGTTCCATCAGTGAACAGTGGGAAATACTGGAGCTGAGACCCCAGCATCCTCCCCTCCCTGCAGGACTTACACTGCTGTCAACCAGCTTTGTGAAGGGGCTGTTGGTGCTCCAGCTGCACCATTTTTTCTGCAGCTGTGGTATTGGAGCCAGGAAGTCGTGGAAGGTGCGGGCGCTCCAGGTGCGCTGCCGGGGACAGGGGTTCTCCAGCTGCACGTTCCCCTTCTCAGCAGCGTCTGCCCCTGCAGCTGGGGGGTGGCAGCTCAGCCAGTCAGACACAGAGGCCGGGCTTGTGACGCTTCTTTTCAGGTTTTTGTCCTGAAAAGAGCAAATAAAGATCGTTTATAGGCATCTTTCATCAAAACGGTTTTAAAACACTTTGAGGACAGGCTGTTAGTGCAAGACACTGATTGATTCAGTGTTCTCAGAGGACACAGGAATGCAGCTTCTCCTCGTTGTTCTTCCTGTGTGCTACCTGAAGCTCCCTGCCTTCCCTGGAGGAAAGTTTTATCTTGCTCCCCCGGTTTTGGGTTTAAAGCTTCAGTTACGTCCTACAACCCAAACAAATATATGAAATATCTACAGCTTAAATTTACTGGAAGTATCTGACAGATCAGAGTCATGCACTTCACTGTGTAAAACAGAATTCTTCCACTCTGTTTGGCTCTTGGAAGGCTCCAATTGTCTCTGTCTGGGGAAATAAAACTTAAGGAGGATGGAGCCTACTGAAAGAAATCCAGAAGCAAGCAAGAAGAGAATCAGAAGTCTCAAAAATGCAGTTTGGGAGAAAAGACTGAAGTAAGTGGTGCTCTTTATCCTATGTAAGGGAAGAATTAAAAATAATTAAAATTAAAGAAAAAGGAAATAATCTGTTCTCAGTGTCTGTGCTGAATAGAGCAAGAAGCACAAGAACTGGATTGGAGCCAAGGAGATTTGCATTTCAAATAAAAAATGCTCTTCAGGTGGACAACAAGCTTTAAGAGGAGAACAAGACATCCAGACCTTGGCATCATCAGAAGGTGAGACTGCATTAAACTGCTGTCACCAGCCCTGTGAATGAACATGGGAATGAACTATAGGCAAACATCTCTTCCATACTTTATAAGTTCTGATATTGCATTTGAAATCACAATTTTTGTCCTTAATATTGATATGAGCTTAGAGCCAGGAAAGTCAGAGAATTCCTGACATTCCTATGAATCTCCTTTCATTCTTACTAATACTTCACCTGTTATTTAAGCCTCCTGTTACACAACTCTATACATATTTTTAATTTTCAGCTGTGCGAATATGGTTGTCATGAGAAGAATGCAAAATCCATATTCCCAAAGTTTGCACAGCCCTTAAAGAGTGTCTGAAATAAATCCCACAGTGTCCTGGATTTAAAAATCCTGAGAAACCAGATACATGTAATTTGTTATTTCTGAGAATCTGAATCTCCCAAGTTTCTCCAAATCAAAGAAACTATTTAGTGAATCTGTCATATTGGAAATGGATGGGCAGAGAGGCAAGAAATTAGCACTAGATCAGAAAAAGAAACTCAGTAGGAAGCCAGGAGAGGCATTCAGGCTCTGAATAAGTTTGTTTCAATATTAAGCTCCTATCCTAAGATTTTATTAAAGGGACAATCTTTATTTATAAATTTTTAAGCCAGCTGTCTTCTCCTTAGTGGCCCCTTCAGGTTGTCTTAGGATTTATTATTCTAATATTATTATAAATACCTCCAAACTTATATAAAAATTAGCCACTGGTTTTGAGATAGATACACTGGAAGTAACTGGGAAGATGAACAATGTATTTTCTAGACTTTTCAAAATGTTTTGGCAAGAAATGTTTGTTAAACTTCCATGATCATACTCTTCACTCAAACCTTAGCATCTGAAACTTGCAGGGTCTGATCAGAAGTCAGAGCCCATAGTCATAAGTTAGCCAAAGGGTGAATGGTGCCTAAAACCAAAGGGGATTTAGAAAGCCATGACTGCTGGAGGGCACCTGGCATCTCCCCAGAAGCCATCCCACCCTCCATTTCCTCACACTAGTCACAAACAGAGGGGAGTTTTTTCTCTCCCAGCTCTTCCCTTGTAACACAGGACTGGTGTCTTCAAATAGGTTTGAAAAGCTGCAGGGCAAAAGCCAGTTCATCACTGGCTCAGGCCCAGCAGAGCTGAGGCTCACATTTGGGCAGCACAGGACCAAGCAGCCAGACACAATTTCTCAGGGAAAAGGTCAAGATAATTTTTTAAATGAAAGCTCTTTATAATTTGACAAATTCTAGTCAAGCATTTTCCATGAGGTGAGTCTGCTGGCATTATTCAGTGTACTGTGGAGGCTCAGGGTTTCACATGTGTTTTCACATGGGGATAAGTGCCTGGCTCCTGCCAGGGAACGGGCTGTGCTCCAGCAGAGATCTCATCCCTCTGCTAGTGCTGGGCCACAAAGCCATGCACCACAGCCTCTGGGAGGCCAGGGGCTGGCTGGCCAGCAGCATTTCACACCCTAAAAATACACATCCAGAAATTCAACTGGAAACACGTCTAACATCCAGGAAGCTTCAGGATCAAGTGGCCTGATAAGAACGCATTTGAGTGCAGGTTTGTAATAGTCTGCTGTGCTCAGTTTCCACACCCCTGGAGAGGATGGTCTTCAGCTGTGGGCAAAGGCCCAGGGCCTTTAGAAGGCCCTGCCATGCTGCTAGGCCTGGCTTTCTGCTCCTTGAGGAATTTGTCTTTAGAAGGCCCTGCCATGCTGCTAGGCCTGGCTTTCTGCTCCTTGAGGAATTTGGTTGGGAGTATTGCCTCACTTGTGTGCTGCATGGACATCACTGAGGAGATGCTTCCTGGCTTAATAATGTGTTTAATTCTTTCAGTTACTTTCACTGTTTGAATGCTCTTTTATTTTTTATATATTTCTGAAGATTTCTATTCTGATGTTGCTTCTGCAAGCAATGGGGGTGTGTGGTGGGGAGGGGAGGTTGTGTGTATTTGTTCCTTCTGACTAAAGTGGGGAAAAGGGGCAGGAAAATGGTTTTCCCTCCTGCCTAGAAGCTGGATGTGTGGGGCTGCCACCAGGTGAAGCTCTCTGCTCTGGAAGGGACTGGGGAGTGCAGGTGTTTGCTCAAGGGTGCCCAGTCTGGCTACAACTCCCAGTGTCCTGCTCCACAGGAGGTTATGTTCAGGCAAGGGAAGGCTCCAGAGCTGTTTTCCCTTCTTTCCTTCTTTCTGCTCATCAGGGTGGCCAGCTGGAGGAAAAGCTCAGCACGTGTCTTACACCAGTGTAGGAAAATCCTGACCAGCCTGGCCTCCTGGCTAATTTCCTAATCAAGTGCAGGGATACAGAATGCTTTTGTTTTGTAAACTGTGACAGAAGTATTACACAGCCTGTCCTGGGCATGTGAGTTCCTTGTGCTGGTTGTTTATCCTCTTGTGGGAAAAAGAGACAGGGCACTGGAGAAGAGAGTATTGACCTGGGAAAGGCTTTAGCAGACACTTGTAATGAATGTGCTCTGTCTGCACTCACTCCAGGTTGAAGAGGTGACAGCCAGACCTGAGCCTTCTGAGCCATCATCTGTTTCTAATCAAATAAAGGACCAGGAGTCCAGGGGAAAGAGCTAAAATAAGAGAGAACCTGCTGAATCAATTCAGGTTTCTGTCTGTCAATTTGTGAGGGCCTCAGTGCTTTCACTTGAAGTATTTGATTTTTTTGGAGCCTAAACTGTTAATTTTCACGTCAGCTTGGTGAGACACTTTCTGCCAAGCTGAGGAGCTGAATAACTTCCCCGATCACTTGGGGTGGTGGGCAGGAGCAGGTCTGACTCCCAGGTCTTTCAGTTGCTACAGGTGGTAATTTTAATGGAGCATCAGCTTTGCCAATTAACACTTCTGCGGGTTGGTCCTGGCAAATATCTCCTTTATTTGCTAGTAGGGTTCTTATTTGAGGTAGAGTTCTGCATCTGCTCTTCCCAGAGCTGGGAAGATACTGGCTCAGGGGATCACAGGCCACATCATTTGATGGCAGCTCAGCTTGAGGGGTAGGAGAACTGCCTGGTTCAGTCCCTGCCTTTCTAGAAAGTGGGCATTAGGCAAAAATGGACAGGTATGCCAAGTGCTGTCCAAGAGGGACATCCTGCAGCCTGCTAGAGATGCTGGGGAATGTACCTGTATCCTGTAGGTGGTAAAGCTCAGCCCACTGGTCCCAGGTCCAGCAGAAATGATAAACACTTCATCACTCCCAGTCTCAGTGGTCACTGCAGAGATGGAGGAGGGCACATCTGGGTCAGTGTCCTGAGGAGACCGTTCTGTGCTGCCTCTGCAGGAAGTGACTGAGAAAGGCAAAAAATCAATAAAGACTGCTTGCAAGAGTCCAACACATCTGTTTCCAACTCCTCCATGACAAACCCTCCTCCCTCTCTCACCAGATGATCTAGAGCAGCCTTTGGCTGGCTGCTGCACCAGCCAGAACAAAATTCAAGTCAACAGTTTGCTCTCCTGAAACTGCAAGCTTTTGAAAACAAAAGAGGAGAGGAGAAACACCCTTGGGTCTGTTTTCTAATAAAACCAGACATGAACTGAAATTCCTTGTGTTAAACACACAAGGTTGGGCTGCAGATCAGAAACTTACAGACTTGCCCAACTCATTATTTATTTTTATTTGCTCCTACCTGCTAATATTGGGAGCTGTAGTTTTTGGTTAAACCCCAGTGGATCTGCTCCTACAGGCAGCCTGATGCTCCAGGGGCTGCCATGGAGGGGATGTGTGTCTGCACGTGTCCCCAAAGCCTGTCATCTGGTCCAGGCAAGGAGAACTCTGGCCACAACCTCCTCAAGAAGGAGATGGGAAGCTGTCGTGGCTGGGAGTGCAGAATTAGCTTTTTATGGAGATAACCTTATGAGAGCTGAGTGTGTAGTGGCTGATGGTTCACTGGGAAACTGATGGTGTGTCACAGCACAAAGTCACTCCCTGTTGGCCTTTGCTAACCAAAAGGGGCACTGGGACATTCATGTGTTGTGACTCAAAATTGCAGCAAGTGACATTCTCTGCAGCTTGGCTGGGATGGTTTTTCCTGGAAGCACACTGTGAGGTAAATCTCACCCAAAGCACCTCCATCCATACAGACCCACAGAAACAGTGGGCGCTGGGAGCTGGAGTTGGCCAAAGACCATCTGAGCATTATAAAACCCATCTTTCCTGGACAAAGTTAGGCCCAGGGCAGGTGAAACTCTCCCCCAGTTTATGGGTCTGTGTAAGTTGTTTGTAGCAGCCTGAACCCAGCACAGTTGCTCTGCTAACCCAGTGTCTCTGCAGTGCCATGTGCTGTGACAGCTTGTGTTGGCAGCACGCTGGAGCTGTGCTTGTGTGAGCTCCTTGCCAGGGGAATTACCCTACCAGGGAGGGAGGAGCAGCAAGGGACAGTCCCCAGACAAAGGCTTTCTGCTGCGGAGCAGCTCTCCAGCTGTGCTCTGGCGGGACAGTGACGAGGGCTGCGGGGAAGAACGATCTGATGAACCGGCTGGGGCTCCGGGCTGCCCTGACCCGCCCGGCCCATGCCCGCGCTTACCCGCCTGCTCCCGGCTCACAGAGTGGTTGTTGTTTTCATTCTCCCGGCTTGGCACCACCAGCTGGAGCTCATTGATATCGACAGTGGAGTTCTGGATCCTGTTCTACAACTCAGAACACGCCCCAGTAAACATCGTCAGATAAATAGTGCAACAGCCAATATGAAAGAGAGAAACAGAAATTGCTGAAGCATTAGCACTAACCTCCTGGTCACTGCATGCGTTGGATGAGCTCCTTTTGGGGCACGTTCTCTGCCTGAAAAGGAGAGACAGCAACAACAACAACAAGCCCTCGAGTGAGTTAAAGACCCACAGCAGGAAAGTTCTCGGCTCTGCTCATCCTGCAAGGGGAACCCAGCAGGTTATGAGCATCCAAAATACTTGCCAAGACTCAAGGCAGCAAGGCCTGTAAATAAGGGGAGAAAATTATATGCTCATGTGGTGGAAAGTCAGCTGAGGAAGAGAAGAACCTGTCATCTTCCTCCTATGCTTGCTGCAAAAGCAGGAACAGAGCTCAGCCCTCTGCCAAGTCCCACCAGGCTCCCCCTGACAGCTGCTCTTTCACATCAGTAACTGAATAGCAGGACTGAGATCCTTCAGTCTGGGCAGTGACATCCTTCTTGTCCTGCTAGACAGAATATTTCATCTGCATAGCTAATACTGCATGCTGGGTTATATTTAGCAAACAGAGAGCATCAGATGCTGTTCATTTGTGTGACTGTTTCACTAAAAGGCAGTGCTGTAGCAGATGATGATGGGATGAACATGCCTCCTGGCTGAAGGGAGACACATGCATCTTCTTAGCCATTTTTTTACATTCTTACTAAAACCCAGATTAAGAAATGACTAGTGTTATAAACATTTGAACGAATAAGACTTAAAGATATCACAAAGAGAGGCTGGCACTGGTGGACCTGATAGTGACTGAAACAAGTGTAGTCTGTGCCCAATGGTTCTCCAGGGGACAGTGCAGACACGGGGGACCATTAGGCACTGACCGATGGGATGCAACCCAGGTCATTGCAAAGGCAAAGTCTCACCCCCAGGTGATGGATGGGCAGCAGGCAGTGACTGGCAGGGCAGCTTGGGTGGGGACAGATGGCAACACTGAAGGCTTGATGGAGTCACTGTACACTCAAGGGTTGGGAGGCTAGGCAGACCTAAGGTGCAGTTGCAATTCATGGGTTGCAACCATACAGCAAGTTTGACTGCATGAGACAGGATTAAAATTAAATAAGATGGATGTATCTGTTGTTCTTGGGGCTTGGGAAAGAAAATAAAAAATCCCCCATTACTCGAGCCAGGCTTCATGGCCAAAAGTAATTAGAATTATTGGCCAACTAACAACTGAAGCTTTCATTCCCTCCCCAAGTAGCAAACAAAAGCTGCAGTGTGGCAGAGACTTGGAGTTTCCCCAGAGAGCTTTGCCCTGCTCAATGCAATGAGCCTGAGCAGATACTGCTGATGACTTGGTGCACTGGAGTGGCAGTGGGTGCCAAGCCCATCCCAGGCCATTCCTACTCCTGGCAAGGCACAGCCTGCTACTTTTAGCTAAGCAGGAGCAGCAGATAGAAATGGGGAAAAAAAAAATCAACAGCTAAACCTGGTACCAGAGGAATAAATAAAGTATGAAGAGAAAAGAAAGTGGAAGGCAAGTTTACAAGGCCAAGAGCTTCCAGGTTCCTCTTGGCCTTCTCTGCAGTGCCCAGTCCAGCCAGGACAGTGTCCCTGTGCCTCAGGGGTGGTCCCAGTTCTGAGTGTGCTGCACTGGTAAGGCAGCATCACTTCCCCCCTCAGCCCACCCCATGCCACCCTGACATTTTCTGCAGTGAGGACAGACTGTGGCTAATACACATTTGACACCTGTTTTCAAGCCCCTATTTAGGACAAGAAGCATAAAATAGAGCTTGATGGGCTCAATCTAAAAGAAGTTTAATGCCTTAGTGCTTAATGGCCTCAGCAGTCTTATTCTGAGCTGCATTAAAAACCCACAGCTGCGAGTTGTAGGCAAGCTCCAAGCAGTGCCAGTGGCTCTGGGGCCAGAGACCAACACCCTGGAAGCAGTTACCACAGAAAGGGGGAGAAAAGACTCTTGCAGTGCAACACAGGTGAGGTAACTCAGCACAGGTCATGGCATCACTTCCACCTGGCCTCACTTAAATGCTCTAAGTCTCATATAAAATAGAGTGGTGTAATCAAGGCTTCCCAGGGACAGCATGCAGGGAATACAGGAGGCTGAGATAGTAAACATAATGTCAAGAGGCTAAAGGAGTAGGGGTAGTCTGTATTTACATTCAGTCATAGCTGGCTGAGGTATAGATAGCTTCTTAAAAAAAAAAAAAAGAGTTGTAGAACAATGAAGAGGCATAAATGCCAGTGTTAAAAGAAGCAAGCCTAATCCTGTGCCATAGAGACCCCTGTAGGATGTGATGCCAGCAACCAGAACACACAAACATTGGTGAGAGGGGCTGAAATCCTGTGGACTTTTTTTTTTTTCTGTTGGTCAGCAAGAGCAGAACATTATTTTGTAAACATCTAACAAGCAAAAAGCCAAACTGTGAATGTGAGCAGCATGGCCTGACTTTCTAAACAGGCTTTGCAGAGGAAACCTCAGCCAGTGGAGCCTCAGATTGCTGGTGCAGTTTTTGGGTTGAATAATACTCTGTTCATGGATCGTTACAGTGAAATTAAATAGGGGTATTGGAGCAAGAACAGCCGACTCAACATGTGTATCAGCCCAGACTGCTGCCATAGCAAAGGGAGCCTGTTTCTGTCTCTTTTGAAGATTGGCAAGGGTATTAAAAAAAAAAAAAGTATTTGGTATCTGGAAGACATTTTCCACCAGACCTTTTCCTTTAGAGCTAGCAAAAAATTGTGGTCTAAATTAGTGCTCTGTGAGCTCTTTAAAAACAAAAAGCTTAGTTAGATGTATTACATGCAAGTTTAACTCTTATGGCTACAAAAAGCTGAGAGCCTGAAAGCAGGAATTTATATATATATAGCAGCAGAGATGATATTTAATCTTCACCACTGTGCCTGTGTTCTCTGGTGCCCAGTGTGATTGGCCTGCATTTCGTGTTTGTTCAGCCAGAGCTAAAATGCAGCCTCCATCAGGACAAGGAAAACCAAGCTGCTCTGCCAAACCAGCCCCAGTGGTGAGGGGTGTCTGGGCAACCCTGAGATGTCTGGGGCTGGAGGATGCACACTGGTGAGGTGAGGCAGGGGATACAGGAAGGGAGAAATCAGAGCAGCTGCATGATGGCTCTGGGAAATGAATGCTCTGCCAGAGCCCAGCCACCAGAGTAGAGCCCTGCAAGGGGCACTGTTTGTTTCAGTTTACCTGATGTTTTCATTGAAGTCAAACCGTTTGAAAAACGGTGTTTATTTTGACAAAGACCTGGGGAGAATGGGCTCTGTTTTGAATTTGTTGGAGGGGAGAGAAATAAATCACTGTTCTACAAAAATGTTTTCACTAGGGAGTTAGAAAAATGCAAACATATGCTGGGGGGCGGAGAAGTGTTCCTTGGATAGATATAGAGAAAAGAAATACATAAAAGAAAAGCAATTGACTGGAGAGACATGCTTGTGTAACCGTTAGCATTTAACTAGTTAGCATCGGGACCTGGAAATCTACAACCCAGCCTGACCATCAGCTCATTTGACTGGATTGTTTTGGATTGCATTTTGGAACAATGAGAGCTACTGCAGCATGGCTCTGGGCTCTTCCCCAGCATCAAAGGGATGTGCAGATGACTTCTTAACACACTGAATGCATTGAATTTAGAATTTCTCTACAGTCTCTTGGATAAAATATGCTACAGATGGGAAAATATTTTTAAATCTTAATTCTATGTGGTAATACTTGGGTTATTATTTACTTTTCTGCAGAGTGCTAGTGATAGTTAGTTAGAGCCAAACTGTAGGATCTCTGTGAAAAGATACAGTGACAGTCTGCTCAGAAGACCCAGGAAAGGATGATCTTTCTCTGCTGATTTTGTCCATCAGCCAAAAGCTGAGGTTCAAAGGCATCACTGCCATTGAAACAAAAAAATGTCCAGGAAAGTCCTGACTGTTCAGGTATTTCTGCAGGAAGAAGAAGATACATCTGAGGTACAGCAGCTGTCGAAGTAGGAAAGAAAACTGAGGAGCCTAAGGCAGGAGCAGTGAGGGGCACGGACTTCATCTGTACCCACTCCACCACATTTGGAGGGCAGCAGGAGTTGGCAGAGCAAAGGAATGTAACTCTTTTCTGGAAACGTAACTACTTTCTGGTCTTTTCCCTGTGGATAATATCACATGCTTCCAAGGCCCTGGCATCACCTTACCTGCAAGCTATGCAGAGAGCAGAGAACAAAGCAAGAGCAAAGACAAGGAGCCCTGTTACAATGGCCAGCACCATCATGTTGTCCCTCCTGTCCTGCCTCACAGCATCCACAGTGCTGGGCTCGCTGATGTTCCTGTACTCGAAGAGCATCGCGAAGCCTCGGCCCCGGTCCGTGGTGGTGATCAGCTCCATGATAACCTCAACCATCTCCAGAGATGAACCAAACACCATGGTCTTGTTTACAGGGGAATTTGGGCCGCAGAAGCGAGAGGAAAATGTGATGAGATCTGAAACATATAATACATCATGGGGGCAGACATCCACTGCTGCCTGAGGGCTGGAGGAGGTTTCCACGGGCAAGGCTGTTGAGGGAAGGGTCCAGCTCTCTGCTGTGACTTCATCTCTCTCACTAGCAGCTAGGTGGGCAAGCAACATCTTCCCTTCCAAATCCTCTCCTGTTTCCAAGCCACTGGTATTTTGCCTCTGCGTTGAGGCACTACCAGCCGCAGGGAATGGCAGCTCCTCTGGCTGAGCCTTGGTAATTGCTTTGGGTTCCTTCATCTGCTTCCACTGGTTTTCTTCAGATACTTGTTTGGCTTCATTTTTTTTTGAGATGGTTCCTGGAAGTTCATCCAGGTGACCAGCAAGGTCCTTTGACTGATCTCTGGTGCTGCTCAGATTCTGAGCCACCTTCACCGTCCAGGTCCGGAGAGAGGGTTTTGTGGTGTGGACAGCAAAGTCCAGGTTTTCC
Source organism: Irena cyanogastra (assembly GCA_013397155.1). Lineage (NCBI taxonomy): Eukaryota > Metazoa > Chordata > Aves > Passeriformes > Irenidae > Irena > Irena cyanogastra. The sequence continues at coordinate 1,556,907 of VWZV01011712.1, forward strand.
TCAAGAGAAGGCATATCCTTATTTTCTGTTGTAGCAGGGGCTGGAAAGCCATCCCAGGGGGTTGGAGTTTCACTAGAGCTCTCAAAAATGTCAAAGTCAAATATTTCCAAGATGAGATGGGTTCTCATGGGAATGAAAAACTGCCAGACGCAATGTGTCCCTGGGTAGTAGTTGTTTGGAAAACCTGGTGACAAAATCAGGCCTCTTTCCATTGATTCCACCACTGCACCGCAGGAGTAATACACCTGGGAAATGAAACAGAGAATCTTAGATCTTGCCACAGATTGTACACAGGATGCAGTCTGCCAGACCAATGGAAATTCCAGCTCTTTTCTTTCCCTTCAGAGACTGGTTTAAGATACCCTCAAGACAGGGAAATTCATTAAGCTTGTGCAAATCTTAGCTCCTACTTTTGTGGAGCACCAATCTAATATGGGAAGCCACTCTCAGAGACTATGGAAGTGTATATTGGATGGCCAACCTCCAAGAGAAATATAACTCACATTAGTAATTCACATAATTCTCACTTCCTACTACCGATAATTTGTGCTGTTGGCAAACATACAACTTTTTGACCACACAAATGTGTTGCCCTAAACAGTTGGTTGTTTGAGAAAAATCTTAAGTAACTAAAGGAAAAATGTGTCACAGCATTTAAAACTCTATGTTATTTTCATTACAAAAACAGTTTCATGTAAAAAAGAACCTTTGCATTGATGATCACCCATGATTCATCCAACCAACTCATCTTCTGTTTCAAGGACATTCATCCTTATTTACTTCAATAAAATGTAGCTGCTTTTGATTGGGCAAATTGTCTCTTTTTCAAGTGCAAAGCCTCTCAAAATAGCCACAGCAGATACCAGCTCTCACCAGTAGACCAGCAACCAACATGCATTTTACATAACACAATGACAGTTCCATGTAAATGTGCTATTTCTTCCTTCTCCAGAAATAGCTTCCAGCCTCCAAGGAGGAAGGAAGTCCATGAATGGTGGCACTAACCACCATTCTGTGCTTTTCTAAAGGTGCATGAGGCTGCTTTTGCACATCATGTTTACAACTACCTTCTCCCAAAGCCACTCTCAGAGCCTTTTTTCAAGATTCTTTCATAAATTTGCAGAGCACAGAGCCCAGTCTGTGCCTTAAGCAATTGTTTTTGAAAGGGAAAGAAAAAGAAAATGAGAAGTGCTTAGGTCACAAGCCCTGTCTAGGAGCCTGGGTTTACAAGCATTAATTGGAAAAGAAAGGGAATGCTTTGGGTTTGGTGTGGTTTTTTTATTGGAAGTGATTAGTCGCCTTGGTCTGTTATCTATTTAAACACAAAGGAACTTGGCAGTAGAACAAACGAAGCTTATGAAGTCCATATAAAGCCACAAAGATCAAAATACTCCAGATTTTTTTTCTCTTGGTCCCTCCCCTTGGCTCATATTGAAATGGAAAGAAAAAAAATGCAACACCAAATGTTAAAAGCTCCTAAATAGAAACAAAAAGCCAGACCTGTTCTATGGGGCACAACCTTTGTTTTCCAGCAGGTGCTGCTCATATTCTGGGGGATTTCAGGGTGGATGCAGGATGGCCACAGAAAAGGACCAAAACAGTAACATGGGTGGAAACTGTGTTCTGTATTCAACTTGGAATCCAATATTTGACTTGTAAAAGTGTCATCTAAATCAAAGCTTATGTTAATTATAGTGGAATAAACTACAGGCTGCTCATTTAAGGCACCTGGGCTGGATTATGGCTGGAAGTCTCAAGTGGAAAAGAAACCACACTCATTGCCACACACATATTATTCTCTGTGTAATTCCTTAGGAGTCCCACATGTAAAACCAAAACATATTAATAGAAATTTACTGATATTTTCTCCAGGAGGTAAAATGTTGGGATTCAGTCTGGATTAGTTAATGCATGGTAAAAATCCAGGGGAAACAAACAAAACTTTACGTCAATTGAAGAGGCTACAGGTCTCAACAGTCCATTTACTAATTCACATCAGAATTATAGATACAGTTGTTGCCACTTGGATTTTACTGAAAACTTGTTGGTTTCCAGTGAATATGCTCCTCTTTCCTCAGGGAGAGGATGTCTCTTACACTAGGAAGAAGAATAGAGGAATTTTCTGTTACTTCTCTTGTATTCCTCCCTTCATCCCAGCATATCGGTGCAGTCCTGCCTTAGTTCCACACTAACCTTCTGAGCTCACTTTTAGACAAGTATTTGCATAGCAAGAAACAGTAAACACTACCTAAAATGCACTAAAATATGTGCATATTTTAGTTTAGGAGGCAGAATGTGCACCAGAACTGCTGCTCTCACAGGGTGGCACTCCTGGATGTGGGAGGATCACAGATTGGCTCAAGCCTCCTTAAATTAGCAGTGATTGAGGGTTGAGATTTTGTTTTGAGGAATATGTGAACTGATCCAGTTGCCTTTTTTCAGACACCGAGCAGGCGCTTGGAGGTGTTCACAGCCCCTCCTCTACTACCAGGAGACTTTGTTACCACCCGAGAGCTGCAGCCACCAGATCAGCGGGTCCTGTGGGCTTCAGCACCACAGTGCTGAATGGGGAAATGCATCCCCCCCAAATCCCTCGCCCCCACCCTCAGGGTAAGCTCCCTTTCCTGCCTTCACTTTCACTTGGATCTGTCACCATTTGAGGAGGAATATCTCGCACGTCCCAGGAGTCTCAGATGCAAGGTTCCTCTTGAGCCACCAGCTGGCTACAATAAAAACCCCAAGAGCTGCCCTGCACCCCAAACCTGGGCAGAGGGGGAAGTGCGATGTGTGAATTCCAGAAATATGGCTGAAAGGTCGTGGCAGTGGGGTAATTGTTCGTTTGTTATGGCTTGTGAGACCAAAAAGACTCAAGGCTTGCTTTGAGTTCAGGGGAAAAAAACCCACAAGGGACAGAAAATGCAAGACAGATCTGAGAGAAGGGGAGGGGGAAGGATTTCTGATTAGTTTATGATCCCCAACTGAATGGATGACAAAATGGTTTTGTTCATTTGAATCACCCATTTTGAACCCTGAGTTTTGCCAATTAAACACAGATGTTCCCTTCTGCAGCAAGCTACAGACTTGTGGGCTTTTGGCAGATGCGTGCAAAAAAATATTGGCACATTTTTAATCTTTGCAAATGATAGGTTGTTGTCTTTTTAAAAACAACACTTGATATATGCCCACACCAATTAGGTGAATTATGAGCAGGGAGAACCAGATTACCAGTCCTGTTTGTCTGCTTTTCAGTACTTTCCTCTCTGGCCAGAGGTTGCAAATGTTTCCAACAGTTGTGTTGAACTGAATCTCCAGTCCATCTTGGTCAGACAAACCCTATCTGCTTCCTGTATTGGGGTAACCAGGGAACTGCATTTAATAGGTTTAGAAGTAACTCAAATCTCAGCTACTGCTGCTTGGCCATAGACACAATGGTTGGCTATTTCAGAACATGCCAAGACGTTGCATTTCCCCCTTTCACACTACACAGCCCACTCAAAATCTTAAATCTTGTGCCATTACTAAAAAATGCCCCATTGTCATGTACTTACCTCCTCCTGTGCTGTGTTTGGACTGAGAAGTTAATATTGACATCAGCTTTGAGCTATTTAAGATACACATGTGTAAGGAGTTATGAGGTCTCTGCAGCAGGAAACACAGGGCTAAGGAGTACAAGGAGGACCCTGTGCTTGTCCCTCAAAGGTGATAGTGGAAGTGGTGCTCTGGTGGTGCTGAGAATGCCCTGCTGCCCTCTGAGGAGCACATCTGCAGCAAACCCATGTGTGAAGCAGTTGTAGGGAGTTTTGCTCATGCATAAAGCTGTGCTGGGTTGGAACAGATGTGGCCAGAAGTGACTGCAGGAATGTGACTGCAGTCACAGAAGTGACTGTTCAGGATCTCACTGCAGACATCAGCAGCTGCTTCCCAAGGAGCAGCAGCTCCCAAAGAAAGAAAAGCCCTTGCTGTGTTATACAGGGGTGCAGCACAAAGCCAGTGTGTCATTGCTTCAGACTGGATCCTGTACATCAAAGAGCTCTTGAGAAGTAGGAGGCGCTGATGAAAAGCAGAATTCCCATGCATGAAAAGGAGAAAATTATTGTTTTGGCCAGATGGGATTTTACCATAAGGCCCACCCAAGAATATGCACTGAGAAGAGTAGTTATCATCATCTGATGTACAATATAACTCTTAACTCTGCTCTCCACTCACACAACACCTATAAATGTAGGCCTGGAGCCTCTGCATTCTTCCTATAGGAACACTGTCAGGGAATCAATACGTTCTAAGGGAATCCCACTCTCTACAAGATTAATTTAATTTAATAATATAATTATCACTCTGTAGTCACAATTACTCCCAAAGAAGGCACCAGGCTAGAGCTGGACTAGAGGCGCACTCAGAAGCAAGCTCCTTACTTTGCCAGGACAGGACGAGTTCTTGCAGCAGCTCAGAGCAACCCCGTGCTCAAAACCTGCAGGGGTCTTGCAAAAAGCCATGAATGGCAAGTCGTGGCAGCCTCTAGCTGGCCCACAGCCTCTTCAGTGACAGGTACCAGCCTCTGCCTGAACCACAGGGAGCAGGCATGCCTTGATTTTGCAAGCTCCTCTGTCCTGCCTCCAGGAGAGAAGTGTTGCTGGCCTGAGGTGACGCTGGGAACCCAGAGGGAACATGGACGATGCTGTGACATGTAACTGGTAAGAGAAGGTGACATGGCCACGTGGCTCAGCTTGTAAAGATACAAGCCCTGCTGAAGAGAAGTGATGCAGGGCTCTGGGTAGAGAAATCCTCAGCCCATTTGTGTTCTTAGATTTTGCTTCTCTTTCTTTATTCATGTTAATGCTGGTTACAAGGAGCTGCTGGTTGCAACATCCTAGAGGACAGCGTCTCACTTACACCCCAAAGACTGTTTATTTTTCAAGTGTATTTATTTCAAAGAAGGGGAAGGAGGACATCCTGTCTTGATGTTTGATATTCCTCTGTGAGCACAATCTCAGATTCTCTGGCTTGGGACCTATGCAGTGTAGCTTGTTTTCTTTTATAAAATACTCAAGAAATAGCAAGTTCTTGTGGTGTGTATCCAGAGTCGAAGCTCAGCAGAGGAAACTGGAGACACACAGCTGAGCCACTGAATTTCACAACATCCTCAATGGCCAAGCCACTCACCTAATAGAGATACCCAGCTGCAGGCTTGCAAGGAAATGATGTGCAAAGTTCATAACTCACTTTGCCCTCATTAATGCTTTATGCACATCTCAACTTCTGTGCATTTCTCACATGTATTTTGAGTTTTAGGCAGATTTAAAAATGTCACTTCCACTTCTTTTTAGAAACAAGCGTAGGAATAATCCACTATATTTCAAACTGACTGAACATTTAAGAAGTGCTGCATTTATTAGTCTTTTCAAGCACAGATGTGTTATTAACTCCTTATCCAAGTAAAAGGGCTTTTTGGTCTTTGCTTGAAGACCATACAAGAAAAAAAATCTAGTACTGGAGTAATTAGTGGAGGTGAGGATAGAAGCTTTTCATGCAGACCTTAGGCCCTTTAAAAATCATTTTCAAGAGAGAATACTTGGTTATGATCCCATGATTTGAATCAGAGGGTTATATTATGTTTTGTCCCTTCCTGTAAAATAGCCCCACTACTCAAACACTTCTAAGAGTAGAAAGAAATAATTCCTCTACAGGTAGATTTTTTTGCTCAATTTAAAAATCAAAATCACTGCAGCTGTTTAGTGCCAGCACAGGACACTGTATGGGCATTCCACAGTAGCCTTATCTGGTCAGCCTACAGCTGATTCAACAGAAGCCACAGGGGTAAGCAAATAGTTTCTGCACAGAGATGGATGCAGTCTTAGAATCCAAGATTGTTCAGCCTGGATGGTTAAATTTAGCCATCTGAGCTCAACATAGGATCAGTGGGATGAAAATCCAGCAAGCTTTATTTGGGATCACTCACCCCTCCAAAATTAAAAACATCTTATGTGCACACATGCACACACACGTGTGTTCCTTTCAAAGAGCTGGAAGTGCTTCAAGGCTGCTTCACCAGCTCCTTCACATTTATTCTGCCCAAGGGACCTCTTTAAAACTCTGGCTATACCAACATCTTTGCTCAAAACACAGAGAGGGGGGTATGGCATCCCAGCTACTTCCCCCTTCTCCCCTCCAAACATAGGAAGTTCATTCCAAGTTAAAGATCACTCGGGATCCTGAGGACATTTGAACAGAGCCAGCCACCTGGGATGAAATATGAAGTGGCCCAAACATTCAGCCAGAGCAGAGAGAAAATACTAAACCTGGGGTTTTAAAAAGAAAATGAGAAGGAAAAAGGGAAAGTTTTCATTCCACAATCCCAGCTTACAAAGGAAAACCAAAATGAAGACAAGTCTTTACTTGCTGACATGGCTGGAACTCCCTGCAAAGCTACCAGAAATACGATTCTTGTGGTTCCCAGCAAAAGCCCCACTTTCTCCTCTCACAGTGTTTCCAAGCTGGGGAAGTTTGAGCTTTTTGGATGCTCATCAAATACTGATCTGAGGAAAGACTATCCCAAGAGTAAGATAGAAAACTCCAGTCTGTTGGTTTAAGAAGTGACCACATTTCCTTCACTAGCTGACTGATCTAGAGATCAAAGCTGGTAGGACGTTTTCCAAGCAGAGGAAAAAGTTAATCAGAGACCTTGGAAAATTAGTGCTCTATTTAGTTTCGCACTTTCAGCTCATCATTGCATCCAAGGTTTATTTTCTTCCATTAGAATGAATTAGATACAGCTGCAGCACATCTAACCTATTTTTTCCACCTGGCAGTACAAGAATTCCTAGAAATGCCTTGGAATCGCCACTTGCCTCTCTGCCAAATTTCCTTTGCTGTTTGAAGCATGAGGCAACAGCAAAAGGAGACTCTCTCAACCCACATTAGGGCAATTCTTCAAGTGTCTATGGATGATAGAAACGAGCAGAGTTAGCACAAGCAGATCAGACGTGGGATTGACAGAGCACCACAAAAATTGCTGACACTTTGCTTAGTTATTAGCTTCCCAGTCTCCTTTTTTATAGTCTTTATTTGTAATTATTTTTCAGCTTGATCTCCAAAAGAGTTCCCATCAATTATGAGAGTACCCTGCTTGCTGAGGGGTCTCCCTTGCCCTCCCAATATGCCTGTCCCAACACAACCCCACCTTCTGCACACATGTATGTTCTCCTTGCACTCTGAGCCAATTAACACCCACAAGCTCTGAACGGGGTTCAGTGTGGACTCAGGCTGGGCTGAGCATACATTTGCTTTTAATACATTTATGGTACCAGAGCAGTTGCACTCATGTTTTTTAAATGAGGACCTAATACTTCTTGAAATGAGTGCAACCTGCTGGATTTAAGCAAAACCAAACCCACATTTTTTAACAGATGCTCTGTTATTTTAGTGGTGGGCAACAGCAGTTCCACCACATGAAAGTGATTATGGATGTGACATTTCCACTCTGCAAATCCCATTTTCAGGAAACGGACTTGTCTTGTATTCCTTCTTGGCACACATCAGACAGCTTCACAGGGCCCTGTTTTCACGTTTATCTCTGAGTTTTCAATTGTTTTTAATAATTTGCAGGACATTTGAAGAGAACAAATATGCAGGTAGGAAGGGAAGGAGGCTGTGAAAGCTTCTTGCTGAAGGAGACAAGGAAAACAAAAATACTGCTAGAAGAGTAGGGGAGGGAAGCAGGAATGCAGTTCAGCAATTAGAGCAAAGAATGCAAAGTCTGAATGAGACTTGAGGACTTGGAGGCCCAAATATGCCTCAGACTGCAGACATGCTATTCTCTCTTATTCTTCCCATATGTGACTCTGCTGCAGCTCAAGCATCACAAGAAGATTGCTGGGAAGGCACTGCTTTATTTCACTGGAGAACAGGCAACCTTCTCCTCACTTCCTATGAAAAAAAAGAATAATCAGGGGGAGTGGGAATGTTTTCATACCCTTGGATGGAGGCAAATAAGCTCTGCTGGGTTGCAAGGAGGCTGTGAGGGCTCAGGGTACCCTCACCTGCTCTAGGTCTCCAGGGCCAGCTCCCAGAGCCTGCCTGTGGATGCAGCATTCCCTGCGGCAGCTTTCCAAACCGTTAGGCAGGCATGGCCACAACAAATCCCTGGGAATCAAAGCAGCTGCAGAAGAAGTGGCAGGAGAAGGTCAGTGATCTCATTAGAGCCAGGAGGCCAGGGCCCCCAGCCACAGCGAGGTCCCAGCTCCACAGCTGCAGTGTGTTTTGATACCTGGCTCTGGCAGATTGCATAACTGCACCATGAGGTCACCATCCCTCCTCCTTGATCCTCGCTCAGAACAGGAGGTGGGGAACAGGAAAATCACAAAAAAACAAACATGGGCACTCCGACAACCACCAGGCACAGCGACACACTCCAGCCTCTGTGAGAACAACAGCTCCCTCATTTAACTCCAGAGATGCTTGTTCCCAAACAACAAAAAGATGCTTGTTCCCAGTGACACAGGCTGGGGCTGTTTTCTGAACAATCACCCATGGAACAGCCCAGCTTTCCATAGCATGATCAGCACTATATGCAGTCTGAGCATACATTGACATTTTGTGCTTGCCTTCAGAGCACGTGGAGGAAAGGCAGCAGAATGCTCTGCTGCTTTTGGGAGGTTCTAGTGAGAAGGAATACCAATTCATCCTCATTAGGCCAGAGATGCTGACCTACACCATAGTTATGAGCAGTGGGCAGATTTTTCTGCAGCAGCCACAGACCTTTTTGAGTATCTGATGCAAGGTTCCTATGTAAGATGAGGAACACCAAGCTCTGGGTGCAAGGCTTTGCTGGCTAATTTGGCTCATTCCCCTCTGCAGGCAGAAGCCAGAGTTGTTTGCTACAGAGGGAAATGCAGAGCAATAGTTAGAGATAGTCTTAACAGTCCTCTGGAAGAATATGTCCCCTCTCAGCAAAGGTGGGACTGCAGCAGGCTCGTTGCTAACTCAGCTACATAAGGGCTCAGAGGCAAAGTCTCAGAACAATGGAAAGAATTCTTGTTCTTTTCCACCACATCACAAATAGGCAGAAGTTTTAGTTCTCCCCTTTCAATTCTCTAATTAGGATGGGGTTGGAGTCACCTACAAGATCTCTTACAAGTTACAGCTATGATCTACATTTTTAGAGCTAGACATGCTTATGATGAATAGTTTTTCTCTGGGCTTGGCAGCTCGTGGGTACATTTGCTACCTGTCAGACCCCAGATTGAGGTTATCATTACAGAAGTAATCCTAGCATTCACTGATCACTGATTAGTTGTTGCATGTCAAGGTGCAGACATGCTTATGAAGTGGATAAAATGTTGGTAGAGTGTGAAATACAGATAGAAATGCTCTGGAAGAGACCTAGGCCAAGGCACAGGACATTTTTTCTTTTATTTAATTTACATCCAGGTGCTTTTACTAGAAACTGTCAGGTCTTATTCTGAACTCTTCTCTATCTTGACTCAGTTCCGCATTACAATATTAATTTCCTTCTTCTCATTTCAGTCTGAAAGGACAAAAGTCAGATTGTTTTTCTATCAAATTATTTGAAAAATCTATTTAAAATATGTCAATCCAGTACTTGGAAAGACCCACTTGACTAGGCAGTGTTCCCTTGGGGACTGTAACCATTACACCCATAAAGCAGAACTATTTTAAGCAGAAACCTCTCAAAACTGTCTCATAAATGTATTGTGCTATGCTCATGCAACAAATGTGATCCATGTCCCTCTGAGAGCAGTCTGAATATTCCCCTTTCATCACAACATCAGCTTTTATGCCCAAGAAAGCATACAACATATCAAACACAACATCCACCAGGGAGTTCTGGAATTCCCAGCCTTTTCTTGTGGACCTTACACACTAATCCTTGCAGGGGGAAAAAACAAAGCTAACTCTTGTGGCTGGACACTCAGCAGACAAATAGAGATTCTCCAACAAAGATGCAAGATGCCCTATCAAATAAGATCCTTCATCTACACAAAGCAGCTATCCATGTTCTAGTTTGTTGGGTTCCTTTTTCAGAAAATACCCTCATTCAAACATACAAAAAAATGTAAAGCCTCAGAAAGAGAAACAAAGGCATCATTTAGAGTGTCTCCTCAGGCAAATAATCCTGAATATGATGGGACCATGGTAAATAAAAGTAAGGCAGTGTAATGAAGAGTTCAAGATGCCATGGCCATTTGCTTCAGGGCTTTAATAGGTCACATAGGTCTATTCTCTACTGGAGCAAGTTCTCATTAACAAAGTGTACACAACACACCATAGAAAAATTCATAGTAAGCGATAGGGTTGGTTGGAACTGACAGGGGTGATGGGGCAATTTCCAGAAGATCAATCTGGTTTTCATTTTCTATAAATTGAGCAGTTTAAAGCAGCTCAAATTAAAGAGTAGAAAACATGGTCAGATTGTTTTCTACTGCTTGGTAACCAGATGGAATATATAACAAAACAAAAGCTATAGTCCTGCAGTAAAAGTTTAATTGTAGAGTTCAGTATACTTGAACAAGTTATGTACATCCATAGGAATCTGTAAAACTAATGTTGCCAAATCAACTTCACATATATCACTTCCCAAATACATGGGGGAGATTTAAATAATGAAATCCATATGCAAATTAGGTGCCCAAAACTGCTTGGTTTCATTTTGAAAGGACAAGAAACAGAAAAAAGGAGAATTGAAAGGCTGGCCACTTCCTGGGAAATAAACTTGGATTTTTAAAAGCAAGCAAAACGCACACATATATACATGTAAACTGGCCTGGCAAAAGAAGAGCTGTTTGTGCTTGGACTTCCAGCTACGTGACCCTATTGTTTCATTCAGACACTTCAGATGTTTCACATGCTGGAAGCCTATTGTACAAACATATGGAGAAGGAAGCATTCCATATGTGAATGCCAAATCTGCAAATATTCTGTGTCACCATTACCCTGCTGCAGAGCTGTTATCCCAACCTTTTGGGAACCAGGTTGTTGTGTCACTAAATGTCACTAGCAGGTGAGAGGGCTTATGCGGAAGACATGGGTAGTGATTTTTAAATGCAAGCAAAGAAAAACCCTCTCCCTTTCATGGAATCTTTTTAGCTGGGCTTCCACATGAGCCATTGCTGCAGCTGGAGCATCCAGGGGTCTGCTACGGTCTGAGTGCCATCCTTAGTTTTGGATTGTATACAAACTGCAGCCCTTCTCTCCACCTTGTTCTCCCAGCATCAGTCTCCTCTTGTGCACTCTGGAAAGGGAAATTTCCAAGACTCCGTCTTTGCCAGGATTTCAGAGAGCAGGATGCTTGTAAATTTTACTTTATTGCTTACACATAAGGAGAGACCATGAGGGCACAGCAGGGAGAGTTGGGAGAAAGCTGAAAAAAGTATCACAGACACTGCAGACAGAGGAAAAACTAAGCCTGGGTTTGTTGTTACAGGGTCCCAACCAGTCAGCAGTTTGTTTTCCTAAATAAATCTGCTTTGCAGACATCCTTTCTTCTTCCTCATTCAAGTTTCAACCAGGAAACCTGGAATAAGTTACTGTTGATTTTAGAGGCAAATCAAAGTGTTCAGGCTGCTAAGCTCACATTTAAAGTTAGTCTTGATGAGCAACTCCTTGGGGCCCTTGTATTCAAATAGTGAGGTCTCAGATTTACCTGAAGTGCCCACCCATGCAGATCTGGAGCACAGGAGGAAGTCAAGGGCATGGGCAGCCTGGGCTTTGAGCCTCAGTGCCACCAGTAAAGGCTTCACTTTTTCAGTCAAAAAATCCCTTTAATAAAAACTTAGTCTCTCAAAATAGCGGAATATTTACTAACCAAGACCAGCAGAGAGATGGACTTAAGTAGAATAAATGGATTAGATCTCCCACTGTTGATCCCAAATTAAGCACAGTACAGAGCAGGCACACTGTCCTTGGAAAGGCTGAGCGACCAACTTTCTGGGATTTGGATCAGGCTGGACTTTCAGAGGCATGTTATCCTGTACCCAGGAAGATGACATTACTGGCCTCTTTGGCACCTGACCCTAGCTAAGTCCTGCTACACCTTAACAGAATAAAGAAATACAAATTCTACGAAAACAGATCAGTAAGAGATGAGATGAACTTCTGAAATCCCTTCCTAAGAGCTGACAAGTAGTAGTTCTGAATGGAGGCTTGTGGCAGCCCATTTTGTTCAGCTCATTTGGGGTTGAAACCTGGCTGCTAATATAAAGAAATGAGAGGAGTAAAACAGGATGAAAATGAGATAGTGTAACAGGTTATGGCTTGCATGTGAAAAATTCACTTTTGTTTTGCCACTTCAAACACCACCCACCCCTGCTTTCTGATGAAGCATAATGGCACTGCCTGTAATCCCCCAGGACCAAGGATTTCACATAGTTTAGTAGCTTTTGTGTTTAGATATTTGTGAAACTCTGAAATGCTCTGTAAAAGTGTTATCAAGTCTTGTACCGTGAAAGGGCTCCACCCAAATCCAAATATAGATGTTGTCTTCAATGCACATCATTACTAATCCAAGCCAGCAGTACTTATGGCCAGATTTAAATCCTCCTGAAGTCTCAGATGAGAGACTTTGGTGAGCTCCAGTAGGGCTCCAAGAACTCTAGAAAGGAAATACAGGCAAATGAGCCTTTGCTCCTCTCAAAAGTGGAACCTCCTTTCCATTGGAAATGATGTGAGTAAGGATATTCAAAATGAACTATGGGGCCATTTGCTGCTGAGAGCTTGTAAGAGGAATGACAATGTTCTCACACTGAGTTTGAAAACCAAGGCTGACAGTCAGACTTCTCCCTACTGCTGTAAAAGTGTTACACATATTAATCCAAGTCCCTACAGTGCCCTGTCCCTACTCCACCCTTCTCCTGCCATGAATTTTCTATAAGAGGATGAATTTTCTACTTAGTACTTCCCATACTCAAGCAAGTATCTAAACACCAGGCTGAACATTTATCATTTATAGATCTGGGATATCAGTGCATACAAAGAACAGTGTGTAATGGGAAGAATTGCTTTACCAGACCTGGTCTAGCTGCACTACTGCTGGGTAGCCACTCTCTGATACAAAATATGCCATGAGTTTTGTTTTTTTTTTATTTTAATGAAGAACGGGAGGCAGAAAGAAAGAGACCTGAATATTTTACCACTATTCTTGATCTGTCACACAAAAAATCAGAAGAGAGAATAGTAATTATTGGTTACCACAGGAAAGTTTGTTTGCTGGGTCTTTGCAAACCAGTGCAACAGGATTGTTTGCTCCAATAGTAAAGAAAAATAGCAAAGAAAAAAAATATTTCAGCATTTTCACCCCAAGAATGGTTGTTATCTCTACCAGCACTACAGTCTTTTAGCTCCTTCTGCACGACGATTACCCACATAATTCCAGAAATCTTCTACCACTGGCTTATTTCTCTTACCTTGGCTCCTGCTTCCATTGCTGGCCTTGGTGAGTAAGAGAATTATGGTTCATCTCTACAAAGAGAGAATCCCCTGTGCTGTGCAGGACTTGAGGCCAGCCTTGTCCATCTTCTCAGTTTTCAGCTTCTTCAGTGCTTCCGTAATTAGAATTATCAGGACTAAAACACTGTGGACATTATTGCTGCTTAGCGTGAAGCTAACAAGCGAGCGCCAGATTTATAACACTCTGGCCAGACAAAATTAAAAAAAGAGTTACAAATCATTGCCCAGTTCCAGGGATATGTACTCCAGGATCTTATTTTGCCAGAGACTCCACGTGAACTTTAGCCTCTAGAAGAAATCCGCCTGCAATTTTCTAATTTAAATACCAGTCAGACCAGTGGCTGGATGTAAACTAACATGCATGAAAAATAAGGGTTCAATGACCCAAATCAATTATGTTTTAAGGGCACTGCTCTGGACTCAGTAGGAAATATTTTAAACCGAAAAAAGAACTAAATAGGATCATTCATTGAACTGATTTGGAAATGAGGCAGAAGTTTTGTAAATAAGAAGTTCAATGCAAGCTACCTTTATGAACCAAATTTAGTGGATTAAAAAACCCCAACAAAACAACAACAAAAAAACCCCAAACCAAAACCAGAAAAAAAATGAACCAAAGCAACAAAAAAAACAAAGATAATTTTTTTACTCAAATAATGTTTCAGGCTCCTGGGTACTACAGGTCTTCTCCTGCAGATATAAAGAAAAATAAATAATTTAAAGAAAAAACTGATTCTGGAGTTCAGAACCAGCTACTGTGACTGGATTTTTAAAGCACATACACAGAGGCTGGGAGAAACAGCTCTACTGCTTCAGAATATATGAAGATAGCTGCTCCCCAAACTGGCCAAACATCCAAACTCTCTGCATGGTAAACATCTGATCTGCCAAGACACATTGTAAACACAATAGGATGCAGTTATGGCAATTAATCAAGATAAAAAGAAAACAGGAAAGACCTATAATTTCTCTGCTCCTCAAGCACAAAGTACTTTCACAAACAGTGAAGAGATTAATAGATATTGAGTCCACTGCCAACAAAACTTTCAGGTTCTTAGAAGGTGCTTTATTTGTCTTGACTGACTTCATCTCTTGAGACAGAAATACAGCCTGGTGTGCATACCCAGTGCTTTACAGTGATGAACAAAGCAAAAGCTACCTGGACCTAAAAATCTCATTAAAGTGTTACTAAAATAACTCCCACACCTGGCAGCTGCTGGGATTGGAACCAGATGTGCAGTACATCTGGTAAAGAACGGGACTGCTGCTAACAAACACTGAGCTGTTTGAAGGACATACTTTTCCAGTCCTGCAAGGGTCCAGAAAGACTTAGTAAAAGTTACACATTTTGCCTCTACTTTTCTCAAGGCAGATGCTGACCACTGACAGACCTATTGTGTGCCAATTTAAAATATTTGAGACCTTTCCTGTCCTCCTGCCCCAATCAGAAGTGCATATTTTGCTGCTCCAGTTGCATAATTTACTGATTCAGCTGCATGCTTGGTTGATCTGGTAGGAGACTAGTACTGTAGTTGAGATTCTGGATACATTGCCAACTGTGCAGCATGCTTTGTTGATCAGGGCTGTAGAATTTAATAGCTGAAATTTCATACACTTTACTAATCAGGCCACATTCTTTGCTAATTGAGGTGCATATTTTAGTAGTTGATTTTTTTTTTAATCTTTCACTGATCTTGGGAAGGATCCTGCTCCCTCTGAAACCAGCAGGAATTTTGCCATAGTTCTTGCTGGGTAAAGGACTAAGACTTTCACTAGAGGGTCTAGGATTGCTAAGATTTCTTCTCTTAAACAGAACAAGAAAGGCTTGACTTTTTTCTTTAAGCCAGCAAGTGTACAGAAGAATACCAGATGAAGGATGGCACTGGCATAGAGAACTCCTCCACAGGGATTTGATTAAACAGATAATATTTAATGGACATACAGAGACATAATTTTGACCATGTTACTCTTTCATCAGGCTTACATTCTTCCTTCAGGATAAACAAGCTGCTTATCTGCACATCTTGTTCCACTTGATACAGACACGCAGGAGGAAACATCATGCACCTTATCTTCACATTTTCTTTCATTTGATCTAACTCCTACTTTTAAATTGCTGTAGTACTTGGTGAAGGATTCCAGAGAGAGCTCTACTTTGCCACAAACATGTTGCAAACATCCACGCTACCTCACAGCATCACAAATTTTCTCAGCTCTTACTGGCAGAGACCACCTTCCTGGATGAAAAGAGCAATTCAGTTCCCTCTACCTCATGCAGACTTTGCCCTTGCCAAGGGTATTTCTGTTATGTTTTTACATTGTTAACTCTAAGCCAAAAGACAAAAAATTTCTCATAAATCGTTGAATACCTTTTTTCAACTGATAAATTGAACTACATTTGAACTACTAACTTAGAGTGGGATGTATATTTCTTTACTAGCATAGCAACACTATCAGTGTAGCCAAAAAGATAAAAATAGTGACTCCTACGCAGCACAGTGCAGTCCTTGATGAGTGAAGAGCAAGTGCAACTTACTCCAAGAAATAATAAAAACAGGGAGCAAGAGATGTACACACACGTCTGTTTGGACACAGAGTTCCCTGTCACATTTAGGAAGATAAGCAAGAGAAAATGCTTTTCATTCTGCAAAAGAAATTGTCCAGTATGTTAAGAGCCTATAAACAACGTGATCAAAAGAATAATTGACACAGCAAGAAGTCAAGTCAGGGAAGGCAGGCAGGAGACTGCTGCTTCTTCATTAAGGAGGCAGTTTCTTTTCTATGGTGTTGTTGGTCAATACTTCAGTTCAGTTACTGCCTGGTGTGAAATCAAAAACTCTTGATTTCAGAGTTGGAGAACAATTGAAGTTGACTAGGAAACATTAGAGAAAAATTAGCAAAAATTAGGGAGTTTGCTGATGCAGTCAGAGTCCCACTGTTGCCTTTGATCCCCAAATGCACAGCACACAGCCAGTACTGGCTCCTCATGACTGTACAGGCAAAGGCAGAAGAGAAGCAGCCCAGGAAGGATACAATAATTCAAGCAGTTATGTAGTTTAATAAGAGAGGTATGCAACTGGATGAGGGTAAGCTTGAATTCTGCAATGCAATCCTGACTTGAAAGAGAAAAAAATACAAAGCCCCACAACCATACAATTCAATCGATTTTGGTAAAGTTAGTATTTCAGTGTTAGTGCCTTAATTAAGTTCTCACTGTAGCTATCTTCACTAGGATACCAAAGTGAGATAAAACATCTTCATTTCAATCACAGTCATTGCTGTGTGTTTGCATGCTGTGGCAGGGAATTACTTTATCAGGCAGAATTATAATGCTGTTTGCCACCAGAGAAAGCAACCCCACACCTTTTTTTTCTTTATATATACATATATATGTAACAAGACATAAATGTATGGAATAATATTTTCTTATACTCTAGTGGCTGATGTTTTATAGAATTGAGACTCTCTACTAGAAGTGTCAAACCTTGGTTCTGTCAGGGTCCATAGGAAAAGTCCCACTCCCTTCAGCGGGACCAGGACTGCTCATCCTTCTCAGAGCTCAGAGCGACTGCTCTGCAGCTGCTCCTGGTTGTGGGGTGCTCTGTTTCCTCCTCTGCCTTTCCACCGCAGCTCGGGTGCCGCCCGTGCTCAGCCTCTCTCAGCTCCCCGTGCCCACTTGCTCCCAGCTACGCCCGGATTCCTGCCCTGGGAGCTGTACCTGTCGCTCGCAGAGTTTACCTGCTCTCCCTGCTACAGCCGAGGTGCACAAGGGCGGGGAGAGCGAGTGTGGGGACTGTAAAACAGCACGGGCTATTTGGTTTGGAGTCCTCAAGCCAGGCTGTGTCCGTGGCGGGGAAGCCTTTGGGCAAGTGTTCTCATTTCTGCTGGGGATCCGTAGTCATTGAGCTTTTCACCGGATTTCGGGTCGAGCTGTACCGATCGGAGGGGTTGATCCGGAGTCCCGGAGCATCACGTCTCGTGGTGCCTTTCGCACTCCGAGGCGAGTCCCCGGCCAACCCTACACCCCAAACACCGAGAGGCAGGGGCCGAAGGGACCCGCAGCCGCCCCCGCCGCGGCCGCCCCGCTGCATCCCTCCTCCCGGTGTCCGCGGCGCATCTCTCCTCGCGGGAGCACCAGCGCACCCCTCACCCGGGCTGCCGGCAGCTCTGCTGCACTCCCGGTCCCTCCCCTCCTCCCGGCGGGATTCCCNTGCCCTCCCCCGGGGGGTCACCTGCGGCGCGGAGCTCGGCGGGGACCGGGCGAGGCGCCGCGGGAGCGGAGGGAGCCGGAGGGCAGCGGGGTAGCCCGGTCCGAGCGCCCCTCCCCGGGCTGCTGCATGCTCGGCGGGCTTGGGAACCGCCGGGCTAGAGGCAGCTCAGCCCCTGCGAGCAGCGGCGGGAGCGGGCTCCTGCGGGAAAAGTTTCTGCTGCGGGGCCGTGGGAGATGGAGGGGCTGCGGCGCTGGCACTGGAGAGGGCGGCTGCTCTGGGCAGCTCACCCGGCCGCTGCTCCAGTCTCCTGCCCGACCCTGGAGCCCACTCAGGGGAGTGAATGGTCAGAGGAATGGGAAATAGGAAGAGGGCTCAGGTCTTTCCAAGCTAAAAGAACCCCGGCTTCGTCTGAGCACGAAGCAAGGGACAGGAAAAGAATATTCACGGACATCCTGGGAAGCCCAAAGCACAGGACCTGCACGAAAACCAGCAGTCAGGGTACAGTAGCCACTTAACCTTTCTGAAGGTGATGGGAAGGAAAGGGACATTGTTTCTGATGCAGCTTTCTGGTTTACACTCTCCTGTACCGAATTGACTCACACCACATCCTGCAGTGAGTGTCAGATGGCAATTTAATCAATGGGAAAAAATGGATAATACCTTCAGCTGGTGTCCAAGTGGGTGCATATAACAAGCATGAAGTCGGAGGGCTGGTGTCAAAGAAAACTTTTTTCCTCATAAATGCAGTCTTGTGTTGAATGAATCCTGGCACTGACCTCATGTCTAGTCCAGGCCAATTCACCTGCTCCATGGGTTTGATGTCCTGATTGTAGGAGATAATGTTTGAATCCCAAAGAAGTGAAGCAGATCTCCACCTAATCCTTCCAGTGCTTGTGAGATGAAGCTGCCTGTTAGGCTTTACTGGGCGTCTACAAAGAGTAACAACATGATTAGCCTAAGGCTGAGAGAGGCTCAGGGATAGGACTGCTCACTGCCCACAGGGACCACGCTGCCTCCCTGGGAAATGTACATATGCTAATTTAGAAATAGCCCTTCTATGGAAGGACACATAAGGAATGTCTCAATAGCTTAATTGGCTTGTTTATACTTCTTGCACTGAGAGCAGAAGATACAAATAATTCTTTGCGTGACCAATTCTTATTTTGCGCTTCTTTTTTCAGGGCAAACTCTGTGTAAAGGGCTCTGGGCTCTGACCTTGTCAGTTATTTACTGTGACTGCCTGTGTTTGAATTTACATTTTGCTCCTCCTGGGTAATATTTCTTTGAGTTACCTGTCAGATGAAAAAGCATTTATCAGAGAATTTATAACTACATTTTATCTGTTCTGAATAAACACAAAACCCAGGACACTTGGCATCCTTGGCAGGAGGGTTTTTCTGAGCAGAACACTTCTGCCTGAAGGGCAGTCTGGTCTCTGTAGCATAGCACTGTGGCACATTGCTTTTCTCAACACTCACAGTTAAATCTCAGGGCAATGTCACCATAAATGCAAGTTAAGCTTCGAAAAATCCCCCAAACAAGAAATCTACTTTTTTCCATGTGAGGCTCAGTGTGACAGAAGTAAAAGCGGAGATTCCATCTGCTGTTTCCTAACTGATGCACAGTTGTTGAGGATGTAAGTCAAGGATAGCTGGCAGAAAAGGACATTCACAACCTTTATTTGCTTGGACATTGCTGGAATAATAATATAAAAATATCTAAATGAAAGAGAAAGAACAAGTCCAAATCCAGCAGCTCTCTTTTTAAAGATCTTACACCTCTGTTATGTGGATTTCTTTCCAGGGGTCATCTGAGTGCAGCACCTGTAATCCTTTAGAGGCAAACACGGTGCTCTGTGGGCTACACTGCCATTCCAAGCTGTAGACCTTGGGCATGTAGCACAGACACAACTGTATGCTGATTTCTCATGTTTGCGTTTGCCCTGTAGTTGGCCTCGCAAACTCTGTCAGTGTGTCTTTGTTCCCTTATCTCAGCATCCCTCTGCTAGCAGAACCTGTCCACACCACATTTCATCACTACGGCTTAGCAATGACTTAGCATCTAGAATTAAGGATCAAACGTACAGTAGTCTGCTCATAAAGTATTTTCAGCTCAGGTTGTTGACCCTTTCAAACCATATTTTTAATGAGGATTATGTTTTATATTTATGATCTCCTTCTGAGAGCAGGCAGGAGGACTCTGTATGGACTTGAACAACTTCCCACACCAGGCAGCACAGAAGATTGGGTTCAAAAGGTGTCTGACTGCCCACTGAAGGTAACGACTACAAAGCCAGGCTTGCAAGTGGTACCTGCAAGTGGTACCTCTTCCAGGTGAGCTGCCTTCCCCCAGTGTCACAGCTGCCTGTTAGACAGATGTGTCAGGCAGCTGGAGGATTTACTGGTAGGATCAAGAAAAGACAGAAGGCACTTTGCTTCCTGCCTAATCTTTATTCCCTGTCTCCCACTCCCTACAGCTCCACATCTCACAGAGTTGTAGCCCATTCTCACCACACATCAGGAAGGGGAGATACAGGGGCAACAACTGTGCACATCCCTGAACAAAGGCCAAGCCTCTTCCACAGTCATTGAGACAGCTTTAAGAAAGTAAATGTCCTGTTCTCTGTGTTAAACTCCCTGTTGAAATCTTCAAGGTTTTCATGCTCTTTTAGCAAGTCCTTCTAAGGACAGTGTTTCCTATTGTACTATGCCATTTTGAGAGCTCTTGAAATGCTGAAGCGAGCACCAATTTCAGTAGAATAGTGACATTTATGAAGTTAGTGGAAAGGACTTGTGTGTGTAGTGGCAGCACTTTCTTAACCAGTAGCTCCAGGCTGGGAAAGTAATTTCCAGGAAAAAAAAAAAAACAAAAAAAAAAAAAAACAAACCTAGAAACTTACTGCTTCCAGACTGGCAGAAAAATCATTTATTGTGGGAAAGCTAAGCTTGAAATAAACCCCAGTAATTTCCATCAACTCTCTCTCTACCACAGACACAGAGATACATGGAAAGAGAACTTTCTGAATTAATTTCCTGGAATATGTAAGGCATCCTGATATCAAAAGTAATTCTCCTTGCCCAGAGAGACTATTGTAGAACGTCCCACAGAAATCAATGCAGCTCTTAGCAGTTTCTGCTTTTCAAAACAGCTGGTGTGACCAAACTGAATCCAGATTTAAACAGGAGGAGGGCATTGGCAAGATACTTTCAGTAACAAGGCCTTAAATCTTACTTTATTCTCTATATGCAAGAGCTCCATCTGCAAACCTTATGGTTACACAACGTGGCTTTTTATGCTTTCCCAGCCATCTCTTAGGTACAGTAAAGGTTGATTAAATCCATTCTGAGCTATGTTGTTATATCAGACACACCACAGTTGCATCTGTCTTCACTATTTATAGAAATTAGTCAGGAAAGCAACAATTTAAATACTTATCTATACTAGAAAAAAACATGCTAAAAATTGCTTAGGTATAATGCTGTAAAAATGTTTCACATATAAAAATAAAATTTAAGGGTAAATAAAATACATAAATTAAATATTAAGGCAGTGTTTAATTAAGCATGCTTCTGAAGACCTGCATTTTAGTTCCATTGTCTGTATTTAATACAAAACTATCTTTTTCCTCAGCGAGTGTGAGAGCGAGCTGGATGCCTGAGTCTGATTGGAATCTGCCAGTAATAGAGCTATTTTAGCACAGGTTTCCTTTTTGATGAAGTTTTTGCAGACTGAGTGACACCAAATAATAGAAATATGTAAGCAGAAAAACGTGCAGTAGGTACAGGGAATTGGAACATCATGTTGTCAGTGGCGAGAGAGCAAGAACTTCCCTAAGGAAATATTTAGAAAAACGTGTTTGTAGCTATAAAAGCTGTAAATGGAAAGCACCACTCATGGGCTTTGTGCTGTGCAAAGAGTGCCACCCTCTGCTTCTGCAGAGTATGGAGCCTTTCTCTCCTACCTGACTCTTCTTTCTCTTTCACTAGTGCAGTTCTCACACACACAGTGAGTTACAAAATTAGCCAGCTGGACAGGAACTCTACAAATGGCCAGTAGCCAGTATTCCCTGGTAATTTTGTTAGGTCAGTACTTTAACTGCATTATATGCATTTGTGTTGTTATTGTGGTGGTGGGTTTTTTGGTTTTTTTTTGTTTGTTTTTTTTTTGTTTTTGTTTTTGTTTTGTTTTGTTTTTTCTATCATCTGTGTTATTTAAATTTCCCTTTCCCTTTTAGGAGCAAGGCCCTGTGGGTTTCTGAAAAAGACAATTCCTATTAAGGTGTGACAGAGCTCACTTGAAGAGAAGGCAGCATGGCAGCTCCTGTACGCAATCTAGTTGCAGGGTGAGAGAATGCTGCAGCTGGCTGTGGTTAAAGAATTTGTTGTGGTTACCTTCTGATCTTTCTTCCTGAAGCATTAAAGAGTGCTCTGCAACAAGAACTGTAACAGGTTTTGGATAAGACATGGGCTCTTTCACTGCTGGAGACAGAGACTGCAGTTTATACAAGTTGTCTCCTGCAAGTTTACAGGAATTTCTTCCCGTAAAGGCCTCATTTGTGATAGTGTTAGACATTTTTTCTGGCTTTTTAAACAACTACCACAGCATTCCTCTGCTGTGCTAAAAATTACATTACTGATGATAGACATCTTTCAGTATGAAGGATTCTCTTTCTCTTTCAGGCAGCCTGGTTAAGCCTGTTGCAGCTTTGTGCCATGCTTGGGCAATAGTCTCCAAACAAGTGGCTATTCCTGTAGCTGAGGCTTTGGTGCTATGTGGCAGAGCAGCAAGGAAAAAAGGGATACTTCGGAGCTTTACCCAAGCATTTCATTGTTCTAGAGAGATGGGATCAAAGTCAAGCAGCAAACATAGACAAATATCTCAACTGAAGAGAGCAGCTACTTCAATGATTCAACAATTGAGTTCTCTGTTAGTTATTGTTTTCTGGTTTTGAGTTCTCTCGAGAGGCAAAACTCCAAGTTTTACACTCTTAAAAGAAAATCAAAACCAGATCAAATGAAGATCAAGCATTCAAGTCTTCCCCACCATATTGTTTTTGACATCTTCTGTGGGAGAGTATCCAGTGAAGTTCAGTGCTAAAGATTTGGAACACCCATTCACACACGCAGTTCTCAGGGTTTCCTCTCATATCCCAGCAGAGCCTCACGCTCTTTCACTCAGCTCTCCTTCACACATTCAAATCCCACATATGGTTTATGAGCTCAGTGCCAGACATGCATGCAGCCAAGAAGGTCAAACTTCAGTTGTGGCGTTGAGCCACAGCCTGGGATTGCCCCTTCACACCAGCATCTGGCTCAGGCAGCAGAACAGCAGAGGCTGTCCCCTGAATCCAGATCCACTTTCTCTGGAGACCTCTGATCATCACACTGGAAGCCTCTCTTAGGTCCATGGATTTGCACTTGAGAACAGACCTCCTGACCTTCCTGACTTAGTTTGTGAAGTAATGGTCTCTTCCAAATAACGCCTAGAGGGCTGTGTAATGTGTGCAGGAAAACACTCAGTTGCTGGCAATGTCCAGGAGCTCGGTTAACACGTTTGCAGTTCAAACAATATGCTGGTGTTTTGGTTTATCAACCCTCCTGACTTGTGGAACGGCCTCCCATCTTCTAGAGAAACAGCTCAGAGGATTCATGTTCATAATAAGGATAATTTGAAAAGGTTGATAACAGAGGAATACCTGGCGAAGTTGACACTGTTTACCTGGCAATTATATTAAGGATGGCAGTATGACGTTAGCAGTAGTTTTCATTATGAAATTACGTGCTCCGATGCACCAGCTCCCGGTACCCCAGAGGAGTTGTGGGATGCCCGGCGCCAGGAAGACGCTGAATACTCCAAGGACTGATTCACGAGGAAAGGGCCATCGGGAACGCTGAAAACGTGACATTTACCGGGCATGTTACTGAACTCTCCTGACTCGGACCTTGTAAAAGGCAATGCTAACGCAGGAACATGAATGATGCAGATACACAAGGCTGTGAGGAGCGCGCCGCCTTCACAAAGAAATTTAAATTTTTAATTTATGCACAACTTAATTTTAATTTATGCAGGTCGGTGCCAGCCTCAGGATCCCGACGGAGGAGCCGGTCAGGCCCCCGCCCCTCAGTGCCCCGGCACGGCCCCGGGCGGGCCCTGAGGCGGCCCGGCCCGAGAGCCGCGCCCACCCCGTCCCTCCCTNGCGGCCCCAGGTCTGCAGGGGGCCGGCCGGGATGGGGGGCGGCTCGGAGCGGGGGCAGGGGCCGCTTCAGGCCGCGGGGCGCTTGGGGCTGTGCCGGGGATCGGGGAGCGGCCCAGCTCCGTCCGGCTCGGTTCGGCTGGGCCCGCACTGCTCCGTGGGCTGCGGCCCCGGGCCTCCCGCTGCTTCTGCCGGCGCCCGGGGACGTGCCCGGCCCAGAGACCCCGCGGCCGGGTCTGCTCGTGCCTCCCCGGTCTGTGACCGGGACCCGTTGTCGTCGTGGTTGTTCGCCTTTGAAGCCGATTTTGCTTAAAACACGAACAACTACGACGACAACGGGTGACTTTCGACAACGGTTTCGCGACAACGGTGACTTTCGTACAGCTGTTTCCCTGTGGGGTTGTTGCTGTGTTCGCGTGGCGTGCCTGCATTTATGTCGGTGTGTGTGTGTGTGTGTGTGTCTGTCTGCTTGTGCTCAACACAGGGGTACGAAAGGACTCGGAGGCCAGAATACTCTGCCGTGTAGTTTTAGGAATGGGTTGTACAGGAGAAAGCCATTCTTCCTCACCTTGATCATTTAAATGTGTTTAATGACAAGGACAACAAACCATCTCGTGTTGGCTGGATTTTGACAAGGTGTAAGGAGGCAAAATCTTGCTTGCCTTTTGTCTGTAATTCCTCTTGGTAGCCTGTCATGTAGCATCTATTTGCTGTACAGTGGCATTTTTATTGAAAGCTTTATTATACTGAAAATCCTTAAAAATTAGTAACAAATCACAGTGAAGGTATTAATTATTTTATTTGGTGTAGACTTCCCATTTAGAAGGGTCCTGCAGGTTTCTGGCTCCTTCGCAGCTCAGCTCTGTAAGGGTCACCGACATAACCGTGTTTTCCTATGTCCCCTGAGCTGTTTGCATCTTGGAGGTGATGGTGGTGTTGCAGGGTGATTGGGGCAGTGTGGCACAGTAGCAGTTGCACAAGTGCTCCCTGGAGATATGGAAGGAATGTTGTTCAAAATGTTTGTGTTCATGTAAAAACGCAGTCAAAATATTCCTGATTTGATATTCTCCNCCGTCTGGAAAAGCCACCGGTTCTCCAGGGGCCGGCGGCCCTGCCGCCGCCTCGGAGCGCCCGGGCCTTGGCCGCGGCTGTGGCCGGCGGGGGCTGCGGACGGCGGCACGGAGGCAGCAGAACCGCGGGGNCCTTTGAAGCCGATTTTGCTTAAAACACGAACAACTACGACGACAACGGGTGACTTTCGACAACGGTTTCGCGACAACGGTGACTTTCGTACAGCTGTTTCCCTGTGGGGTTGTTGCTGTGTTCGCGTGGCGTGCCTGCATTTATGTCGGTGTGTGTGTGTGTGTGTGTGTCTGTCTGCTTGTGCTCAACACAGGGGTACGAAAGGACTCGGAGGCCAGAATACTCTGCCGTGTAGTTTTAGGAATGGGTTGTACAGGAGAAAGCCATTCTTCCTCACCTTGATCATTTAAATGTGTTTAATGACAAGGACAACAAACCATCTCGTGTTGGCTGGATTTTGACAAGGTGTAAGGAGGCAAAATCTTGCTTGCCTTTTGTCTGTAATTCCTCTTGGTAGCCTGTCATGTAGCATCTATTTGCTGTACAGTGGCATTTTTATTGAAAGCTTTATTATACTGAAAATCCTTAAAAATTAGTAACAAATCACAGTGAAGGTATTAATTATTTTATTTGGTGTAGACTTCCCATTTAGAAGGGTCCTGCAGGTTTCTGGCTCCTTCGCAGCTCAGCTCTGTAAGGGTCACCAACATAACCGTGTTTTCCTATGTCCCCTGAGCTGTTTGCATCTTGGAGGTGATGGTGGTGTTGCAGGGTGATTGGGGCAGTGTGGCACAGTAGCAGTTGCACAAGTGCTCCCTGGAGATATGGAAGGAATGTTGTTCAAAATGTTTGTGTTCATGTAAAAACGCAGTCAAAATATTCCTGATTTGATATTCTCCAACAACTCCCCCGCGGAGGTTAGATTAGGTGTTCAGAGGTTAGATCTGAATACCTGAAGAATCATTTGCAAATTCCATAAAGTGTGTTCGGGAATCCTTTTCTTGGCTGGTCACAGGAGAAGGCAATGTTGAGCTGCAGTCCAGGCAATGTTCTGACTGCCAGCTTGTGCTGTAATGAGTAGTTCAGAGTCTGTACAGTGATTCATACTTGTTATTCTGCAGACAAGTAAACAGTAATGATGTAATTTAATTTTTAAAAAGTTAAATCTGAATTCCATACTTCATTTTAACAAAATATATTGAAACTCATTCCTTTAAATTAACTATATGGTATGTTTCTATACGTATACTGTACATACTGTACATATATACTGCATATATATGTACATACATACTGTACATATATATTTACAGAGGAGAATACTACTCTGTTACTGGCTTTGTTCTTAAAGCAGAGCCAAAGAGATCTTTCCATTAAAGGGGACAATGATTGTAAATCAGCTGTCTTGCTAAATATTATCTGTTGCATCCTTCTGCAGTGTATCATTGCTACTAAAATAGTGAGCATAAACAGATCACTTTTTATCCCCAAATCTGGATACTTGGTTGTATTTCATTGTCTCTGTTGTTACTGCATGTCCTGGTTCTGTCTGTGGGCACCACTTTATTTTAAACTCTTATTTTCAGAGCTCTAGCAAATGTTTGTAAATTCACTACATTTTGTTTCTAGAGGATGCAGCTCCTTGGTGATTACAACTTTGGCTGCGAGCTGTTTCCATGATGTGGAGTTAGCTGCTGCCTGCTGCACACCAACAGCTCTGCAGCTCAGAACTCTGCTCTTGTGTGACATCTTGATGCTGTTCTTGCTGATGGAGAGAAACAGGACTTGGTAGTTCACTTGGCGGCAAATTGTTGAGAAGAAGAACTTTCCAGGGATCTGGACCATTTTTACCATGGACTCCTCATCTGTCCACCAGGATGTTCACTTGGAGAGCAGAAGCAGTAATGAGGCTCCCAGCAGCTCTGAAGAACTTTTGGATTGTAAAGCCAAGTCACAGCTAGTTACTACAGATGAAATTAACAGTAAGTTATTTGATATGCACCAAATAATTTCCTAGTCTTACCCAGGCTTTTATATAAATCATCTGTGTTATTGTTCAGGTGAAGTTTTTCCTTGGGTCAGGAATTTTTTGTACAGGACTTTTAAGAAAGTTTGGTGAATTCTATAGCTCTGTGTGTATGTAAAACTGTTTTTTAGGTGTAGAACTTGTTCTTTTGAAAGCAAAACAAAACTATTAACTTAAATACTATCAGCTGCCAGGTGAGTATTTGTTGTTCAGGGTGTTAGTCTGTCTTCAGATAATGTTTCCGAGAGTGTACACTTGAAACTCTGTAGAACGATCAGTTCTGCAATGGCTGCTCCATAGTGAACTTGTGACTGGAGTTCTTTATTCTTGCAGAAGAAATCTTCCTAATAAATTAAATCACTTAGGCAAAACCCAAAACGTCTGGCTCTGCTTCCGTTTATGAAAGGGAGATGCTGGCATGTACTCTCCAATTTATCTCAAAGTAACTTTTATACGTAGACAAGCTCTGTAATAAAATAATCATGCAGCTGTTTATGCGAAATTATTTAGAGTCCACTATCTGAGTAGATTATAGAATCAAACTGGAGTTGGAAGGGAGCTGTGCAGGTTATCTAGTCCAACCTGCTGCACTGAGCACACCTAGTTCTGGAGTAAGATCAGGTTGCTCAGGGCCTCATCCTGTTGAGTTCTGAAAGTGTCTGTAGAGGGAGGTTCATCAGCCTCCCTGCCCATTCCAGTATTTAACTGCTTTCATTGTGGAAGTATTTCCTCTGCACTGAATTTAAATCTCCATGTTACCCTGGCAAGAGTCTTGAGGATATGTTGGTGTATAAGGATGTGGGAGTGGCTGGGTGGAGAGGTGTGTACATTGTGGTTGCGTAGATACACAGAAACACAGTGGTTCCTTGTGGAGGTGAGGTGATGAGGTTGGGGCCTTCTGGTACCACAGGTTTGTCACCTTGTCACAGGCAGCAGAGAGGAGGCCCTGACACTTTATTTGCTTTTCTTACTTTGCCTGTTATCAGAGTGGCAGAGTGTAGTTAGGTGATGATTCATTCATCTTTTCTGAAGCTGGAGATCACACATTCCTGTCATCTCCTGTGCTGGACAATCGAATTGTGGCTTACAAATAGATAGTGTGTCTTTCTACTGTTTTTATTCTAATTACATCTCCTTGCCCATTGTTCTAAGAAGATTGTAGCTGTATTGACACTAGTGCCTTTAAATTACTTTAGTTCAAGGAGTGTTTAGATTCTGAGTGCCTCCTGGCCTCAGGAAGTTGCCAGGAAACCATTCTTCCAGAATTTTCCTCCAGCATCCCTTTGGTATCTGTATACCACTCATTGTTGTGAAGAAAAAATGTGAATAAAGTATAAATCTGATGCAGTTTCTGAGATGGGCAGAAACAATATTTCTGAATGTATGAGCTGTCTTCTTATTTTTGGCTTCTTGTGGCTATTCTTAGCATTGACACCTATTTTAAATGTGGTTTTACCAATATTCTAGTTTTAAAATGTTAGTCATATTTATAAAGCAGTCTTTCCCTCTGTCTTCCTTTACATCCTTGTTGAACTCTTCCTTCCATCATGCCTGCAACTGTTTTTGTGACAACATGATGATCTAAGTCAGAGAAGTGGTTAAGGCTAAATGGCCTGAAATGTTGTCTGCGTGACAAATAAGATACTCAAAAGTATTTTGATTCGAATCTTAGAGCTGATTGGTTTTGGCAACCTAAGTCTGAAAGCTTTATATTTCTACCCAAATTTAGTTTCCTCTATGCTGGTTTGCACTGAGCTGAATTGAGAGAAGATGCACTGCAGAGGTGGGAACTTGTTTTGCACTTGAAAATACTTTGTGATCATAAATGTTAAATATTTTCCACCATCTTTAGGAAAAAAAATTAAATCTTGCACATTGTTCCAGTGAGTTGCAGTTCCTTCCCTGATAACATGGTGTTGGAATGAACAGAAAGGCAGTGGCTCTTTCAGTGCTGTGTTCATTTGAGATATATAGTAATTAATTTAATTTAAAGATAGATGCGCAGGTTTTTTGCAACAGCAGGTTCATAAATGTAAACAGTCCCCAGCCAAGTGAAATAGAAATGTGTGAGAAATCCAGAGTATAAACCTGTGAAATGTTTATCTGGTTTTGAATATGCATTTTTTCCTGCTGGAAAAGAAAAATACTATTAAGTGGGGATAAAATTGGGTGTTGAAGTGGTTCTTAAATTGCATTTTAATTGGTAGGTTTATTATTTTGATACATATAAGCTTTGCTACTGTACTTTTGATGAAGATATCCTATTTGAAAATATGTAAGCTCAGTTTAAAATTGAGAAACTTCTTGGGCCAGGCTGGGAATGAGGATTGTGGATGCTTTGTCCCCAGTGCCCAGCTGCACATCAAAGAGCTGAATCATTCAGCACAGGCCTGCAGCTGCTGAGGCTTACTTGTAGTAGTAGTCCCTCAGAGTTCCTTACACTCCGTGTTTCATGTGTCTAAACTTAACAGGATTTAAAAACCTCTGTGAAGTTTTGAAGATATTTTACATGATGACTTCTGAGGTTCTGCTTGAGGACAACATAGTAAAGCAAATGAAAAGTACTTGTTCTGGTCTTTTAAAGTAAAGAATCGAAAACCATCTATGAAATTTCTCCTACCAGTTGCTGCCAGTAGCAGTTTCCATATTCATACAATGTAAAGGCAGTAGTGCTGGCATTGTATTTGGGTGGAGCTGTGAAGATGAATTAGGTGGCTTGCAGTTGTAGCTCAATAAAACTTTCTTTTCCAGCTACCAGTAATAACATCAACAAAGTGCCAAATGAAGAAGGAAGTCTGGAGATAAACAGCAAAGTGGATGCCTGCCAGAATGGGCCAGAGTCGCTCTGCCTCGACTCTCCTGGATCTTTTGATCCTACCAGCAGTGAGCAGGGTGAAGAGTCATCCCCAGGTGTGACTGGTTTCCATGACAGCCTAAGGAAGTCTCAGGGAACTAGTGCTGAGGGCATAGCTCTTAGAAAAGAAGCTTTGCAGTCTCTCAAACTAAGTCTTCCCATGCAAGAAACTGAATTGTGTAAGCATCTGTTTTTGGTGGTGCCCCTGCTTTCTCTTGCTGCATAAAGCTTCTTACTCTGAGCCTGGCTCTGGACTCTTGTAACGTCATTTAAGCTTGAACTAAACTTCATTTTTGCAGTAAACTTTTACTCGGAACTACAATTAATTTTCTTTCAGTAAACCACCCTCTGCTACAGCTGAGGCACGTGCCTTACCATTTAAAACTGGCTCTTTGCTGGAGGGAATTCATGCTTTCTGGGGCTGAAGCTATTCTAATCTTCTTGATTATTAGGAGTAACAGGTGACACTAAAAAAAAAAAAAAGAACAGCAGAACCAGGTGATTTTAATCTAAGAAAAAAAGGAAAGGAGAGAAGAGCAATCATGGAGGGGAAGGGAAAGCCTGTATATTAAGGTGTCTAAAAGTCTTACTACAGGAAAGGTTTAATGTGAGTTAATAAAAGGTGAGAAAATATATCTAGGGAACAATTTTCCATTACTTGTAGGGAATGAGTGGACTGTGTAGGTCTTGTTTAGTTTTATAATTTTAGTACTGTCAGAAATGCAGGACAGGTGAGATCAAATGACAGCAGTATGTTTTTTTCTTGCTGTATAATCTCTTGTCATACATCTGTAGAGGAACCATAGCATTTGCAAACTGAGCAGTGGAAGTCCACAGGCTTTATCAGTGCTTACACGAAGATGTATTTGAAGAGGGTCATTTGAGGTGCATGTCAGTGGGGCTTTCCTTTTGTTCCTTGCTTAAGCATGAAGCATGTTGCTGATGGTAGAAGGGGCTTTTGCCTTTTGCATCCCTTTCACCTGTGTTGGAGTTTTCTGTCTGACTGGGAAGATACCTTTTCCTTACAGGCTCAGTAGATTCTTCACTGCCATTGGAAAATGAAGAACAAATCAGACTTCAGGCAAGAAGGCGTCTGGAAGAACAGCTCAAACAATACCGAGTGAAGAGACATCAAGAAAGAGTGAGTACCACACAACACATCTTCTAGATTGTATTCTGTTGAGAAGCTTGAAAACTTTACCATTTCTGTTCCCTGAATTAAAGCATTCAGTAGTTTTCTCAGATGAGAGAAAGCATTTTTTTCTTCTGGACAGGCAAAATTTGCTTCTGTTACCTCATCAGTAATGTACCATTTTGTGCTACTTAAAATAGGGGAGGAAAAAACAGACACCAAACTTAAAGTAACCTAAATGTTCAATTTTGCCTATATTTTACAGTTACCTTTTGGAGTCTCACATGAACATTTTCAACATCTATATACTGAAGCTTGATAGGGTTGATTGCTGGTCTAATTTACCTTGTTTATGAAAGAACATATGTTTAATATCAATGTAAAAGTGTAGAGCTTACAGCAAAATAAGTCTTTGATGCTCTTTCAAAGTTAACATTCTGGAATTTATTGTTGACTCTTCACTTCTTGTAGTCGAGTCAGTCTACATCCAAAACCCGTCCCTCCAGCACCCTGGATCCTGAGCTGATGTTAAATCCAGAAATCCTGCCAAGAGCCAGCACTGTAGCAATGACAAAAGAATACTCCTTCTTGCGAACCAGCGTCCCCAGGGGGCCAAAGCTGGGTAGCTTGGGACTTCCAGCATCCTCAAAAGAAAGAAGAAGCTCAAAATCTAAGGCCAGCAAGATCCGGTCCTTGGCTGACTACAGAACCGAAGATTCAGATGCTCGAAATGCTGCTGGGAATTCTGTGGCTGCTGACTTACCTGGGGGAGCTCTGACACAAAGCAGAAGTGGCCCAACATCAGTCATTTCTGAGATCAGTCTGCCCTCTGATGTGGATGATCGAGTAGAGAATTCCTCCTTGGCAGGAGATAGCATTTCAGAGATTGATGGGAGTGAAGTGGGAATGAGGCTGGATGGAAATGAGAGCGACAGCTCTACCTACAGCAGTGTGTCAGGGAAAGGGCTGTATAGCAGTTTACAGAATGCAGAAGGCAAACAAGATACTCCATATACAGTAAATGGCCAGAAGATACATCCTGAAGCAATGGGGCAGTTTCCTTCCATCAGTGAGGTGCTGCAGGCTGCAGCAGTGGAGCATCAGGCCCAAGAGCAAGAAGTTAATGGAGAGGTACGGAGCAGGAGAGACAGTATTTCTAGCAGGTAAGAATGATCTATTGTTAGTTAATGATATTTTCTTGGAATAGGCAGCCTATTACTTTTCCCTGCTATTAACTTTAGATCCAGTTTTAACTTACACTGTTATTGAGTCCGTTAGTAGCTTACAAATTCTAAAAGAATCTGAGAGGTTGCTTCAGTTGAGTACCTATTTACTAAGTATATCTTTAGAGAAAGATATTTTTGCCACTGGCTATGTTAAATGTACTGCAAGCAGTTGTTTCTGTCTCTATAGAAGGACTTCATTCACTGAATCACTCATGAGCCTTTGTCTATATAGTCTGAAAATGTAGACTTGACTGTCTCAATGATATTTAGTATTGTCTTTTTCCTAATCTATGCACGTACCTTTCAGACCGCACATAGTTAAGAAATGCCAAGAGTCTTGTCCTAGATATCTTATCCTCTTCAGCCATTTGAGAATGAGACTTAGTTTCCCAAGCTTATGTGTATATGACAGGTATTAAACTGATTCAGAAAGCAAGTGCATGACTGGTGAAGCCCTTAACAATGTGTGCTTTTTATCAGTTGTCTGCAGATGCATATTTTATACGTCCTACTTTTGAAATTACTTCCCCCCCAGTTTATTGGAATAAAGTGTCATGCCCAGATATGTTGAGGTGTACAATCAATTGTTGATGATTATTCTGGCTTAGATTTATTTCTTATTGTAATGAGAGAAGATCTTTTTCTCCAGATACCTTGGCTGTACAGCAAGGAATCAGCAAAAGGAATCCCTTATGCCAAATACCTGTTATTCCTTCTTTTGCAGCAGCTGATGGTATTTCTCAGGCACATTGAAGCAGTTACAAGAATAAATGTAGAGGTTTTGTGATCCCATCATGTCCAGTTGTCTGCTTAAAATGGGATCTGTAAATACAGAATATGATGAAGTCAATGATTGCGCTTCTGTAAAATAACAAATATATGGTGCCACACTAGATTCTAGTTGCTGCAAGTACAGGAAACTAAAGTATAAAACCTTAGCATGAATATAATTTCTTTCTCCTTTTAGCAGAGGTTGTTACACTGTGCTCTGGATCTGTCATAAACCAGAAAACATGTCCTACAGTCTAAGCCACACAGATTCTGAGTACCTCTTAATTTCAGAGTCACTTTTCTTCAACTAGACAAGTGTTGTATTCTAACCCTGTAACTGTGCTTGTGCTGTCTCTGTCTCCAGTGTTTCTATGGAGAGCTCTATCGCAGGAACTCATGACGAGATGTTACAGGTTATGAAGGAGAAGATGAGACTTGAAGGCCAACTAGAAGCACTCTCATTAGAAGCTAATCAGGTAGAAAATGAATCTGGAATTCCATATTCAGCAAATCAAAATAATATTTTAATTGATTTTTCAAGAACCTCTTGCTCATTACTTGTGGAATTGTGTTTTGTAAAAACATTGTTGAACAAGGTACTTTACAAGAATGCCATGGTGGGCTGACCCAAGTGCCAAGTGGTGGGTGTCCTCCAAAGCTGCTCAGTTGCTCTCCTCAGCTGGCCAGGGAAGAGAAGAAATAACAGTGAAAGGCTCATGGGTTGAGATAAGGACGAGAGAGATGGGGAATCTCAGCTCCAGATCATGGGCCACCTCCTTCCCCTCCCTCTGCACTGACCTTGGTGTCTGCAGAACTGTTTCTGTCACAGTTTTCTTTCTTACCTTTGCTCTTGCTCTTCTGCTATTTATTTTGTCAACTTTTTAAAATCCCCCATACCCGAGGCACTCCCACTGTCACTGATGGGCTCAGCCTTGGCCAGTGGTGGGTCCATCTTTGAGCCACCTGGCCTTGGCCCCACTGGAAAAGGGGGAAGTTTCTGCCAGCTTCTCACAGGGATCACCCCTTGTAAACCCCCAGTACCAAAATCTGGCCATGTAAACCCAATACAGATGCTGAAGAGGATAAATATAAAGTTGGTAAAGTCTTCAAAGATCACTTTAAAAATAAAGTGACGATAAAGCAGATTTTCTATGGTTTTTTTTAAAGTCAAATTAAAAGAAAGACAAATAAATCCAGAGCAGTGCTAGCAATATCTTTAAAGTATTTTCTCTTTGTTTTAATTGATTGTATAGCACTTCAAATAGAAAGCATTCTTCCTTAAGGTGTGGAAATAGGTGTTTTATGAAAACTCCTGATGGGGTTACTGACATATAATGCTCTATGTCTTGTATTTCCTTTCCTTATTTCCTTTGACTATTTGAAGTACCCAATAGATATTTCATGAGGTGTTGCTTTAAAAAGAATTTTTTACAAGCAAGTGGTCTTTGCCTTGTGAAAGCCATTTTACTGGGCAGCTTTTTTAGTCAGCCACTAATATATTTTCTCATGAGACACCTGTATTTTGATTTTCTGGACACATTCAGGCTCTCAAAGAGAAGACTGAGCTACAAGCCCAACTTGCAGCTTTGAACATGAAGCTTCAGGCACAGATGGAGCACAGCCAAAACAGCCAGCAGAAGCAGGAATCCCTGAGTTCAGAAGTGGCCACACTAAAGCAGTCTTGCTGGGATCTGGAACGAGCAATGGCTGACCTGCAAAATGCCTTGGAAGCAAAGAATGCCAGTTTGGCTTCTTCAAACAATGATTTGCAGTTAGCAGAGGAGCAGTACCAGAGACTCCTGCAGAAGGTTGAAGATATGCAAAAAAATGTTCTCACCAGAGACAGTACAGGTGGGATGATGAAAATGTCAGTCTTTAAAATTTGTTGTTCCAGAAATCATTTTATTTCAACTTGATTCTGAAGTCCAGGAAGAAGAAGAAATTTAAACTTGTATTTATTTGATATCATACTAATAAAATGGTCTCGATTTTAAGATGTTTGGTTTTGATTTTGTGTCACAGCAGTGTCACAGTTTGCAAGCTGCCACTGCCAGCCTGTAGAAGGAGGCATAAATATTTAGTCTAGACAGTGGCCTAGTTGTTTTTTTGGAAAATTGAACAAATGCTGATTTGTAATGATGACTCTACATGCCAGGACACCTACTTCCTGATGTTTAGTTAGTTCATATTTTCTGCCTCTAAGGAACTGTGAATGTTTACAGAAGTGATTCATTTAGTTTAAGTTTATTCTGCTTATGACCTGGTACTTTGGATTCTAGCACTTTGGCAGGAAAAGCCAATCTTAATATAATTAGACATATGTACTTTTGTTCAATAATTAAGGAAAAATAGAAAAACTACGAATATAGCAATAATCCTTGAAAAAATGTGCAAAAAAATAGCACAATGGGGTGTGTTAGTCCAAGTTCTTTAATTTTGTTTTTCTAGTTCACGACCTGAGGCAGCAGTTGGCTTCCTTGCAGACCCAGCTTCAGAAGGTGCAGCTGGAACGGACCACACTGACCAACAAGCTGAAGGCATCAGAAACAGAAATCACATCTCTCCAAAATGTGAGGCAGTGGTACCAGCAGCAGCTTGTCCTGGCACAGGAGGCCCGTGTCAGGCTGCAGAGTGAGATGGCCAATATACAGGTATTGTGATTTATGGCATATGGAAGAACTGAGAATCGCTTCTTTTTTGTCAGTTTTATCCACAGGACAACCTGGTGGCCTTCTACAATGGCCTGACTGCACCAATGCCATGAAAGTAGTAGCTGAAATAAAGCACACACAGTTTCAACATGTTGGGTTTTTTTCCTGAAAATCTGAAATTCTGTTGGTATTAATCTGTGATTTTTTTTTTCCTTCCTTTAGGCTGGGCAGATGACTCAAGCAGGGATGTTGGAACATCTCAAACTAGAGAATGTGGCCCTGTCTCAGCAGCTGACTGAAACCCAGCACAGGTCCATTAAAGAAAAGGAACGTATTGCAGCACAACTACAAAATATTGAGGTATGGTTGTAGATAGTTTTTGTGAGTTATGTTCTGTCTAGGTTGTGTATTGATGTTCTGCAAAATCAAGGTTGTTCTGGCAAAATAATACAGAATTCTTAAGAATTGGTTCAAATCCTGCATTATAAAAGTAGACAATACTTCAGAGCAAATAAATTTGTGTGGCATTATGAACAATAAGAGGGAACAAAGCCATATATTTCCCATTCAAAGGTGATACTTGCATTTTTAGTTCTGGTATTTGTTTGTAATTGAACTTTGAAGGCAAATGTAATGTTGTCCTTTGCCCATCCATGAATCTGTTCAAGAGGAAACTTAATTGGATGTTAATCTAAATCAGTAATGTGCTTTTTAAGTGTGTGAAATTGCTCAGTAATCAGGTTTGTCCTTCCTTCCCTCCAGTAAGAAAAGTTGGGTAAAATCTGAAGTGCAGTACGGTCACTTCCAAAGCTCTTAGAACCTTAAAATCCTCTGATTTTCAGTGACATTCCTGCTTCTGAGTCTCAAAGGAGAGTAAAGCAGTAGGTTGGTGGAAGCATCCCATCTGTAGTGTTACTGATAGCTTGTATAAATGACAGGATGTTTCCTGAGTGGCTACAGCATCCAAGGAATCCTTTTTGGTTTAGAATTTTCCCAAACAGCTAAATTTTAATAAAGATTCTCTTTCTTCATGTCTTGCTCATCAACTGAAAAAGGACAAGGTGTTATTTACTAGGAATTAATAGATTGTCACAAGTATGCAAGACATTCACTATTATTCTAAGGTGTTTTAAGTATAGGAATGAGTGACTTTAGTAAAGGCGTACAGGTGTGTAAGGCAGACATCAGAATTATTTTTGTGGTTTTCCTCCACAAATTTTCTTGATAATTTACTTTTCTCTTTTCCTATTTTTTTTCTTTTCCCCATTCCTTCCCCTCCATTGAAACTGTAGAAGTTGATTCCATTTATTTTCTATGCAGGCTGACATGTTAGATCAAGAAGCTGCCTTCATGCAGATCCAGGAGGCTAAAACCATGGTGGAAGAAGACTTGCAGAGAAAACTAGAGGAGTTTGAGGATGAGAAAGAACAGCTTCAGAAAATGGCTGATACTGCAGCAACATTGGAGCAAGAATTGGAACAGGTAGACTGTTGTTAATCAACTTGCCAGGAATTCCAAGGGAAATACTTGTTTGGCAGAAAAAGCAACAGTAAATAGATACTGAACTCTAAACTTCTTTTTGAAACCTGAAAGATTGCTGCAAAAATGAAGTGCGTACTAAAGTCATTCTGTTCCAGGTGAAAAGGCCTTTTTTTCAACCATGTCAGTAATAATACTTCTTTAAAAATTTCATAACTACTGTCTTGTCAAATGCTGGGTTTTTTTAGCAAATTCAATATGTCATTATTGTAAGTATAGACAAGAACCATAGGTCCTTGTTCAAAGTTGTTATGCAGTGAGGATATCATTGCATACATTTACACTTACAGAGCCCTGCTTTAACCTTGTAACCTTATGCAGGCAGCGTGTCAAGGGCTGCAGTGACATGAAGTATGTGATAGCTCAGTACTATATTCCATGTAATGATATGGTATTATTAATAACGCTGAATTTACCTGAATTTACTGTGGACACATTTTTCAAGTAAAACTTTTCAATACAATGAATATTATGAATATTTTAGTTTTGTCATTCTGGTCATTGCTTAGCCTGTAAGGTAACAGATGCTGCTCAAGGCAGTCAATACAATTAACACAGCAAATACAAGTGGCCCAGGAAAGTTAAAAAGTATTTTCACCTTCTGCTATTTCCTCGTACAGGCTAAAATATTAATTATAATATTTGATTTTGATTAGAGTGCTTTTGCAAAGGTAACCTTTGTTTTGTATTAATTTAATCTTAAAATATTTCCTGTCAGGTCAAGCTGACTTTGCATCAGCGAGATCTGCAGCTTGAATCCTTGCAGCAAGAGCACCTTGACCTGATGAAGCAATTGACTCTAACCCAAGAGACACTGCACACCAAAGAGCAGTCCCTGGATGACCTGCAAACGCAGTATGATGAACTGAAGGCCAGGCTAGAAGAGCTCCAGAGTGATGCTGCTTCTAAAGATGACACGATCCAGTATTTGCAGAATGAGAAGATTGTGTTGGAGGTCGCTCTGCAGGCAGCAAAAGCAAGTAAAGAGCAACTTGATGAAGGAGCAACACGCCTTGGAGAAGGCACAGAGGTAACATCACAAATCTTGGAGCAGCTGAAGCAAGAAATGGCAGTCAAGTCAAGCCAGGTAATGATCTTTCAGAAATCTTTTCAGTTTTAAAAAACAATAATTTGGAGTGCAGGTTACAGTTTGGGAAGTAATTTTGTTATGTGCTCTTTTCTGTGGCAGTGTGGGCCAAATAGCTTTCCTATGCAGTAATTGGGCTCCCAGCGTGGTGTCCTGGTGAATGTATTTCTGTGTAAAATATTGTGTTATCTAGCCACTGAGATGCTTAGTCAGAAACAGCATCCTTGTTAGATTAGGCAGTTGTTACAAATCAGGCAGATAAGCTCACTGAAGAAATCAGGTATAATGTGACATTTGGCACATAAAGCAGTCTTTGCTTTTCCCCCTCTGACAGGTGGAAAATCTGCAACAAGAAAATGCCAGCCTCAAAAAACAGGTTAAAAAAGTGAAGGAGCAGTTCCTGCAGCAGAAGGTAAGTAAAACCAAAAAAATTTCAGATACATGAACCCAAGGAATACACTTTTTTTTACAGTGAAGGTGTGTACTGCTAGGGAGGTTTGAGGATAATTAAATCTATTTTTTGTATCACAGATCTTAGTGACATTAAAATACAGAAACTGTATAACTTTGAGTTTAATTTCTATCTGTAACTAATGTGAAAGCTGACCCACCAATAAATGCATACTTTGATAGGGCTTTGGGGAGTTTGCCAAGTGATCTACCATAGAAAATCTCTCTTTGGTTTGTTGATTGGGTTTGCTTTTGCAAAAGCAGTCATGTAAATCTTCAAGTGTTGCCATTTCCTTGCAGCTTTCAAAAATAATAGTTGCTTCAGTAATCAGATGGTAAATAAGTGATTTACTGCAGATTTTATTCTGAATTTACACAGTTTTGAAACAATAATTTGAAATGGATATGTCATTAGTGTTGCACATATATGTGTCTTATTTATAATGTGGCACCATTAATTTGCTGCTTGATTGCTTATCAACCTGGTATCAAAGTTTATTAGGAACTTAACTTCCCAACTTGTTGTTTAAGTTTGGGAAGGGTGTTTAAACTGTCAGTCATAGTTAAGCCCTCTTCTCATTGCAAAAGGTACTAATTATGTGCGTAGGATGGTTAATTTTTTTACAATTAGTTTGGTTTTTAAAAATGGCACGTAATGCAGTTTCCATAAAGAACGTGAACAAGAGCATCCCTGACTGCAGAGAACGCTGAGGTGTTTCATTTAATAAACTGCTAATATGAACTGTTATTTGATATCTGAGCTTGCACAAAAGCCTTTGAATCAGAGTAAATATCTTACAGAAGCTGATGCTGGTTTGTATGACACCCCCACCTCCTCATA
The DNA here is from genome assembly GCA_013397155.1 of Irena cyanogastra. NCBI lineage: Eukaryota > Metazoa > Chordata > Aves > Passeriformes > Irenidae > Irena > Irena cyanogastra. The sequence goes on from VWZV01011712.1 coordinate 1,596,432, forward strand.
CTAAAAGAATATCAGTAAATACTTTCTAGTAAATTAGTCAAAAATTTGCAAAGCTGAAACAGAAGTGACATTGTCCTCTTGAAACTCTTGTGTGCAAGGTCATGGTGGAAGCTTATCGAAGAGATGCGAGTTCCAAGGACCAGCTCATCAGTGAGCTGAAAGCTACAAAGAAGCGGCTGGACTCAGAACTGAAGGAGGTGAAACGAGAGCTGCTGAAAATCCAAGTTGAGAAACAGTCACTCGAATCTGAGCATTCAAAACTACAGAAGGAAGTGTCTCAGGTTCACCAGCAGATGGTGGAAATAGAAAATCACCTCCAGTCGGTGCAGAAAGAGCGAGATGATATGGAAACACGCCTGCAGGTATGGAAGGTGTAAGGCTTTGAACTTGCAGAGTGTTACATCCAGGATACACTGCTGTTTCTAGTAACTTTGGAAAGATACAGAATGACCACCTGCAAGTTAATGTTCTTGGTTACATATTTAAAATAGTCTAGATATTTCAATATATACCTGCCAAAATTCTGTAAATGCATGACTGCTTACTAACATCTCATGTAAATAAGTGGGGAGAAGCACTACAGGAGTGGTGGAAGACTGATGTGGAAGCAGTTTCCTTGGTCCTAAAGTGAACTCCATCTCAGAACAAGATCCAGACACTGTTCATATGTGTTAACAGTGGCAGCCTCAGAGGAAAGAGTTAAAGAGAAAATAAAAGGGAAAGAGAATATAAAGAATTGGAGAGCAATTTATATTTAGAGATGAAAGTAATTTTGAAATTTCGTTTTTTTTCTTTCATAATCAAACATACACAGCAAACATGCTTTTGTTCTTACACTCATGAGTCTTCTTTTCCTTCCTATTAAGTCTTTGCAGTTCGATAAGGAACAAATGGAATCTCTTGCTGAGGCAAATCAGGCATTAAAACAACAAGTAGAACAAATGCAAGAAGAAGCAAAAAAGTAAGTGTTCTTCTAGCATAGACAAAAGAACTACAGCATTTGGTTTTCATATTTGGCTTTCAGATGTTGGGTTTTGTTGGGTCACATGAAAAATTAATCTTGTAGTACTATTTGTCAAGCAGCTTTTGTTTTTACCAGGTGTTTTCTTTTCCTTTCACACCAGAGCCATTACAGAGCAGAAACAGAAAATGAAGCGTCTCGGGACAGACCTGACGAGTGCTCAGAAAGAGATGAAAGCAAAACACAAAGCCTATGAGAATGCAGTCAGCATTCTCAGTCGGAGGCTGCAGGAATCTCTTACTGCAAAGGAATCTGCTGAGGCAGAGCTGAGCAAACTGAAAGCACAAATTACTGATGGTGGGAATGACAAGATTGCTCAGGTATGCAGATGTCCTTTGACGTTGTACAAAGACAGAGCTGTAAGTCTTGAAATACTATTTCACCCTGAAATAGTATTTGGAAAATAAAGCTAGATAAGAATGTGGTGTCAGGATTCTGAGCACTGAGAACTTCTTTAATTATATTTGGCAAGCTAGATTTGCTGATTAAATTTATATTGTTGGTTGGTTTTTTGGTGCAATTGTTAAATCATTTTTTAAGAGTTAATATCTGAAGGTTTTCCAAGATTCTAGCTCTTACTACTTTTTTCCCATTGACAGCTAAAAGTTTTTCAAGGTAGCCATAGCTTATTTATATATGTTAGGCCTGTAATAAGAAAATTTATTTACTAAAGGAAGCTCCAATTTCTTGAACCAATGGAGCAAGAGACCAAATATACCAACAGCAGTAACTGGATGCAGAAGTGGAAGACTCTGAGCAAGAGTGCAATTGAACACTAGCACCTTGTTTCATATTTGCAAGCTTTTTAACCAAAGCAGAAGTGACTCCTGAAGATGAGAGATGCACTAATCATGTGTGACCCCTTTGTCTTCAGGAGAAGATCCAAGCTCTGAAGACAGAACTGCGAGCTGTGAACAGCAGTAAGTTGATTCTGGAGAAAGAGTTGCAAGAAGTGATTTCACTGACCAGCCAGGAGCTTGAAGAATACAGAGAGAAAGTGCTGGAACTTGAGGATGAGGTGATTGCTTGAATTTGCTTGGTAGATGGGCATAGGACAGTAAAAAGTGCCTGAGAGACAGGGAAGAATTTTAATACCAAAATTTTATTCCAGTGGTAGAGAAAATCAGAATCATGGATAGGAAACATCATGTCAATGGTACTTGCAAATTTTGTTGCCTTCTGCTGGTTCTTTGTGGTTTCATGAGTCATTGTCCTATAGGGAAAGAGGATGAGAGAAAAGAGTGGTTCCTGTATTAGATACCAGCTGTGTCTGGTCATGAGACAGTGAGGATACATGAATCATTAGCTTTTGGAACTACTGGGAGTCACAAATCCCCGGGGACACTGAGGACCAGGTGATGATGTTCAGTTGTAGAGTGGCACAAAAATATTATATATATCAACTACTCTGGATCTGCACCTGAACAGTACTCCTGGATTCTTCTTTCTAGCAAGTATTTTAGTCTTCCAACAGGAAAAAATACCACAGTGAACTTATTTTTTAATGTTAATTTAAAAAAGAAAAAAAAGAGAAGAAAAAAGAAATGCCACTCTGAAAAAACAAGACATTTAATGAGTTTAACTCAATTTTTTTTGTGATAGTAACCTGATGCTGTTTGATTATGTTTGTTTGATTTGTGTTTTTCTTTGACCGTAGCTTCAGGAATCTAGAGGCTTCAGGAAGAAGATAAAACGTTTAGAAGAAATTAATAAGAAGCTGGCCCTTGAACTGGAACATGAACGTGGAAAACTTACAGGTCTCAGCCAGTCCAACGCCGCTTTGCGGGAGCACAATAATATCCTCGAAACAGCATTAGCAAAAAGAGAGGCAGACCTGGTACAACTGAATCTACAGGTATTTGACTTTTTGATGTAATAGCCTCAGAAAGGAATTGGCTCATATGATAGAAAGTTGGTGCATTTTCTCCAGCTCTGGGTCCCCTGTGTGTTGCACCCTGTGTGTTCAACCCCCATCAATATGGGGTTGAACAAGAGATCAGAAATGGGACTTGGCACTAAACAGAGTTTTCTTTTGGAAAAAAAAAAAATAGTAAAATTGCACAACAATATTTGCAGTAGTGGAAGTGTAGGTAGTTGGAACATACCAAATCCATATGTGTTGCATATAGATTCATTGAGATAAATAATTTTTATTCCAATAGTAATACATTCGTGTGGACATAGCTATGGTTAAATGGCAGCCCATTTCCTACTTGTAAGGTTGAGGGTACTGTGTGGAAAGAGTGATCAGTGAACAGCAGAGAGTTGTTCTGCAATCCTTGCATTGGCTTGTGTTTATATTTCCTCTACTTCCAGTGAGCCCACACAAAATGTGCATTTGTTTTTGTGATGTGTTACAGGTTCAGGCAGTCCTAAAGCGGAAAGAGGAAGAGGATCAGCAAATGCAACAACTTATTCAAGCTTTACAGGCTTCCCTAGAGAAGGAAAAGTTAAAAGTTAAAGACCTCCAGAAGCAGGTAATGGCTCGTCTTTTATTTATTTACAAAGCAATTCAAAGGCATTTAAAAAGTATCTTGAAATGAAATCTGTTTTGTAACATACTGCTTCCTGCAGGGGGTCTGTCACCTTGGCCAGTGGCTGAAAGATCAGTTGATTTCTTCTCTGTGGTGTCCTGTGTTAAGCTTCCTTTATGATTCACCTGCAGAGAAAAAGCAAAGTACAGCTGCATTTTTTGTCCTGTTAGGAAGCAGCAGCTAAAGCAGATGCAGCCCATAACCGGCGACACCACCGGGCAGCGATGCTCGAGCTCAGTGAGATCAAGAAGGAGCTCCATGCCAAAGAGCTGCTGGTCCAGGCCCTGCAGGCTGAGGTGGACAAGCTGCAGTAAGTAAATGTCTCAAAAAGAACAGTAATTAAACCAAATCTTCTGAAAAAGCCATACATTAGTGAATTTTTGAGTTTGCCCCTTTGGGGTGGATTATATTGAATGTTCCTCTGCAGAACCTGACCATGGATGTTTGTTTGGACTCTGAGCAAATACCTGCATTTTTCTCTCTTTATAATTCAGTTAGACCTAAGGTACACTGTTTTTAGGCTACACTATCTGCTATTTTTTCACTTTGACCACACACTTCTACTATTTCACATTGCTGGTAAGGATCAACACTTTATATATATCCTATTATTCTTCTCTTTTACATCCCTGAGGAACTACATAGAGAATTAATTTATTGACTATGAATTTTAATACATTGTGGAACAGTTTGCTCATATATAAATTTTTTTCTTAAATTATAAGAAGTTATCAGACCTACATGAAAATGGATATAAGCTTAACTCTATTCCTCCAAAAACAAAGCAAAATTGCTGACAGGGTTTTGTTTTACTTTTTTTTTTTTCTGCATAATCTGTTGTTTGTAATTGGACTATTTCCAGTGCTGAAGAATTTTGTAAATTTTTTTTCCAGTATTTAATATTTATACATTTTTCATAAAATCTTTTTGTGATTTAACTCTTGCTCTATGAATGTGTTGGCAAAGTCCTCAGTCAAAGTTGTAATTAACCAGGTTCCATGCACTGTCATGTCATTTATAGTTAACTGGCTAACCCAGTGAAGTTCTTGTTTTAAAGAACAGATTGAGTAACTGCTGTGTCTGTTAATCTTGCTGTGCAGGGTAGAGGATGAAAAACATTCCCAGGAGGTATCTCAGTTTCAGCAAGAGCTGGCAGAAGCCAGATCTCAGCTCCAAGTTCTGCAGAAAAACCTGGATGACAAACTTAGTGAACAGCCTCTAGTAAGCCAAGAGGTAAAAAGTGAACACTTACTGTGTTTATCTGTATTTCTATTGCATTGTGTGACTTTATCTTTAATTCAGCATATTTAATAAAGTTATGCTTGGTTTTCTTAAGAAGGTTTTTGTGAGACATAAGAATATATTTTAGATTTTGTGGTTGATTGCACCTGTAGATAATTCCAATGTTTTTGTTGTTTTTTTTTTTTTGCCCTGGTAGGTGGAAGACCTGAAGTGGGAAGTAGAACGAAAAGAAAGAGAAATTGAAACACTTAAGCAGCAGCTGGACATGACTGAACAGCGTAGCCACAAGGAGTTAGAAGGGATACAAGTTGTCTTGCAGGTATTTAATCAAGCCAATTCTGATGGATTGGAATTTTGATTGCTGTAGGGGGATAATTAAAACTATATTTTTATTTTTTAAAAGCATACTTACACTTTTTAATGAATTTTTATTTTGACTGTGCTATTACCTTTGTATTTCTTCAACCTCAATGCCATTAAAATAGACTACTGACTTTCTTTTAACCTAACCTCTGATTTTCTGCCATGGCAAATTTGTTTCAAACAGCAGTGTTGTGTGATTCCTCTGGAATCTGAAAAGATTATAAATACATTAGTTGGCTGGAATGTTTATGCTGTTTCTCTACATCACACTGATTCTCTTCCCATTTAGAACATCAAGACTGAGTTAGAGATGGTGAGGGAAGACCTGCTGGTGACTCAGAAGGATAAGTTTATGCTGCAGGCTAAAGTGTCTGAACTGAAGAACAGCATGAAGTCACTGCTGCAGCAAAACCAGCAGCTGAAGTTGGACCTGAAGCATGGCAAGATGAAGAAGGTATTTAAATAGGAAGAACACGTTGTAAAATACAGGGAAATTCTCTGCTAATGCTGTTAAATAACCTAACATGAATGTGCCTGTGATTCCTTCTCCGTAGTGCAGATGTGCACCAGTATCCTAATGTGAGACTTTCTAGGTGGGAAAAATGATATTGATGAAATAAAATTGTACTTCTGACTCCCTTTTTTCCTTTAACCAGAGGAAAGAACTGAAAAGTGAGAATAACTCTTCCAATCCTGTGACTCCAGTCAAGATTCCTGATTGTCCAGTGCCTGCTGCCTTGCTGGAGGAACTGCTGAAACCAACAGCTGTGAGCAAGGAGCCTCTAAAGAATCTGAACAGCTGTCTCCGGCAATTGAAGTATGGCCTGTTATTTTAAACCACATGAAATAATCCTAAAAATGTTCTCAGGAAACCAGCTGCCACCATGAGGAAAAAAAGATTTGTAAAATTAATTCTTTATTGGGACTATATTTAGGACAGTAGGATGTTCTGTCATTGTATGTGCTTGCTTTTATGGTCATTGCCATAGCGAAAGAAGACTTTACAGTAACCTAAACAAAATGTTCATCCTGAATTGTACACAGCAGAAAAAAAATCAAAACCAGCTATTAATATTTTCAGTTAAGCATATTGTATTTGTTTTGCTCTTAAGACAGAAATCTACAAAAAGCTTAGGAACTTTCTGTTGTATACATCTATATCTTAGGTAGTCTTGGCGTAGGTATCAAGAATCAAAAGTAATTTTTTGGTCTTGCATTTAGCAGTTAGTTTTCTGCTTGCTAATTTTTGCTTTTTTTTGTTCTCAATACATTCAAAGGCAAGAAATGGACAGCCTTCAGCGCCAGATGGAGGAACACACCATTACAGTACATGAATCAATGTCTTCATGGACTCAGATTGAGGGCAAATTAATGGACCTTAATTCTACAAGTCCTACAGCTGCATCAGACCAGCAGGAAACTCCTACTGCAGATGAAAAGAAAGAGAATTGTAGTGTTGGTGATAAGGAAGCTTTAACACTATAACCTCCTTATCAGTTGTCTTTATTCCTATTGCTTTAAGTATATAAACAAATCTTTATAAAAATTATTTATTTCATTTTTTTAAAATGGTGTTCAGAGTTGTGCTTTTGCCTGTAGAAGCAAAGGGCACTGATTTGAGAAACTGATGGAATAGTAAATGCAGAATGTGCTGTTCTAAGGGTTTGTTTGAAACAATTCTGTCATGTTAGGACTGCCAAGTGGTGAATCTAGCTCATTTGAGGGTTTAGTAAGAGATTCAGATGAAGATTTAAAATGAGGTCAAGAGGAGCATCTGGTTTCAAGTATAAAATTGTTCAATCTGGGTGAGTTTGTTAAGGAATTACTGTTAATTATATAACATCTAGGTTTTCTTGTTTGGGTGTTTTGGTGTTTTTTTTGTTTTTTTTTAATTTGTGGGAGTAGGATGTATTTTTTCCCTCATCTTGGATGGTAGCCAAACTGCAAAGAAAGATAAGTTCTTCTCATGTTCAGCCATTAGCAGTGGTTGAGAACTGGATATGCTGAGTATTCTCTTGTCTCTCCTATAATCTCTTATTCTTGAAATTCAGATTATAGATACCTGTATTTGAAGGAAAAGAAGTTCTTGTAAGCCATTTCCAGTTTTGAAGATGACCTCTGACCTATAGCAGAAGAAACAAGACTGTAAAGACAAGCAATGAAGAGTAGTTGGTATCTTTGGCAGATTTGCCTGGCATGTTTGTTGATGTTTTTCTCTTACAGTCACAGGCCAGTAGTGAGCTTTGCTTCACTGCACAAATACTTTGCACCTTTTTATTTCAAGTTTTGAAGTAGACACCCATTTAAAAGTATGTGTGTAAAATATATATATATATACATAAGAAAAAAATCGTAATTTTCTGACATTGAATATCTGGTTTAATATGCTTATATACTGTAAGTTAAGGCTACAATGAGGGGTTTTGTTACTGTCATTGTTTTAATGTTATGTTTAAGTTTGCTCTTCTTTGACATACTGTCATACAAATGGCTTAGGGAAATGAGCCCCTAAAGCCAGAGCTTTTAGAAATGTAATTATTTTTACTTTAAAAGACATAATTATAATGCCTATAAAATTATTATTTTTAATAGCTTTATCTTCTCCCACACACTCCCTCTACTTTTTGCATCCTATATTCCAAGGTGTCCACCCTGAATGGAAGTGTTGGTACTGTGGCAGTCCCTCTGCAAAGCACCTTGACTAAGTTATTTTTAAAGCAGCTCACTTTAGTTTCCTTCATTTTTCTTCCCTTGCTCCATGTGGCTCATAGTGCAGTGATAAGCCAGCCCCCTCCTCACTCTAAAATTCAGTGTTTGGGTATTTAGAAGATTTACTGGTTACTCATGTACTAGAATGTTTTTGTCCTTAGAACAAGTCAATTATATCCACTGTTGTTTGGTGTTTACCAAAAAAAAAAATCTATTAAGTACAAGTGGATTCAAAGGCTGGGAAAAAAATTCTAGTTCATGTATTTTTCAAAAGAGGCTGTTGCTGGTTTTGGGTTTGGTTGTTGTGGAGGAGGGGGAAGGATATTGCATTTGATTAGCAATAAGGCAAAAAATAAATAACCAAACAAAACTCCCAAACCCACCTATATTTATCCAAAGTCTGATTTCTTGTAGCTACCACTTCAAGCTCTAGTCCAGTTGACCACTTTGCACTATAAGTGCTTATACTGAATGATTTCATGCCCTGCAGCTACTGGATTTTAACTTAGATTTTATTGGGATCAAAGTCAAGTGATGCTGACAGTCAAGGTTTTGCAGCTGGTAAAGGAAGAAATGCACTCATGTGGCATTAGGTGCATATCAGATGGATTTACCAAACAATTCAAAATCAAAAGCTTTACTGTTGTGGTTTCAATTCCCTAACTGTCTGTCAAACCACGACATTTACAAACTAGCTTAAGACATGTCTGCAGAGCGCTGCAGTCTACTTTGTAGAGTAAATGGTACTGATTTTCTTGCTCTTGTCATGTTCTTGAAGTTGCCTGTATATTAAGCTCAAAGAAGAAAAAACAAAACCACAGTATTGTTAAAGAAAAAAAAAACTGTCATGAATAATATATTCAGTACATGAAAACTACCAAATGTCCAGGATTTAAAATACTACTTGTGCAGCGTTAATGTTGCTGTTCACTTTATTAAATACATTGCCTACAGTTCAGAATCCACTGTGTTCTGATCTGTTAGTTCAGCAGTGGTTGTATGGATAAAGGTTTTATCTGGTATCAAAGAAGCCAGAATTGTTAGAAACCTTCCTAGTTGTTCTGAATGTCAGCTCTCCTCTTTGTGTCCGTTCTGCATCCTGCTGCAGTTTCTCACTAGCTCCTGAAGACATCTGAGCTTGCACAATCAAGTAGCCTTAGATGTGTGTTTCCCTTTCCAAGATGAGGGAGCTGTTGTGGATTAGATTCCTGCATTAACCCAACTGCTTCTGGCAGTACCTGGATGCTGGGTATTGTCCTGTTGTATTTACCATGTGCTTTTTCTGCAAACACAAACACCGTGTCATTAATTTAAACGAAGGACAGTGAGACTTTTGAGGGTCTAAATCTGGTGAGGGACTAAGTGCAGTTATTGAAGTCACTGGGAAGTCTTCTAGAAGGAGCATGCAGTATGTGATAAAAGCAAGGCCTTTTCTTTGAAGCTCATCAGCTATGTTTTTAATGACCCAGAGAAATAGTTGTTGTTTTATTAAAAAGCCTCACCCTGAGGCTGAGCATGCTCAGTCTACAAAGCTTCAGGTCTCTGCTGTCTAGGCAATAAAATAACTTAGCTGTAGGAATGAAAATTGTCTCCCCTCTGCCCATCACAGCACTGCCAAATAATCAGGAGAATCTGAAGAATAATCTCTTAGAAATTTATTTTACTTTTTCAAGCACTGCAATAGAATGTATTTTCTGTGTTTCTTCAGTAGTTGCTACATACTAAACCAAATCTAGTTAATGAAGAAGAAATGTCATTGCAATGTGAGAATGTTCCCCAGTGCTGAAAGCTGGTAAATGGTGCAGCATTATTTTTTCAGATGCTGTTGAGTTTTTGAGGGCTCTTGAATAACTGTGCATTAAAAAAAAATCACAACAAAGACCAGCAAACCCTACAATAGAATAAAATGTTACTGAGTCTCTGGCATTGCTGAATATTGCATAATGCTCTGTTCTGTTGTCTTCCAGATTTTTTGGAAATATTTGTGCACTGTATTGGGATCAGCTGAGCCCCCTATCCACTGATCCTATCAATGGGAGGATCTGATCCCATACTGTTTATTTAGGCAATACCCTAGCAGAAATCTGAGATTGTCACACGTGTAAAGTAATATCCAGGATGAATGTTCTACTGTTCATATTGTCATGGATTTTATATTCCTCCTTAGGGGAGAGGAGTGCAGTGGCACAGCTATTTTAGTGTTAGCTGTGACAACATCAAAGGTGTGCTGGGGACAGGTAGTATTACCAATATAAATTTACCTTAAAGATGACAAATTCACTCCTTGTGATGCAGAAGCTTGTGATGTACATTTTATTAACTTTGCAAGGAAAGTGGGAATAGTTGCATGTGACTTGCTGTGATCAGAGCCTTTATTAAGTATTTTCCTGTGAAAGCAATTGCTGTCCAGAGGAATTACTAATGCTCATCATCTGTCATCTGATCACTGCCTCCAACTACTGAGCAACACTTGAGTCTTGGGAGCCTCATTTCCAATACAGATGCACAGTTTTCTTGGGGAGGTAAAGATGTTCTGGATATTGTAAATTAAATGGTTCTGTTTCATGTATGACATTCAGTAATGTCTGCTTAGGCCGTATTTGTAAAGATAGAAGTTAATAATTCCATGTTCTTGAAGAATGGATAACCCAGGGGCTGGAGGAGTTACACTATGTACAATTAATGTTTATGATCATACAAAGCATGTTGATTATAAAAATTATGTGCATAGGGATTCCTTTAAAAGTTTTGTGCAATAAACTATTTTTGCTAAGGGGCCCCATGTTGTTTCTACTTCGAAAGTTACCATTTTCTCTTTGGTTTTGGGCAGTAATTTTTATGTTGGGATCCTGAAAACGCTGTATAGCCACCTTTAAGGAAAAAAAAATCTTATTCTGAAAGACAACATTATTGTGTATTGATTTTTCACATATCTGAACTTCATTGTGTTTAAAAATCCAAGTAATTTTCTTTTTGTCAGCTGAACTCATCAGGGAAGAAGCACAATTCCTTGGCCTGAATTTGTCAGCCTGTGGAGTTTGAGTGTACAAAATGGAACAATGCAGAAATGTCATCCTCATTCTAATTTAGCGAATTGCAATGACGAGGAGTGAAATTCCGGTACCTTGTTTGCAATACTAAACAGTGTGAGTTAAAGCGCTACTGTTTTCTTTCTCAGGGACAGCAACTTAAACCACCAAGTGCCTGCACTGCACATAGTACAGGTGCCTGTACCCCTAAGGCAGGAATGCTGCACTTGCTGGGAGGGCTGGCTCACAGCTGTGCAGGGAACTGTTTTCTTCTCATGCACTAGAGGCCTCCTGCTTCGTAGTTTTCCATCTCTCATGGCTCATCCGAGACTGCTGCAGAATTTTGAGGTTAATACCCGGACGGAACCTTTCTACAGCGGCCTCTGAAGTGTCTGTGTGTTCCCGTCCCCCTGGCTGGTGCAGTTCAAACCCTGCCCGCCTGTCTCGGCCTTGGGCAGCGGCCTCCCGCCCGCCCGTCCGGCAGCCTGCGCGGAGCTCCGCCGCGTGTTCCACCGGAGCAGCCGCGCCGCGCTCCCCTCGGCCTCCCCCGGCCCTTCCCCACTGCCCGGGAGCGGCGGCCGAGCGGAGCCGCGGTCACGGTAAGGCCCAGCCGGGCGGCGGGGCCCCGTCAGCGCCGGGCGGAGCCGCCGCCGCCGCGTCTGTTGGGGGGCGGGCGCGGGGCGGAGGAGGTGGAAGCCGCGAGGCCGCGGAGGTACCGTCCCTGAGGGCGTGCGGGCACAGCCGGCGTGCGGCGGGCGGGCCGCGGGCCGGGCATGGAGCGGTGGGGCGGGGCCGCCGGGGGCTGGGGTTCGCTGTGGGG
>VWZV01011712.1:1610065-1636015 GCA_013397155.1 Irena cyanogastra
CCGCTCGCCGCGGGGAGCCAGCGCTGCAGCGGGAGCCGCCCAGGTGAGAGATTCGGGGGAGGCCGGGGGTTGGTGCTGCCCCTCGCCCCGCGGGAGGGCTCGGAGCGGGCACCGGGCACCGCCCGTGGAGGCCGCGCGGCCGTGCTCGCCTCCCTGCGCGACCCCAGCGCCNATCCTTACGAGTCAGTCGTTCATTCTGTCTTGGGTCTAGTCTTAATATTTTTTTTTTGGAAGGAGATTCTTTTGTTTCATACTGACCCAGTGAGACAAGGGAAAATACAATTCTTGCCCGTTCTTCCAGGTTTTGATTGATTTGGAAGAACCCTCGAACGTGTTGTTGTTAAAGCAGTTACTCATATTTGCAAAGGTAATTCGCAAGGCATTACATGCTGAACTAGGAGAGGTAGCAACCTCAGTGCTGGCTGTGCTCTAGATCATTTGTAGTTATATAATGCATTTTACGGTTCAAATAATCTCATTTTGCACCTGCATGCAACAAACGGTGAAAGGATTGTCTCAAAATGAGCAGTTGTTGTTTCTCAAGTTTGCAAGTCACACGTTTTGGATGGATTAAAATAGGTAATGAAGCTAAAAACCAGTAATGTTTATCTAAATTAGCCGAAATCTTATTGTTAGAACACAAATGGATTTTGTGAGAGTTCTGTGTTGTCACTCCAACAGTGTTTTCCCTATTTCCACACCAAACACCCTGTAGAAAACTCTTCATACTAACAGCAGATCTTAAACCTGATTATTCACTGCTGGTCTGCTTTGCCATCTCATTTTGATTCAGTCCTGCTAGAGTTGTAAGAGACACACAAAATAAATAACTTTTTTTTTTTAAACAGACAAAATTTTGAGTACTAAGTTTTAGATACCAGGTTCTGTCAAAACGTGTGAAAGCAGAGAAATCACTCCCTCACAGCATTTTTTTGCTTAACCACAAAGCAGGAAGGATTTTTGCATGTTCCTGTCTACTCTCCATACATGAATTATATATGTGTACAGGTCTGCTCTTCTGCAGAATGATTGTGCTAGTTCTGAACCCTAAAATTAGGGGCATTTCTCAGCTAATTCTTTACGGCATTATGTTGACTACTCAGAGTGTTTTCATTGAGCTGTTTTTGCAATGAACTTTCTCACCCCTGAGTTTTCATCTTTCTTGTGATTTTACAGTTATGCAGTCTCAAAAGGAAAATCCTTAGAATAGCAAGTTTGGATATTTTAATTGACCTTAGGGGCATATCCCTTGATTAAAACATACTGGTATCAAATTTTATTTTAAAAAATAGAGGATTAAGAATTGAAAGCAAGTAAGAAGATCTTTTATATCTGTTGTTGTAGTCTTGTGGGCAGGTCAGGTAATCGAAACAGTGAGGTTGCTTGGAGGCTCAGGAATCACAAGGGAACTACAATACTTTGGGGAGGTGGCTCAGCAGCATCAGCTGTGGCTCTGCTGCTGTTTGATGGGTTTTTTACTTGAAAATATTCTCATTTTCCATTGTTTCAGTGAGGTTCCAGTTAATACTTGGGAAATGTTCAGGGACTGAGGTTGAGTTTTTCTCTAACCACAGACATTCAAAATAAGACGTTCGTAAAAAAAGAGACAGCTCTCAAAGGAAATGTCCCTCCAAGGAAGCAATCCTCAAACTCACATGGCTGTTGACTTGTAATAATTGAAGGACTATTGAAGTTTGGTGTTAAGTACATTTTCACAGGATTTCTTAATGCTAGGAATGTGTTTGTTCTGACTCAGACTGCAGCGAAGCTTAATGTGGTGCTGTATTGACTGTTGCTGAAAGCTACAAAAACTTACTGTGTGCATTTGGTTTTTTTTATATATGGAAAGTAGTCTTAAGTTTCATGAACAGAGGATGGAACCAGAAATTGAAAGTAGAGTACTGAAATGGCCATACACCCCTGTGCAAAGCAGTGCAAGCCTCATGAAATGGCTCAGCAGTGGAGGAAGGGGCAGTGTAGGGCAGGAGTAAAGGCAAGCTGGGGGAATAGCAGAGCTGAATCATTCCTGTCTGGAGCTTCCCTTCCTGAGCAGCGTGTGCCTGGAGAGTCACAGCCTCTGTGCAGGTACATGGTCGCAGTACCTGATTAAATAATGTGAGAGCTTCTTACATTTTTGTAAGCTGCCCAAAATAAGGTGGTTCCTTATATTTTTGAGCTGCCCAAATCCTGTATTTTTCAGTTGTGTTTTTCAGAGCAAGGAATTTGTGTTGGCATCAGCTTGGTTTTAGTATCTTCTTGCTGACCATTGTGGAAGCTTTCAGTGTGGATTACATGGAGGGACATGAGCTTGGGGAATTGTATCATAGCAGAGAGAAGGATGTTCCTTTGGAAATGGAGAAATCCTCCCAGCTTCTGTTTTTTGTTGGAGAGGGAGATCTGAAAAGATCAGTTGTTTTTGTCTCCTGGCTGTTTGCTCTCAAAACAGGCCTGGGAAACAACATACTGTGTACATATTTCCAGCCTTGCATCACAGCCAGAGAAAGCCTGCCCTGGTTGCTGCAATGTGCTTATCCCTTAGACTTCTGTCAGCCACAAAGTCCTAAGGAAATACTAGAAATAGTTCTGTGCCTTTAGCTAGAGGTGCAGCCCCTTGTCTTGGGCCTGACTGGTGCTTGTCCTTGTATTGCATTGCACAAATAGATTGTGCCTTTCTTGTCAGGAATCACATATTTCTCAGCCTGTCATAAATTTTAATGAGTAAATGCTCTAGATTGAATTTTCACTCCAGAAGAAATTGAAAAAGGACTACCAATAATAAAATGTAAGCTGTAAATATTCTTTTAAGTAGTCAGGAGAGGAGAAAATAAACTTGCTATGGGTCTAGTAGCTTCAAAACATTGAATTGAAGAATATTTTGTCTTCTCTGCACTGCAAGGATCTCTTCAGAATCCCAAGAAATTGCTAAGAGGCACTTTTTTCCTTGGCTTTAGTACAGCATTTAAGCAGCAGAAAAAAAGTTGTGTTTTTTACAGTTTCTCTCCTCTTCTTTTTTGCCTTTCCTGTAGGTGAAATAACAATGGATACAATATTATCCCGATTAAAGAAGCTCAGCCACGATGAGCTTAGAGAAGAGATTGTGAGAGCAGGACTGAAATGTGGGCCCATTACTGCAACAACGAGGTTTATTTTTGAAAAAAAATTGGCTCAGGCACTGTTGGAGCAGCAAGGAGCATTGGAGCAGGAAGGGTCTGCTCAGTCAGAGGAGGCTGCTGGAAATGTCCCAGTGGATCACAACGGCCACGGAAGCGCTTCTGATGAGGCAGACTTTGGGTACTGTGTGGGTCTGAACCCTCCAGAAGAAGATGCTGTGACACACATGAACTGTTCAGCTTCAGCCTGTGGTGCTGATTCACAAACCACTGCTCAGACACCGTCCAGAGATCCTCCACTGTTCTATGGTGTTTGCCCAGTTTATGACGACATATTGGCAAGGAATGGTAAATACTCACTTCCCTTATTTCCAGTGATAGGCATTTTAGTCATGTCTGAGTAGAATTCTTGTATGTAACAGGTGTTCTGAACACCACTGCATTAGCATTGTAAGCATTCCTTGAAGTATTTCTTTGTTCCTATAAATAGTATTTATTCTGAGGCAAAGAAACAGTTATAAGACATCCCAGGTGTTTGCCATTACAGTTCCTACATAGGAGGATCCTCTACTCTGTGTAGCTCACATGAAGAAAATTATTTCTTATTGCTACTCTTGGACCTATCCTGTGTCTTTAATCCTTCTCAAGAATAAAAAGTAATCCTGTAAATAAACAATCAAAAAACTATACTGTCATCAGTTGAAGCTTAAATGATCTTTTCTAGAAGTTTTCACATCTTCCTTTCTGTTCCTGACAGGAGTAGAGTAGTGCACAGGATCAATTCCTCTGAGACAGTAGTTAAGAACGCTTGCTAAGAAAAAGTACATTAAGATATCCCAATTTGAACAATATCATTTAAAGGAGAAAAAGAAGGATTTGTTTATTGTCTAAGATTCTCTGTGGAGATCATGAAGTTGTGGATCAAATACAAAGTTGGTCTTTCTGAACAAGACAGCATCAAAAGTAATGCAGGGTGAAAAAGCTCTGAGTTTGCTTTTCCATCTGGTGGTGAAATGCCTGAAGGTGGCCCATCCATTAAAAGGGGTTCTTGATTGATGGGAATGGCTGAGCCCTGTACAGGGATTACCTGACATTACCTGGAGTGTGTGGGAGGCTCCTCAGTTTCCAAGAGATAAGATTTAAAAGGACTTTTGACTTTATGTCATTTTTGGAAGAGAAACAATATGAGACCAAAGCTGGAATGATAGTCTAAGAATTCTGTAATCTGTGTCTAGGAATTGAAATCTGAGATTATTGAAACAACATAACTTTGGTGGTTCTTTGTTGCAGAGAGAATACATGTTTATGAAGATAGGAAAGAAGCTCTCCAGGCTGTTAAGATGATTAAGGGTTCCCGTTTTAAAGCTTTTACAAACAGAGAGGATGCTGAGAAATTTGCTAAAGGAATCTGTGATTATTTCCCATCTCCAGGCAAGTCCTCTTTATGTTTGTCTCCAGTGAAAATGGGATCATTTAACAGAGGTAAGTGGGGAACTTCATCTCTCTACAGTAGATACAATAGACAGCATTGATTTTTTTTTGTGAGAGAAGTAACAACTGCCTTACTAATACACTAATTACAGAAAAAAATTAAAAAAAAATCACTGAATAAATTGAAGTTTAAAAGAACTTTTATTTTAAGTGTAGAAATGTTTAAAATGTGGAAAATGTTTTAAATGTAAAGTACCATTGCTACTCTTCTAAAGCTGAAATGCAGGTAATTGTCTGTGTGGATACCTTGCTTAGTCATGGTCGTATTTGTTAGGATTTGATTTTACTCACAGACTTCAGCATTTTCAGGTTTAGTAAGAGGCTGATAAAATGGCACAATATATTAAAACTGTACTCAATTCTTAAGCAAATTTGTTAGTTCAGAAATAAAATGGCAAGCACTGATCATATTTCACAGTGTTCCCAGTTGCTAAATTAAAGTGATTTAGGAGTTACAGAACTGCAGAAGCAATTTTAGTAATCAGAAAATTGTTGTTTCTTGCTGAATTTTGCTTTTAAATTTGGGTGGGAGCAAACTGGTAATTACAAAGTTTACCAGTCCCTATTAAAGTCTGAAACAGTTTTACAAGTTGATTAATCATTTTCCTCTCCCTCCCTATTACTAACGACTAATGTATTTAAATGTCTTGTTATTGAGTTCAGTTTCCTTACTCCTGTGTATTAAAGATGCCAAATTAATACATGGTTTAGAATAAAAGCATAATTGTCATGGCCAGGGTGTGCAGATGGTGATCACTGGAAAGAATATATCTAGAAAGGAGTGACTGGTGTTTTCATAGATGGTTTGTGCTCCCCTGAGAGCGACACTGCCAACAAGGAGAGAGCCAACAGCTACAAAAGTCCACGGACTCAGGATCTCACAGCTAAGCTTCGGAAAGCTGTCGAGAAAGGAGACACAGCGACGTTTTCAGACCTTATCTGGAGTAACCCTCGCTACCTGATCGGGTCAGGAGACAACCCAACCATTGTACAGGTGAAAAAACAGCAACAAAACAGGAAAATCCGGGTTCTGGTTTAGTGATATAGCTTTTGGGGCCTGAAAGCAGAAGTGGAAGGAATGATGTTTCCCGCTCCTCTTTCAAGACCTCTGGTTCCACCATTGCAGGGTTTCTCTGTTCACTGACAGCAGCTGGGGCACTTCTCTGTAAGTCACCCTGAGAGCTCCCTTTGCTCCAGCAGAGCTAAAGGAACAGAGTGTGCAGTTCTTCAGGGGAGGAATAGCTGTAGTGAAAGAATAGCCTTGTCTTCTTATTCTTTGGTCTCCTCCAAGTAATTGCAATCTTTTTTAAAACAGACTAAATTTAAGGACCAAGGTAGGGCCTAGGTGGTAATTAGGTGTTCCTACAGCATTGCTTACCTAAGCACCTCTATTAAATTCCAAAACCATGTATAAGGTGCCATTTAGCAAACACTGACAAATTTACTTCGACTTGTATCAGACCAACTTTGTGAAGTTGTTGAAATTTTTTATGTAATACAGCAAAGCAGCTGAATTTTTTATATCTATAACCATTTTTCTGCTCTTTATTCAAACTGAATTTCAAAATATTGAAACTCCCTTTATTGTGTAATATCTTAATGTACCTTTTTTGGTACATTCTCTCCTTAAATGAAGGCACTGAGTGCAAGATTAATTTCATTAATTATAAGAATAATATGGGTGTAAAGATAAGCCTTTACAAAAATATCCATATAAGACTCAGTGTAGGAACCCATATGTTTTCACAGTAAATCAGTTACATCTCTGGGTGTAAGAAAGCTGTTTAGATTGAGCTTCATTCTAATATTGGTCTTTTTTTCCAGGAAGGGTGCAGGTACAATGTCATGCATGTTGCTGCCAAGGAGAATCAGCCTGCTATCTGCCAGTTATTGCTGGACACTCTGGAAAATCCGGAATTTATGCGGCTGATGTACCCGGATGATAACGATGTCATGTTGAAGAAACGCATCCAATATATTGTTGACCTTTACCTGAACACTCCAGATAAAATGGTAAGACTGGGGGATTACCTGTTCTTTATTTTGTTGTTGTTGTTATTATTATTAGTACTACTATTATTACTACTATGATTACTATTATTCTAACTGGAAGGGGTTAAGGATGTGTAAGGGAGACTGGAAGAGAATAGAAGGGGAGCTGTCCATGAGTTCTGTGAGTTTTGGTAGTATTCTGCACTATGGTCAGAAAAGATTTGTTAAGTGCTGAGATAATTAGTCATGACATGTATTTACTTTCCTCAGTCTCAAAATTAAATGTGTTGTATTGACTTTATAATCTTTCTAAGTGCATGTGAATTTTCCCCTTTTTTCACTGCAGTGGTTTGATACTCCATTGCATTTTGCTTGCAAGTTTGGGAATTTGGATGTGGTTAACGTGCTTACCTCACACCCAGCCATTGTAAAAAATCCAAGAAACAAGTATGATCAAACTCCAGCAGAAGTAAGTCTCTCTATGTCCATAGCAAACTCAGAAACGTTGTCCTGATCAGCATTTTTAGTATTCAGACATTACTGACTACCATAGATAGAAGACTTATAGTAAGGTGCTAGTCTCATGACTAAAGAGTAAATTCTGTATAACATTAAAAATATTTTATGCTTATTGTATCTGTGGAAAAGTTTTAGAAATTATGGAGTTGGATGTATTTTAGTTGGTCTACCATGAATTAAAGGTACTGGGTGAGATGGGTAGGGGCCAATAATGGGATTGTTCAGGAAGAACACACATTGCAGTTGATTTGAAAATGAGGTTATTATGCTGCCCTAACAACTAAAATTATATTAACAGGTAGTTTGTGAAAGAAGCAAGAACAAATCTGCCGAATTGAAAGAAAAGATAAGGGAGTACTTGAAAGGTGTGTATGCAGAGTTTTGTACTGTATCAGGCGTGTATTTTGGCTCTTGGCTTTCTTCAGTTTGCTTTCTGTAGCATTTCGGTTCATAAATGAAATGAACTGTACAGTGCTCTGAAAACAAAAGGGAAACTCTAAAATTGAGCAGGGACAGAGAACTTTTTGTCTTTTAAATGAGAGTCAGAACTCTCAATGTATGAATCACAAGGTTGCCCTCATGGCTCTCTTAACGTAGGCAAGGCCCTGATTCAGTAAGTCTGGAGTAGAGTGTTCAATCTAAAAGAAACAAAAACCTTTTGCAGGGCAAGAGGTCTACCTGTCATGCTGGGGAGTCCTGTCGTTTTATAATTTCCTTGACGTAGAACTTTCTCTGTTTTGTCACGTGTTTAGGCATTTGCAAAAGGAGGTTGTGAAATTTGTTAAAAACCCTGAGGGAAGGGCTCTGTGGATCATTGCAGGTGTTTTTGTGTTTGAAAGAGAAGGGAACCTACACTGAAACATGATCTGTAGTCACTGAAGCAGTGAGTCTGAATTACAAGTAGTTTTACGAATGAAGTGAAGTCAGATGGTTCAGTGTATGTGTGCATTGATAGTCCAGGAAGAAGCAGCAGGCTGATGTAACATAAAGTGAATGAGAAAGCTTTGTGTGATGTGTTTTAGGTCGCTATTATGTCCCACTGCTGAGGGCAGAGGACAATTCCTCAGCTCCGGTCATTGGGACACCGTGGTCGCCCGACCAGACGGATGATGGCCCCCAGAGAACTTGGCCTAAATACCCTGGCAGCCCCAAAGACCCAGTGCTGTCCATCAGAGCTTTTGCAGGCCCCATGAGCCCCTCAAAGGTAAGGAGAGAATTCCTGTGACTCCAATGCCTGTACTTCTTCTTTTTATGAATAAAGAAGATCCCCACAGGGTTCCTTGTGTGGTGTAGCTTGCTCCTGATACAGCTTGTGGCTCTCTTTGCTGAGGAGATGGATCTTCCTTCATGGAGAAGCACAGAAACTTGTAAATATTTTTTTGTTGCTGAAAACAGAAATGTGGTGTGAATAAGAAGAGTAGAAGTTCAGTCAAAAATTGTTGTCTTTTTCCTCTCTGAATCTATTCAAAGAGCACCTTTGGCAAACCTTTCATTTCTTACAGATAATTGCTGTAACTGTCTAACCTGAAGCAAAGCCTTTCAAAGCAGCTATGAATCAGTTTTAAAAACCTTAACTCTATCTCATTTTTAGAAGTTGCAACTGGATGCTATAAGCAGTTTAACCTCTGCTTGTTGAATTAACATAAATATATTTTTCTAGATGGAAAAACTGAGAACCAAGTAGTAGGTCTTGGGATGCTTTTGGAAATGTATTGACTGTATAGTGGAAAAGCAAAATCTTCAGTTTTCAGAAGGAATGCTTAGATACCTCTTAAATACATTCCAAACTTACAGGTGTTTATTTGACTCATTTATTTAGTGTGAACATGCTGTAAGTACAACAGCTTTAGAAACAGTGAATAAATACAGTGGAGGACTGATGGTTGCATTCTGTAAGACTGAGTTCTACCAAAATACTTAATGCTTAATGCTTTTCTCCTAAATGTTCTTGATCAATTTTTTGTTCAACTGACAGAAATTTAAATATAATTTATACTCTGAAAAATATTATTTAGGATATAAACAGTTCATAATTTTGATTGCTGACAGGTATTTTTAATGTCTGAAGGTAATTCTTAGTCATTGTTGTGATCTGTGTCATATAAATTCAAGAAGTGCAGGATTTTGCAAAAAATTTCCCTTGAGGTATTCCAACTTCAAAATAGACAGCAAGAATTTATTCTAATAATTGTAGCAAGTCTGTGTATATAAAAATATCCCCTTTGCATCCTAGAAAACAGTGACCAGGAAGCATTTGTAATTAAGTAGAATGACATGGCAAAATCACAAGACACTTCTGTTTCCTGCTGCACACACATTGAAACCAGGCAGATGTGGTGTCTGTGCAGTTGATTTTCAGATGATTGTACATTTTGGTCCTCTTTCATGAGCAGTTAGGAGATCAAAGTAACCACCAGTAGTAAAAGGAGTAACTTTAGATCCAGTGTGAAATCCTTCCTAGCTGGAGTTGAGCAGCACTTGTGGACAGCAAACAGCTGAACATCTTCTAGACCTGTAGGTAGATGTGTAGCCAGCACTGAGTTAGCTCATACTGTGGGGGTAGTTTTTGAATTTATTTCTGTTTTTTAAAGGCTGAAGAATTTCGCAGGCTGTGGAAAACTCCACCTCGAGAGAGAGCTGGCTTCTTTCACAATGTCAGGAAATCTGATCTGGAGAGAGGTGTTGAAAGAGTTGGAAGGTATCTAAAAGACTGTCAATATAAAAACTTAATAATAGACCATGTAAAAGCAAAAGACTGTGCTGAGAGTACAGTTGTTACTTACTGCACAATATCTTGGGGCAAAAGCTACTGCAGAAATATTTAACGAAGTATTTTGCAGATGGATTTTTACTGTGTTTTTGTGTAAACAAGATAGTTAAAATGTGAGATCTGGCTTTCTTAGCTTTGGCAATAAAGATATTTTAGCTGTTATTGATAGTATATATGGAATGCTTTTCACAACATTTACTTGCCTCATTTGTCAGATCTAAAATTATGTATAGCCTGTTATTTCTGTGAAAGTGAGGGATTGTTAAAAAAGAGCAGAATGAAAAGATCCTAATACAAATTTGCTGTTTTATAAAAGCTGTGTGTGTGTGGTGTGTCCTTGCAGTTAAAATACCTTCTATCAGCAACATATGGAAAAAAAAACTTTGTTAAAAGCTGACTGCATTTCATTCTTTAAAATAATCCCTCACTTCCTCCTCCCTCTCCCATTCCCACATAGAAAAAGCTGGTGCATGCAGTATCAGTGGGGATTCTTCTCTGTCTGATGTCTAGATACAGTCAGCTTAAAGATAGCAATGTTTATGCTGCTCACTGTAAAAACAGTAGATGAAATGTGAAAAATGCTCTAGAGCAAATGAGGTGATATTGATTGCTAAGGATGTGTTCTGTGCTTTTTCAGACTGTTGATTGTGGTGGGATTGTGTTGCCTGGTTGCACGTTTGTGCTCCTGTTTGTAGCTGTTAAATGTGATCAGAAAAGTTGTTGTCAAACTAATATTTATGTCTTCACAAATGATTCGTTTTATTTTATTTATTGCAGGGAGTTAGCTCATGAGCTGGGGTTCCCGTGGGTTGAATACTGGGAATTTCTGGGCTGTTTTGTTGATCTGTCTTCCCAGGAGGGGCTGCGAAAATTAGAAGAGTACCTGAGTCATCGTGAAATGAGCGAAAAGGCTCAGCCAGAAACAGGGGAAAATGAAACCTGCAATAGATATAAAACTCCACATCCCTCTGGTAAGAAAAGGGCAAATGCTGCAAACAATGGGTTGTGCTTGGGGAGAAGAGAGCCAGAAAAAGCTTGGTGCCCAGGGGAAGCAGTATTCCCCTGTTGTG
The DNA here is from genome assembly GCA_013397155.1 of Irena cyanogastra. Lineage (NCBI taxonomy): Eukaryota > Metazoa > Chordata > Aves > Passeriformes > Irenidae > Irena > Irena cyanogastra. The sequence continues at coordinate 1,621,018 of VWZV01011712.1, forward strand.
GTTGCTATTATTCATCTGTTATCCGGACAGTCTGATTACAGCATCAAAAAAGGAGCCAACAAGACTGTGAATGTAGAAGTACAATCTTCATCTTTCGTGTGAAGTAGTTTATTTGACTGTAGCCTCCAAATGAAATCCCTGTAAGAAAATCTCTATCTTCAGTATGTTTTCACTCAGATCATTTGGGCATTCATATTAAAGTATAGAATTTTGTAATCCACAGATATGGAATAAATAACATTTTAAAAATAAAGGAATAATTCTTTATAACTGTGAGCATGAAAAGACACAAGAAGCAAAACCCAGGAAAGCTTTTATACCTTAGACCACTGCTTGCCATGTGTGTATTTTGCATTTATAGCTTTAGTCAGGTTAGTTCATGCTGTTACATAAAGTCAGAGAGGTCTTCAGGAAATAGAATAAGCCATAAAGGTTGTGTATTTTTTCCTAGCTTATGTACTTGACATTCTGTTTAAAGTCTTATGTGTTATTCTTGTTAAAATTGTTTATAGGCAAAAGCAAAAAGTCCTGCAATTCCATTTCTGTTGGAGCATTTTTGGATGAGGATGATGATGACATGAGCTTAGAAGAAATTAAAAACAGACAAAATGCAGCACGAAATATCAGCCCCTCTCTGGTGTCCAAGGAGCCCAGCATTGATGCCATTGGAGATGCTGAGTGTGATATCCTGTCCATGGAGTGTGCAGGAAACATCATCGAGACCTCAGCTCACCCTCGGCACTACGAGAAGGGGGCTGCTGCCAGCAAAAATGGGTTTTGCAGTTCTGTGTCCAGTGAAAGGATCATCAGTGACAGAAGGCAGCTGCATGATGGGTCAGAATGCCTCATGTCACCCGTTTCCAATTTGATGTCAGAATTTGAAAGCCTGTCATTTCAAGAAGAAGAGGTTGCAGGAGTATCTCATAAAATCACTGAAAAAACCAAGAATGAGGGAATTCTGGACAAGACCTGCTCTTCAGTGTCACTGGCAAGTTCTTCTGAGCCAAGTGTTACAGGAAAACGTGGAGAGACCAAGTTAAGGACAGACCACAAAATATCATTACAAAAGGAGAGAGTGTCCATAGAATCTGGAATTCAGACTAAGGAGCCACAACAATGTCAAGAGCTTTCTTCCCAGAAGTTTCTTTTGAAGGCTTCACCCACAAATGACAATTTAAAGTTATTTCTTCTTGGGTAAGAATTGCCTTTTTTAACTCTTGCACAGGCAATCTCTTTGCTGATAGAAAACTAAGTGTTTTGGAATTGGGGTGTTTTCTTGCCTGAACAAATACATGGTTCTCTTTTCATCTAGTTCTGTTTCCACTCTAGGGAGCAGCCCTCAAAGCTGGATGGTGATGTCTTAGCAGCTATAGAAGGAGCAGAGATTGATCCCCAGAAATTCCCAATGATTTACAAATGGAAACATGCAGTGCAATCCTACTCCTCATCTGACAGGCAAAGGTATTGCTGCAAACTCAGTCACAGGAGTTAAAATACATTTTTAGTGGGTCAGCTTGAATAGCAGAATTTCAGGCCTTGTTGCCCCCAAACCCATATTTTAAATTCAGCAGAATTAACTTTGTTCTGAAGTTAGTCACCAAAGTCTTTTTTGACTGGTGTCTATTGATAAAGAGTTTCCTGGTGCTGCAGTCATGTTCTTTCCATTTTACTGCTGTTCCAAGTAACTTGAGCATGTCTCCACAGACAAATCAGACATGACTGTTTTCCACTTGGCCAGTGTCTCACTTTACTGATTTGGTACTCAGATCCTTCACTGAAATCAGTGCTAGTTGTGCTGTTGGTTTGTAATTCATCCCTGTTGTTGATGCAGTGCAGGAATGTTGTGTTTGTTGCCTTGTGATACTTAGGTTGTGCCAAAGGATGTTAAGGTGAATTTAATATCTTTAGGCATCTTTTTATTAGTGTTTTTATTTTTAGCCTTTATTACCCCAGTCCAAAAGAATTGTTCATGTGAAAGATGCTGTGTGTTGTCATGGCCATTTTGGAAGAAATGATGTCTTACTGATTTGGGCAACACATCTATATAGAATATTTCATGCTCTTCCTGTTTCTTCTCTTCTTTCAGACCTGTCTCTTACCAGACAGGATTTTTCTCAGCTGGTGCATTGGTTCTGAGATCTAAAGTGATTCTGAGTTTAAGTGCTGCTCTCATTATTGCAGTTTCCTTTAAAAAGTGTGCAATGACTTCTGGTTTCTTTCAGTTGGCCAAGTCCAGCATTGAAGGCAAGATTCCAGTCCCAGTCCATTGCTGCTGGCCTTCCAAATGCTTCAGTGTATCCTAGTTCAGGAAGAAGCAGTCCCATCCCAGGAAGTCCAGGGAAACACGGCAGCGCTGCCTCCTTCCCTCTGGAGCCTGGGAGCCCTGGGCGCTACAGCCCCGCCTGTGTCCTGCGCTATTTCGCAGAGCCTCCTGCCCACTAAAACACAACTCATCATCCTGGGACTTCAGTTCTGTTCTCATTGTTAGAGTGGAGGAAAAACTACAATGTTACTAAGGTGACATGAGGTTTGTACTCGGCTATTTATTTTTCCTCAGTTGAGGACAACTGTATGTTTAAACAATGGAATATATGTCTTAATGCCATATACGAGGTAGATTATTACTGATAAGCAAGAAGTTTGTGACAGTGCAGTTGTCCAGTAGCTGAATTAACCCTTGTTGCCAGTACCACAGTGGGCTGAACTGTCCCTTAGCACTGGTGGTATTTGCTATCACTACTTACCCTCATTGTAATGAACACACAGCCCTCAACTGCCTTTCTTGACCTTGGATAGTCGAGGAAATGCATCATCAGCAAATGGAATGTGGGATAGGAGACTGATGGCAGAAAGTGAAACGCTTTTCTGCTTGCAGGGGAAAAAGCCTAAAACATGCCTGGGAATGCAAGGACAACTTTGCCATGTGGAGCAGGGATGTGAAACCCTGTGCATAAGCAGAGTGTGTTTCCAGCCAGCTGGGCTGGGCAGTTGATACCCACACCCACCCTCACCTGTCTGTCCGTGTGTGTGTGCACAGATTTGCACAGAGACCCTCAAGTCTCTGCTTGTTCTGAGGCTGTTACAGACACTGAGATCTACCGAGTGCTTTAGAAACAGGTCACTGTAGAAACTATTGGCATTCCTTTAAGTGCTAGTGGGAAGACTGAAGAAAAACTTAAAAATTAGCAGGTTATTTTTTCCCCAGAGAAGCTGTTAACACTAGCAGATTTGAATACTTATTACACAAAAGCACATCAGCAATAATCTCAGCAAATTTACCAGCAAGATACCTTATCTTAATGGTCTAGTTTGTAATATATTAGCATGGTAGCCAGTGGCCCAGGAGGTGGCTATTTCCCAGCTGTAAAGAGAGAGGACTAAGGACAAAATATTTTTATGAAATCTGAGCTTTTACTGTGTCTCTAGTGTTGATGTGGTAATGAGTTTTTGTTACAGCAGTCAATAATTTTATTCTGCAGCCGTCTGTGAAAATGACTTGTTTTGACAGCGTGATGCTGAGAATAAGAAAGCTTTTCAAAACTCCAGAGAGTTTTCCATACCAAGCCTAGCACTTGTAATGTTGCATGAAAGGCTTCCAGAAACAGCTCTCTAGGTTAAAAAAAAAAAGGAGGAAAAAAAAAAAAAAAGGAAGACCTATCTACTGTTAGAAGATAAATCTGATCAGAAAATGAAGCTCTGCAGGGCTGTGCTGGTGAGAAGGGATGGATTAGGACAGGCCGGTGCTACACAGTCAGTGAGAGCTCAGAGCCACCTGGCAGGGCTGGAAGAGAAGGGCGCCAAGTTCAGCAAACACGGGTGGGAGGCAGGAGGGGCCGGCCCGGCCTCCCCCAGGGTCCCACCCCTCCGGGGCCATTCCAGAGCCCGGGCTCCCGGCTGCTCACACGGCAGTGACTGTTCTACACAAACTGTGCACCCTCACAGGTTCGTGATTGGTACAAACCTAAACACTGCACTTAATGCTTTTGCAAGCTCAGTAGTGCCTTTTGTAATATATTTTTTTAATTAAATTTTTTGTTCTTTTAAAGTTTTTTAAAAAAAGTGGCATCCACTTACTATGGGCAGATAAAATACAGTTTTTCTCTGGGCTTTCTGAACAGGATGTCTTTTAATGTCTCTAAGTTGGATTATTTGGTGCGATAGCTCTCCACGGGGGGAGAGACTCCTCTTTTAGAAATTACTCTTTAAAAAAAAAAGGCTTATTTTGCTCTTTTGTTAAAATTGAACCTAAGTCCATGGAGCTGGATATTAGGAAGAGCTACTTTACATAAATGTCTCTCACTCAGTCATATTCCAGACAAGTACCAGGGGTCGGGGGCGGGGGTGTCATACTTTAGGAAACCTGTTTAAAAAAAAAATCCCAGAATCAAAAACATAATGTTCTGTTACTAAGTATATTAACTGACTTTTTTCATAAGGTTTTTTTGTTTGGTATTTTAATTGTTTTATGTAGCAGGCTCCATGGTCTCAAAATATTTTAAGATCCCACATAGTTATACTCCAAAAGGTTTGAGATAGGCTTTTTTTTTTTTTTTTGCTGAGTGGTTGGGTTTTTTCCAATAATTTAATGAAAATTACATCTTTATCATTCTGGAGAAATTGATCAGCTGATGTAATTGCCTAATACCATGTTAGAGCCAAACTGCTGGGGTAAGCTGCTGTTCTCCACCCTGGTCCTTCAGAGCTGTGGTACAGCAGCTATGCCCTTTTGCTAAGAGTTTGTTACTGAGCCAGGAGACTGATACCAACACTCTAGTTCTTTGTCCTTTTTACCTTTATTATGCTTTGCTTTATTTTTTTAATATTTAAATGTATGTTACTGGTATGTACATGTAGCCAGACACCCCCAACACCCACCCCTCCCCTCACACACCCACCACACCCTTGCCTTTCACTTTGTCATGTTGTTTTGTTCAGTCAGGAGAGTATTTTTTAAACTGTGTTATATAATGTGCATTAGTCCACTTGTACTGCACTTAAGAGGTCATTTTTCTAACAATGTGTTACTTCAGCTATGACAAAAATAGCAATTAATGCAGTGATTTGATAATTTGTGATTTTGTGAAGAAAGCCCTTCAACACTGAGCCTGTGGAGACACTTTAAATCAGAGTGATAGTGCTTGAATTGTGTTTTCTTGGCCAAAAGTTCACTTTTAAAGGTGCAAAATAGCTGTGTTTTTGTTGGTTGTTTTTTAATTTGCAAAGTGTCATGTTAAAAATACAGAAGTATCCCACTTTCTATTAAAATTAAATGAATAGCTGAAAGTGTCACCCTGTTTTCAGTATGGGATGTGGGGAGAAGGAGCTGGGCATGACAGGGCAACTCACTGGCTTGTGCAGGCCTTGCTCATACAATACCTGCAGTTTTTGTGTGTGCACAGTGACAATGGACTACACCACCAAAGACTTAAAAGAGAGTCTTACAGTGTTGAAGAGACAAAAACTGAGACTACGGTGAAACAGACACAATTTTAAATTTCACACTTTCCACCCCTACCTTAAGTGTCACCAAAACTATTGTTAATTTCTGTACCTGTGCACAGAGGTGTTGTGTCTTCTGGTTGCCCACCAAGAGCTTGTTCACTGACACAGAGGATGTAGAAGGGGATCTGTGTGAGAGGGTACATGTGCACACACACAAAACTAAAATTTTCATCTTAGAAGTGCTGGTGCTCCTGTTCCTAGTGGTGGTGACACAGCCCTGCAAATGGGCTGTGCTTAGGCTACAGCAGTTCCCCTCTTGGGCACTTCTGTGGGTTATGACAATTAACTGTTCTGGCTTCCACCTCCAGTTTACATTTCAGATGGTTGGTGGAAGAGCTGTTGCCCTGAGCAGTGTGGGACACACCAGGTCCTGCACCAGCAGTCCCTGCAGAGCTCCAGCCACACTTGCTACAGCTGCCCGTGCAGCCATTCAGCTAAAGAGACAGGAAAGAAAGACAGACCAAGTATTTTATTCAAAACTTTTAAAAAGTTAATAGACAAAAACTGATAAATTAGTCTCATTGCATCAATGAGAGATACTTCATGATGGTTTCCTCTTGCCCCCCACGCCTTACACTACACAATGATCAGTTTGTTCCCTACCAGTCCCTGTTCCTTGAACTTATCCTGATGTAGCAGCAGTTCAGTATGAAGCCCTTAAATCCTCTTCTCCATAGGTTGCGTGCCCTGATTATGTTTCATACAGCTCTGTCAGGATTAAGTTCAGCATCTCATCAACATCCTTATTGATCAGAGAATCTGTCAAACAAGTTAGTCATATCTGCTGTCCTACTATTAACTGAGCCAAGTTTCTACATCAGCTCAGGTGCCCAGCAAGCTTCAGAATGCTTCTGAGCCCTCCTCTCCCACAAGCCCAGCAGCATCAGAGCTGTATGAAGGAGGCACTTGGAGCATTCTGCCCAACGCCTGTTCTATACACCTGCCCTAGATAAGCCATGCCATGGCCACCTGCTCACCATTTTGGCAACAGCAGTTTGCTCCAGCACTGCAGGACCTCTGACCTGCAGCATCACTACCCTAAACTCAGTGGTGGTACTGCCCTACTCTGAAAGTAAGGTTTCAACAAATACAAATCAATGGCAAAGAGCACTCAAAAATATGTCAGTAACTGAAAGCACTTGGAGAAGACTGCTGCTTTCCTTTCCTCCCACCTTACTGCTACAGTCTCATCCCTACAGCCTTCTCCAGACCATGTTTTGCTTAAAGGCTTTACAAGACTGAAAAATATTCTTAAGAACATCTTAAAGGACATCCTGAAGATGGTGGAACACTTAATATAAGCAGCATTTAGTTCTAGCACCACAGCTCTGAGGCAAATGGTTTTTTCACCCTCTTTCCTTTATGCTCATAACCTCCAGGCACAGTTTACATGGGCTTTTTGGGGGCAGAGGGGAACAATGACACAACATGAACATACACACTCAACAGCTTACAAAAACTGAAGCTTAATCCCTTTGTCCTTTGGATAGCAGAATTCCCTGTTTGTCACTTCTGCAGGAGCTGGAACAAGCTGGCTCACCTTTTGTTTTAGTGCAGTGTGATACAAGGCTGTTCCCACACCAATCACTTTCCTGCACAAGAAAAATACCCAGAGGAGTAAGCTTTGGTTAGAGAAATTCACAGCGGGGTGAGGGAAAAGTCAGTGCTCTTGCAACAGCTGAGCAGACATTCAACCTGTATTCCACAGCTCAGCTTTGAGTTTTGGGGAATACTTAAGCACTGGACATGTTCAGGCTTACAAAGGTTTCTTCTTTTCTGGATGAAAGGCAAATATGAATATGAAGGAGAATGGGGCTAAAGGACATTTTAAGACAGCATCACACCCCAATGTAATAAAAATCTAGTGGTACTGTAGCAGAATGTGCTAGTGCAAAGAGACTAGAGACAGTTTCTGGATAGCCATCCATCCATTGGCTCACTCAGGTGCGTGTGATTTTGTCTGGAGGCATGAAACCTGTGTCACCCAGTGTTCGAAGGGCCACTCTGCCGTTGGGACGGATCACCAAGTGAGTGATGCTGCCGTTGTTGAGAGACAGTCGCAGCCAACCTTCTGGGGGGAACTGCAGGGCTCTGGGGACAAAAACACATACATTAATAATTCATGAACAGTTAGATTAACAAGCCCTCACAGCATCACCTTCTGTCCCAGATAAGAGGGAGAAGGAGGGGGAGAATCAAAATTGGTGGGCATTGTGCAGCTTGCATACCAACGTCCCCAGTCAGCCTTGGAAAAAAAAACCCTTTTCTTGTGGAAGTGCTATAAAACCGCAGCGTTGGTAACTGGACCGGGGCCAAGAGTGCCCTTGGCTAAGCAGAGTCCAGCAGATGGGTGTGATTACTGCTGACAGGATTAGTTCAAGTGGACAGAAGGCAGCAGCTTAAATGCAGTGAAGCTGCCAGGAGTGGTCTGAGCAGCCTCACAGACAGGGCAGGGGATGGCCCAGGCTCCGACTCCCTGCGAGGCTGCAGCACCACAACACCTGTGCAGGTGGGATGGGCAGAGCTGGCTCAGCACCCAAGGGCTGCCTGAGCAGAGACCACCTGGATGTGGCAAACAGTGACTGTCACACTCCATTTCAGCCACACCTCCACAGCATTCCCTCCAGTGGCCTGCACTTGCCTAGGCAAGAAATTCACTGGAACTACTTTCCATCGGCTACATCATTCCCCAGGAAGGACGAGTACCTTGTGCCTTCCACAGAAACACAGCATCACAGCTGGTCTGCAGCCATTCTGCATTTCCTAACTCAACAACCTCAGGAGCTCCATCAATTGAATTAAACAGCTGGAAAAAAACCATGTTGCCTCAAACAGCTTTTGTCTCTGATACTGAGGAATAACTTGGTTTTGGCTCTTATGACAGTCTTGTAGAAAGCCTAAGAAATTAAATACCAGCTACAGCCAAGCTAGATTTGAAGGAAATGTTATATGGATTGTGTTCAATTGTGCTATCAGACTGCCTGGAATCGAAGGCACAAAAGAGACATTAAAATGAAGAGGAAAGCAACAGCAAAGAGAAAAGGTATGTAAGTATTTCAGAAAAAGCCTTGGCAGGAACATCATGGTATTTTTTACCACAGGAAAGAATATTCTGTTTACCTGATCAATAATTTCAAGTATAGCAATTTTGAAAAGCTCTAAAGCAGCCCACTGAGCAGACAGGCCAGCATTTACCTAGCTCAGCTAAATAAAGCTAACTGAAACTGTTGTAAGTATTGATCAGATTAAAGTTTAATCACATCTGTGCTGCTCATGACAAATTATCTTACAGACAGTGCTTTGTTGATGGGGAAGAGGAATAAAACAGACTCAGCTGACTGGAGACAGACACAGGCAAAGATCCAGAAAACCACCTTGGTGTTATCGGAAGCACTCTCCCCTTAATCCAATACTGGATGTTACTGCAAAAATACACTAATGCAACTTCAACATAACTCAAAAATATCCATTAGTAAAAAATTCCCCAAACTGAATCAATCTTTAATTATGTAAGCTAAAGCTCATGTCACCTCAAAGAGATGCATCCAGTAATGCATCTATTCCGTAATCTTTTCCAACAGGCGCTACCCTCAGGTTTATGGAAGCAGAAGCATACAGTAATTAAAGTAACTGTCCAGATGTACAGAAAAGGTTAAGATTGACTGACTCACACATTTCTGCTTTAGAATTAGAATGAAAGTGTTCTAATTTTCAAATGCAGCTTGATGAAGCTGCAGAAGCAGCTGCTCACAATGCAGGCACTGATCTCCAACCACTTTTTTGAAGTGGAATCAACACATCTCCTCCCTCAGTGGTGCCACAAGGCAGCCCTGTTTGAGTGAAGCCTCCCTGGAGCAGCCCCGGGTGAGCAGGACAGCCAGCCCGTACCTGCAGACGATGTAGCGGATGACGTTGGCGTGGCACACAAAGATCTCGTAGCTGTCCTCCTCCTGCTTGGCATCAGCTCTATGAATGAAGTTTCGAAAGGCAGCCTCAATTCGAGCTCCATCTTCGTAATACTGCTGAAGGCACCGAGGTCACAGTTACACACAGCTCAGAGCAGCACTGCCTGCATCCCCGGGGTCCTCATCTCCTCAAGAGCTCTTGGCTGCTGGGCTGCACACTTGGGGCTGAGCTAATGCTCAAGAACTGCAGGTTATTTTAACTGTTCTACACACTTACTGAGGAGGAGGAAAGAATGCAATTATCTAAGGGCTGTGATAAGGGCTGATAAACATCAGCTCAGACACTGCAAGTTATTGCTACTGTCCATACAGAATATACTGAAAAAAACCCCAAACCATAAATAAAAAAAAAAAACTTTAAAGAAAAACTTACCACAGCTTCTGGTTTCCAGTGGGAGACTGGAGGGTCTGGTTCTATAGGTGCTCCTTCTCTCAGCAGATCAGTACTGATTTTTTTGACTCCTGAAGTATTAGACATTCAGAAAGGAGTTGTTGACATGCCATTATAAACAGCTCCAACAACTCTACAATCAATATATTTTTCACAGTCTTTCTTTGAGGAAGGCTTATTCTCCATCCTAAAGTCCATTTTAGTGTATACACTTCCATCAAGGGTTGTGAATCCCTCTAACAAAACTGTTTTGCCATCAGCAAGACAACTTATTCCAACTGAACAGAACAGCCTGTCTGTTACACTTTGAAAAAGTGTATTTGTATTTTTAAAGATAAACTGGAAACAAGCAGAATTACATCTGTAGGTTTCTTTATAAATATAGACATTCATACAGGGCTGGGAAATGGCTAAATAACATCTCAACCTTAAGGATAAGGTTAGAATTCTACTGGAAGCAGTTTTAAGGATCAGAAGACAATGAAAAATTAAGGGAATTCTCTTACCTGGGAGATGTTTGCTTATAATTTCAGTTGTTTCAGTTGCTCTAGTCATGGAGGAGTGGATAATCTGATCAAATTTTAATCCCAAGCTTGCCAGTCTGTGTCCAGTCAGTTCAGCCTGCTCTCGACCTTTAAAAGCACATTCATTATATAAATTGGTGACACTCCCATTAGAACCTCACGCAAACTACCAAGAGAGTTGTCCAGCAGACATAAAAGGTCTACACCGATGTTGGGCTTTTTCCTTTCAAAAAGCAACTGGAAAACATTTTCATCAGAGCCACTACTCAGGCCAAACTTACTGGACAATTTCAAGTCATACTTCCATCAGCAGGAAAAAAATTCTTTGTTTCAATTAGAAAAAAAAATAACAAAAATCAAAACTTACTCAGCAACTTTCACTGAAGTACTCAATATCCCTGCTAGCCCCATCCCCAGGAAGCAACAATCCCCCTCAGGCCTGACAGTATGTTGTTGTTCATAAAGGCAACACCAGCTTGGCACAGCACCTGGGCAGCCTCAGGAAGGTTCATCCCACCTTTCAGGCAGGCAAGTGAAAAGACAACAGACAGGTTAAGTCACTTACTTAAGGCACAGGATGAGACAGGATTAACATTATGCTTTGTTACCAGTTTAAGATAGCACTTGAGACCTGCAATTAGCATTTCGTTCCTGTTTGCACACCAGTAATTGAGATGCGGGTGGAAAAGTCCACAGTAATAATTCTTCCCCCTCTGAAAACAGTGTTGGCACATATATCATCAAGGAAGTGTTCACTGCTTTTCAAGTACATTATTAGATGTAATACTAATTAGCATTTGAGACCTAGTCACAGGATCAGTGAGTTAAGATTAACACAAAGGTTATCCTCATTTCTTGTAAGTGATTAGCAGCACTCCCAGAAAAAGTGACAGCAGCAAAAGTGCAACGTATTTAATTATAAACACTTCAGCTGGAAGTCAGAGGCATTGTTAATAAATCAGCAGATTAAATTAAGAGAAACGCAAGAAAAATCCATCTCAATGGAGCGAAGTTTAAAAGCCTCAGCCCCTAGGAATTACATCGGCTGGCACGAAAGTTTGCTAAAGCAACCTTAAGATAATTTCCTTTGACAAGTTTCTTTACAACTGAGTGTGTTTAGAACTCTCTAAATCACATCTTAATGTTTGGATCAAAACTGAAGAACACAAATTTATTCTTGACATCTTTCTGCCACAACTGAATACAGAAGGTAGATTAAGGTTTGGCAGCAAGACCCAGAACAGTGCTGAGTTACTGACCTCATCGGTGAAAAAAAATTTCCTCCAATGCAAAGCATGATGCTGCTAGTGATACCTACCCAGTGGGGTCAGAGTTCTGTCTTTATCAGCCCGGCCATCCAAATTATACTGGGAATGACGGATAAGGAATATGTGCCTGGTGGCTTTTGCTTTGCAGTGATCTAAGCGAGAGGCAAGTTCTTCTTCCCCGCTTTCTTCATTTTTCTTTTTGAGGTTGATAAGAGCCAGTGGTTCACGTCTAAACAAACACATTTAAAGAGTTATTTTTAGATAGGGGAGACTAAGAGGCAGGGGAATTTTACAGATATATAGTCTTGCCTTAATTCCAGATATAGTTAAAGAACTAAAACTGACAGTTTAGCTACTTGTATCATGAAACTGATTCAAACCTTTGTGTGAAAAGTAAAATAAAAGCCTGCATGAAAAAAAGTTAATGTCATGGGCTGAAGGGTGTAAATTGACATAATTAAATCTGCCACTTAGTGCCAGCCACCTGAATTAATTCTTGGGGGGAAAAAAAGGCAATGAGCAACAGAAACACTTGTAGGGTATAACAGTAGGGTTTTTGACAAGAAAAACTAACCAGGAAGGATACCCAGGAAAAGAGAAAAAGGTGTTGACTGACCATTAAAGAAAGAAAATGCTTCACATCCAAAAGGCCCTGTGATAGCACCTACAAAATCTGCACAATCACATTTACATCAAATGACTAAAAAAATCACCCCCCCAACAACATCCTAGAAAGACTCCAACCTTCTGCAGTGCACATTGAGAATTATTTTCTGCTTTAAACTAGGTCACATCAGGTCTCTCCAGTAAAACTTTTTATTTTTCAGCCTGGAGTGTTTTATTTATCATTTCATCTTTTTCAGCACTCTTTCCCCTCCTGCCACTTTAATCTCTTTTCCACTTGTCACAGTGCACACGATCACCCTGCTCTGCACATCTCCAGAGGACACGGGGATGTCCCCCTCTCTCTGCTATCACAGGTTTAGTGCCACAGATCTCCCACCTCTGGCACCAACCCTGCCCAAACCTTCCCCACGTTACTCTGGGCCCCTTCCTGCACTGATCCTCCACCCTATCAATACAAATCCTTTTCTATGTCACTCCACCTCAGAGAATTTTGTTCATACCACACCTCACTTCTTCCACTATTCAACTTGTTTATTGAATGACAGATTTTTTAAATGGAAAATAATTTTTATTCAGTTTGGGACAAAGTAATTTGTTCACAGAAAATTGCTGCTTCCCACACCTATTTGTCACAGCAAGACAGGCTGTGCAAAGCCCTCCTGCTTCCATTTTGCTTTACTGAACATGTGATTTCCATTAGACAATGAGGCTCCACACATTCCTCAAGCTGTTAATTCTTCAGCAAGGCATTAAAAATGAAACAATAGGCCAGTAACAAGAAGTTCTATTGCTATTTCACAGGGTACTTTTGATTCACTGGAAACTATACTGCTGGCAAGATACAATAGGAAAACAAAAAGATCTTTAAAATCAATTCAAGTACATTTGTAAAGCAGCAAGGGGAATAATTCATCTGATGTCTACCATTAAGTATTCCACATGAATGAAAATAGATCTATCTTCTCTGAGAACTGAGCTGCACAATTCCTGCACAAGTGGCAAAGACCAACATTCCAAGTGTGATACCCTGTCAGACCAATAACAAGTTTGGTATTTGCATTTGTTTGTTTCAAACCTGAAAAGCCATTGGTTGTTAAGAATATTGCAGCATCTGTTTATCTGCTCAACTTGACTTTCTAAACATTCCCTGCCCCCAAAGAGCAGTGGTCAGATATTCTGTGTATTTATAAGCCATTTAACAACTTTGCACATTAAGTGCTTCAGCATCTAAACAACATCTAAAAATCAAGATGAAGATTTCAAGCAGGCACAACCTAAGCCACAACTGGCAGACAACAAGCAGCAGAAAACAATTTGATCTGGGGTAATATATTCCACTGCCACTGTTTGCACACTGTGACAAATGGTGATTTGCTATCCTGACCTGCTAGGAAATGTTACCTGGCCATGTTTGTTCAGGCAATGGCCACAGCTCTGTGACTTAAACCACAATCTCTACTTCCTGGATTGGTTTGAAAAAATTACTTGAGTCTGAAAGTACTGTAGAATCCTTAAAGAAAATCAACCATTTAGCAGAACCAGGAAGGCCTGGAGCTGCAATTAAACAAGCAGCTTTAGTACTTCCCTCAGTATAATTGTGTAACCAGCTGTAACCTTATTCAATGAAGGTATTATTTTCATCACTGGGTGTACATAGTCCTATTTACATGAGCATTTGATCCTGTAGCCTCTCAAAAATCAAAACGATGCATTATACAATAAAAATCTGTTAGTGCTTAGGTTTGGATTTACTATGATTAAACTGGAGCCTGACATAAGTCTCCCCTGGGAGATAATTCTACCAGACCGAAGCTAAATGAGCCAAAGCTCCATGCACGTATCTGCACGTTCCAGTTAAAGATTCAGAAAAAATGTTGTCAACCCTTGTGTGAATGTGTTTCAACGCTGAAGAACACGAGTGAGTTAGGTGCAAAGCGCCAGTGCCTTTACAAGGATTTAAGCCCAGGCAGCCTCATGAGCAGCAGGCCCAGTGCCTGCCCAGCACGCGAGAGTGCTTGGCATCCACACGGGAGCCGCTAAAAACCCTGGTGCAGACACACAGCAACATCGAGCCGTGGCTAAAAAAAAAAACACCATAAATAAAAAGGCACGCTTCTGCCCAGTGCTTACATTTATCACAAGCCTGAGGCTTAACAGGCTCGCTGGCGGAAAGCATCAGAATAAAGAGATCTGCACAGGGTAAGTCTCCGAGCTGTCTGAACAAAACCCAGCGCTGGCACATCCCTCCGGAGCACTCGGGCGCTCCAGCGTGCCACGGGTGTTCACGAACTTCAGCTGGATTCTGCTCTGAGCAGGTCACCACACGGAATTTCACCGGGAAACGAGTCCCGTCGAGCCGGGGTCTGCTCCTGCGGGGACTCAGGGCCTCCCGGCGCCCTGCCCCGCCCCGAGCCCGCTCCCCCGCGGGGCTCCGGAGAGGGGCTCAGGGCAGCTCCTGCCGCCCCCTGGACCTCCCCCGGCCCCTCACCGCAGCCGCGACCGCCCCGGGCGAGGAGGCGGCCCCGCCACCGCAGCCCGGCCGCGCCCACCTGTCCCAGTTGCTGTCCCAGTAGCTGCCGGTGCTGGCGGGTCTCTCGATCCAGCCGGCGGTCGGCGGGCAGGAGGCGGTGGGCGGCAGCAGCAGCAAGCCGGGCGGCGCGGCGGAGGGCACGGCGGAGCCCCCCGTGCGCGGCTCGCTATCGCCACCGCCGCGGGCCGGCT
>VWZV01011712.1:1638149-1808598 GCA_013397155.1 Irena cyanogastra
CCGGGAAACGAGTCCCGTCGAGCCGGGGTCTGCTCCTGCGGGGACTCAGGGCCTCCCGGCGCCCTGCCCCGCCCCGAGCCCGCTCCCCCGCGGGGCTCCGGAGAGGGGCTCAGGGCAGCTCCTGCCGCCCCCTGGACCTCCCCCGGCCCCTCACCGCAGCCGCGACCGCCCCGGGCGAGGAGGCGGCCCCGCCACCGCAGCCCGGCCGCGCCCACCTGTCCCAGTTGCTGTCCCAGTAGCTGCCGGTGCTGGCGGGTCTCTCGATCCAGCCGGCGGTCGGCGGGCAGGAGGCGGTGGGCGGCAGCAGCAGCAAGCCGGGCGGCGCGGCGGAGGGCACGGCGGAGCCCCCCGTGCGCGGCTCGCTATCGCCACCGCCGCGGGCCGGCTNATTATAAGCCCCGAGCCTTATCACTGTGTCCAGCTGCTCCTCAGTACAACAAAGACCAAGAGTACTGGAGAGGGTCCAGCAGAGGCCGCAAAGATGATGGGGGGCCTGGACTATCTCTTAAGAGGGCAGACTGGGAGCTGGGCCTGTTTAGTCTGAAGAGAAGACTTTTTCACTGGTGGCCAGTGAATAAGGACCAATGAGCTTAAACTGAAATACAAGACATTTCACCTCAACATGAGGAAGAACTTCTTTACGTGGGGGGTGGCAGAGCACTGGGACAGCTGCCCAGGGAGGTTGTGGGGTCTCCCTCTGTGGAGACATTCCAAACCCACCTGGATGCATTCCTGTGTCACCTGTTCTCGGTGACCCTGCTTTGGCTGGGGGGTTGGACTGGATGATCTCCAGAGGTCCCTTCCAACCCAAATGATTCTGTGATTCTGTCACACAGGAATAGATCTTGTACAGGCAGCACTGGGTCCCTGGCACTGGAAACCAGGAACCTGCGTTTTGGGAAATAAAAGTGGTTACCAGCCAGGTGGACTCAGCAAAGCCGAGCTGGCAGCACCCACCTGGCATTCCTGTCCCACCTCTTGTGCCTCTGGTCTGAATGCTGCTCTGCTCTTCACACGGAGCCTCCCTTCAGAGGCCAGAGCTCATTACAGCTCCACACATTGCCTTGTGAAGAAGAAAGACACGGTGGAACTGGAATGCTAATTACCTCACACTGGAATGTTAATTACCTGTAGGTGGCCAATGGTGCTGTCTTAACCTCACAACAGAGGCCTCAGAACAGAGCCCCCTTTTTCTGAGCTGACATCCCAAATTCAGCACTGGTTTCTACCTGTCAGATTCAGTAGTTTGCAAATGGTGACAGAACTGCTGCTGAGTGTGGACCTTGGGATGCCAGCAGATTCTACAGATTCCATTATCTAGCCTTTGCTTATTTAGTTATGCGTTCTTACCACTCTCATCCACCTGTTCAAGCTCCAACTCCATACCCACATTCCCCACACAACAAATTCTATAATACTATTCCTGTTATTCCACCGACATGCCAGCCGGACAGACAGTTTCCAAGTGCCAGATTTCAACCAGTGTGAGTGACTCCAGAGCCACTGAGACAGAGCCTGTCCCCTGCCGAGCACACGGAGATGTGTTCCCCTGAGCCCTGCAGTTAACAGGGTTAACAGGGTAAAGAGGGTCAACAGGCTCAGCGTCCTGCGGCACCGACAGCAGGGGGACGCTGTGCCTGCCCAAAACAAAATGGTCTTTCTGTTAAAGTTAAGCCACCTTAACTTTACTCCAGCTTTCCCAGCGGAGTGTCTTTCCTCTATCCACCACTCCGTGTCTCTGTCTCACACACATCTGATGCAGAGGAGGCGCATCTGACTGGAGCACACGTCCTTTGGCTCTGGGGCATTTCACAGACCAACAGTGGCTCCCAGGGGTCACATAAGTAAATCAGACTCTGATGAAAATCTGCTACACACCTTCCTTTATCCTTCTTGTCTGCTGATTCTCTGTATTTAAGATATTCATCTGTTTCTTCTTATATAGCTTTAAAATGTTGATTTTATTATTTTTCTTCAGTTTACCTTATTATATAGGCAGATGTGTGTATTTATACTGTGTATGTTCTTTCTTACTAAAGAAGAAAAAAAGTTTGGTTTCAAAACCTCACATCCAGTTCCTCCTAAAGTGGCAGGGTCCCTTTTCCCCAGGTGTCAGTCTCCCAAAGTCCTGCAAATGCTTTCAAAATATTTTCTCTCATAATGCCTTTTCTCTTTTATCCCTAGTAATACTTATTCTCCATTAAATGCTCCCACTTGTGTCCTACCTCTTCCTCTGCAGCTTGCCCTCTAACCTGAATCCCATTTGACCTCCAGCATCTCACAAAAGAAGGAAAAAACTGCACCAGACACCACTGCTCACTTGGGGACAGGGACAGGCTGAAGCTGGATTGGACAAATAAAACTATTCCTGATAAATCTCTCAGTAGCTTGAACTGAATTCTAAAATCATATTGAGAATATGAAATTTGAAATTTCAGTGCTATTCGAGGTGCATTGCTCACTCAAGTCACTGCCATTTGAGGTGCAAATCCCAGTAATAAACACGGGCAAGTTTCTGGAGTGCATGACAGTGTCACCAAATGCACCAGGGCTAAGCTCTGCTCACCACCAGAAAAGTTTCAGACTGTTATTAAGCAATAGTCAAAATTGTTTCCCCAGCACAAAAAAAGTATTGCTGAACATCTGGGCAACCTCATTATGCTAGAAGATGAAAATGGATAATATTGATTGTTTGCCTCAGTGCTGCATTTTGGCTGTCATTCTTCTGCACTAACACTTCACCATCAGGAATCTCCTGTGCCTCTGCTCTATTCTGCAGTTTATTTTTGCTTGGTTTAGGTACTAATACACTTAAGACAATTTATGATCAAAAGTCTTTTGAGATTACCTTAGATTTTCCTCACTGTGTCCAAAAATGTTATTAATTAGATTATGTTTACCACTTTTTAAAACTTGCAATTCAATTAGGTAAAAAAAAAAATCTCAAAAATAATTTGTTGAAGACTACCACTAGCTTGAATATACAGTCCTGTGTTCCATCAATAACTACCCAGCTTCTTGCTCTTTGTTCTTTTTATACATATTTATATTGCTGCTATTGTAATCCACTTTTATTGTGTTGTATTTCATCTGTAAGCAGAAAATCCATCTAAGAGGATAACAACCTACTGATGCCCACTAATGGAATTATTCTGTTAGTGAAAACAGTAAATGCTTGTGCTAGCGATGCCATAGGTCCAATCCTCAGGGATGATTCCCAGGGGCTTATCCCATTTCTGTGGTTTGATGCAGAGATACCTTCCAGGAGGATGCCCAAGGTTAGGGCAGCCTCAGAACTGTGCTGTGATCAGAACAAAGAAAACAGAAGTCAGGAAGCCAGCAAAAGGTTGGCAGAAAGGTCAGCACAGGTGGGGCCCAATAAATGGTTTCCCCTGGCAGGCAGAAAAATCCTTTGGCTAAAGCAGGCCCACAGCAGCCCTCGGGGTCAACTTCACCAGGAATACAAACAGCTCATCTCTGGATGGGACTTGGATCAGCACAGGGATGAGTCAGTGTTTGGATGTTTTACCATTAGCTGCAGGGAGAGCAAGGGCAGGTCTCTAGCCTACAACTGGAAAGCAAAGTTTATGAACTTTCGGGCATTTTTTTTTAGACAAAACAGAGTAATAAAAGGACATTTGAAACAAAGAAAATGTGGTTTTGAAAAGCCTCTTCTATGACCTCAAAAATTTTTACTCAGAAAAAAAAAAACCCACCCAAAAAAACACCCCCCAAAAAAAACTCCAAACAAACAAAAAAACCCCAACCCAGTGTAAATGTATTCTTGAAAGAGCAACAGAGAGAGAGGAAAAAAAAAGTTAACATTATGTCATTTGAACCACATGTATTCAGACATACACTGTGGACTTACTGCTGGACTTCTTAAAGGAAATACTGATGTCATCCTGGCCTGCTTCAGACCCTGCAACATTTAAGTGATACACTAAACTTTTGGGTTATAAAATGATGCTACTTAAGCTCACTAAATTTTTTTTTATGGAGTAAGACTGAATACTGGTTT
Organism: Irena cyanogastra; assembly: GCA_013397155.1. Classification (NCBI taxonomy): domain Eukaryota; kingdom Metazoa; phylum Chordata; class Aves; order Passeriformes; family Irenidae; genus Irena; species Irena cyanogastra. The sequence continues at coordinate 1,642,171 of VWZV01011712.1, forward strand.
TAAGCAATTTTGGTTAGTATGATTTGATCAGTTAAAAAACCAAAGATTTTTGAAACAGATGCTGGTTTCCTGACTGTGTCTGACTGCACTGCTGAAGGGTAACCAGGACAAATACTATGTTGGTTAAATACAGCAAAAAATTTTGGGAGATTGTGGCATGAAAGAAACTCTACATATATATATATTACAGCAGTGATTCAGATCTTGAATTTAATCTAGCTGGTGTGAATCACCTACTGGAGGATTCTTCAGATTTCCTTTGACCAGCAAAAAAATGAGAAGCTCATTTAAGATGAAAGATTTGTCCTCTTCCCCAGGCACACTCTCTATAAGCATATTTAAAAGCAGGCTTTGCCTTATCTAAAGCATACAAAGTCTTCATATCATGAATGATTAATCTATTTCTTATTTTTTCTCTCACAGTCACCATCTTTCTAATAGAAGTAGATTGAAAGAATTTTTTTTAGTAACAGTGGGCATCACTGATAAACTGAAGTATCTGAAATACACCCATAAGGAACTGCTCCTGTTTCCTGGGACTGAATTGTTTTCCCTACTCTTTTAGTAAGGAGTGAGTGAGCCTCTTTAGTACACTGGGACTCAGAATTAAAAAAAAAAAAAGTCTCCTTGCAAGGTTCTGTACTTCTTAAACTGTCTCCAAATGGTCGAGACCACAGTGACAGGACAGTTCTAGGACCAAGGGCAGTCTTCTGTCTATTGGCATGTGAAGCTTTGCCTCTGCTAGAAAGCTTAAAAGAAACAGTTTCTACAGAGGACAAGAATGAAAATGTAGAAAATTCCTTCAGATGTGGGGGTATTACCTGCCAGATCTTTGTGTGCTCTAGAATCACATGGGGTATGCCTTGAATGTTATAGGGCATTGGAGATTTCTGGAAATGGCTGTCACCCCATCGTGTGCAGGGTTTGTGTTTCCAGCCTTAGGTGTCTCACATTTTGTTACTGACAAGTCCTTCTCAGTACCTTTGCTTTCAGTCATCTACAGCCACAAGCTTTCACTCTACCAAACGCATTCAGAGTTGCAGATCAAGACACACCAGAAATGTAATTGTGAAAGACCTATTAAAAAAAGTCATTTCTAAACTGGAAAACCAGTTTTATTAACAGTCTCTGGCCCTTTCATTAAGTAAACACCTCAGTTCTGTCCCTGAAGTCACACTCATGAAACCAAGGGTTTAGAACAGCCGTACTAACACTGCATTATCTAATGTAACGCTCTAATAAATGATGATGTATCCTGCCAGAAGGGTTTAATTTGAAACAGATGGTCTAAAGAATGGAAACATAAGCAAAGTATTCCACTGTAATCATTCTCCAGGAAACAAAAGGGGATTTGATATTATTGCCTTAAGGACCACCTTCCCTCCCCAGCGTTTTTGTCTTAGAAAACAGTAAACTTTGATTTTGCTAATGAAGCACAGGTGCTGCTGATAGCTCCCAACAATGAAACAACTCAGGCATTTCTCCTAATCCTGATTAGCAAGTGAGAATTTGCTTTTGCAACAGCATATGCTGCTTTTGCAAAGTTCAATTGATCTCCCTTTGCACCGTTTTCCTTTATTTTTCTGTTTTAGAAAGAAAAATAAATAGTTGTTATGGTCTTGACAGTGCTGGCTTCTATTGTGTTTGATAGTAAATGTGACTACTGAGCATTTAATATTTACGCACTTCAGTCTGTAAACCCAGCACTGCTTTTAGGTGCCCTTGCAAACCACTAAAAAACCTGCTCTGCAAAATTCCCTTAGCAGGAAAGAGAGTGCTATGCCTGCAGAACCATCTGAGACACCGTGACGTACATAATTACACACTTTAAGAGATTTCTAGTTCTAAGGATCCCTTTAATGCTTTACAAGAAATACAAAGGCAAAATTCTAGCTCCCTCAAATATTCTTTCCTATCTCTCTGCCAGGAGCTGTTTTAGATATTCCCTGCTTCACTTCAAAAAAATCACCCTAGGGATGAGCTTGGCACAGGCTGTCTAAACCCTGCTGATTCTTTTTTTGGCAACAGCATTTTAATGCAGTGTTTTCACATACAGGCTGCATTGAGGATGTGTAGGCAAAACCCTGGGATGAAATAGTTTTGGGGGAAGTGATGCTAACTCCAGGTCTGGAGAGCCTGGGAGATACTCAGCCTCACAGGTGATATTCTCTGCTGGTGACAGGGCAGAAACAGCAGCTATGGCAGCCATTTAGCCAGACAAGCTCTCCCAACACCACTCCCCCTTCAGAGAGACCAAGGCCCAGGCCAAGCCAGGCACTTGCTTACACTGCACCCACCTTTAAATATATGAGTAATCTTTCTGAAGGCACTGGACCTTGTCAGTATTGTGCCAGTGTTTAAAAAACCCCACACTGTGCAGTGAAATAATGACCTTTGGAGAGACTCCATTTTTGTATTTCAAGCTTTTCTCTGCAATGCTGAAGACTATTTCTTCCCCTCATCTCTCATGAAAAACTCAAAAACCCTCAAAGCAACCATTTACTTGAGATTTCAGGAGCTTCAGGCCATAAAAACCCCAAGCATTGTGAGATCAGTCCAAATAGTTTGGAAGTAAGAAAAGTTAATGGGATATTCAACTGTTTCAACACAGATGTGTGCTTAAGTGTCTCCTGCACATTAGTCACACTATCTAGTAAGCTTGGTACAAAGCCAGGAGCTAAGGAATCTTTAATATTAATGGCCATTCTCCTGATTCACTGTGTGACCACTCTTCTGTAGTAGCTGGCTGAGAGCATTGTCCTGGGGGCTGTGCAGTCTGTGTGAGCATGGGTGCCCTCCAGACCCTGTGGGGAGGAATTTCACACTGGGCTCACTGGATTTATACCTCTAGGGAGAATACCAGTGGAACAGTGAATTTGTCCCACTGACAGTATCTCTTGAAGAAAAAAAGGGGTGTAACATACATCTACATGACTGCTGGAAGACAGAAATAACCTGGCCTCTGCTGACAGAGCACCAGACAGCACAGTGCTCTCTCCTGACGGTGTGGTTGTGAGCACAGCTTCCACATAAAAGGAGTTAATGCAGTTCCTATGTCTGATCAGGGCTTGTTTTTGCCTGAACACAAACTGCAAAGTCCAGGACTGAGGAAACAGAATCTCATCTCAGTTATGACAGTCAGCACCTGAATCCTGTGGAAGTATTCCAAGATTCCATTAGTCTCCTAATGGAGACCTCTCCTACAGCACAGTACACAAACTCCCAGTCAGAATCTCATAGCTGGGAGCAGCACACAATGATGTTATTTCACCTGAGAGGGTTTTTTAAAAAATTTTTTCTCTCAAAAATTAGAAAACCATGGAGATCATCTTCTCATATTACAACACTCATTACTACACATGCTGTCTTTCTGTCTCATCCTCAACACTAATAAGCACAGGACCTAATTATCCCCATTTATAAATAACTTTCCTCATCCTATCTCTGTCCAACAATGTTTTGGCAGGCATCCTCAGCAGAAGATTTGAAATTATGTCCCTGCCAAAAACTATTGCTGCTGATGAATCACAGCACACACAATTGAAAGGCTGTGGTTTTATAAATATCTGGGCACATACATATATATGTAAATGTATGTGTATATTTATGTGTGTACGTGTGTAACAACTTGGAAATTGCTATAGGTATAGATCAGACAAAATGGCATTGTGGCTCTTCCTCTCTTCCAAATAATGTTACTGAACTTATTCCATTGAATTTCTGCTAATGTATTCATGCATTTCCTAGGGAAATGTTAAGGACCCTCAGGTGAAAATCAGCCTGCTGCATTGAGCCGGTCTGAGCACCACATTAGTGTAAGTTATTCAAGTCACTAGTTGTAGGATTCAAGTGATGAATTTATCCTTAAGCTTAGGATTAGGCAGTCATGGAGCATCCAAGGAACTCAGCTTCAAGAATCAAGCAATGTCAACCCAGGCTAAGGAGAGCATTGCTTTCCCAACCCATGCAGGGCATTACTAATAACAGTAGCAGAGTGTATACATATTTTTATACATATAGAACTGAACCAAAAGCAGAGAGCACACCCCAAGTCTCTTATGCCCAAAAGGGACTCTTTCTATCATTTGTGTCACAGTGCTGAAATGCAGTCCTGCAGCATCCAGGGCTTCAGCGATACATAAACAAAAGCTGTATAAATATCCCTAGAATTTGAGTACATATAATAAAATATTATTCTCAAAAATAAATGAAAATATTCATAGAGAACGATATTAAAAATTCTGTTAAAATGAGGTAGAAATGCACTAAATTTCTCTGATACCGATTCATATGAAGGTTTTTACATGTTTTAAAAACGTAGCTATTTTGTTCTTCAATATAAGTGGAAAAAAAAATTTTTTTTGCTTTTACAGTTAAATAAACTCATGTGACTTCTGTTTACACATGGACACACCTTTTTTCCTATGCCTTAAATCAGGATGTGCTTTCCTATGTTAAAATCCCAGGAATTAATAATTTCCATCTTATTCCTGCTCCTTGAGTGAAAGACCATACTAGAAAAGGAATAATTTGTGCACTAATAGACATTATTCCTTCTTTAACAAGCTTTATGTGCTCTTAATATGACAATGTAGATAAATGGATGCATACTTCTGTACAACACTAAGACACTAAAAACCACAGAAATTAATAACATTTTTCACATGGCAACACAGCAGCTCAGTCCTTGCTCTCAAGAGATGTGAAAAGCTGGGTTTCCTCAGCTGCCCACGACGTGTCAATGGCTGTGGAACTCAGCTCTTGGTGTGTTCTGTGCCTCACCAACACATCACAGTGTCTCCCCTTCTCGAGGTCACTCCCAAGCTACAGCCATTTCTTTTACTGTATTTCTGCTCAGTCATTTTAGATATCATTATATATATGTACAACTGGTCCAAGAAGCAGGCAGAGAAGAGCAGAACTGCTTAAGGCAATGAAGCATATGGTCTCTTGGAATGAGGATTGTGCTGTGTGGGTAATGTGCAGAGGCTTTGGATTATAGGGAAATATGCAGGCAGTCAATGGAAGGATCAAGGCAGAAATGTCTTTATCTGTTTACTAAAACAGGTTGCCAAAGTCAGTGTGAAATACCAAGACTACTGTCAAAAACACCCATCACAAACACCCAAAAAATTCCTCCTCAAGTACATGACCTAAGTGATGCTTTCATTTCAGGCTAAATGTGCCCCAAATATGCCCTATATGCCCTGCTCCAGGACTCCTATGGGAGGCATCTGCTTGACTTCAGCTACAGAGCTGATTGCAGAACAGTAGGGCTTGAGCCTCTCACAAACACAGCACATTTGTGAGCCAGGAAATCACATCCCCATCCCACATGGAGCAAAGAGGCACAGAAAGACAAACGAGGCAGCAGGAACCTGCAGTGGAGTCAGGACTGGTGCCAGAATGCCTGAAGCCCATTCCTGTGCCTCACGTGCAGCTCGTGTTTGGAGAAGAACATCTGGCTGGTACCTCTGTCGCTGTGAGTCACAGCTCAGAGCTGAGAAGCTCCCAACAACAGCAGTGCAAAGCACGTGAGCTCTGATGGAGGAGACTGTGGCCAACAACAAAGCAGTTTGTCTTCACTATGTCACAGTGTGCCCGAAAAATTAGTCATAACCAAGTACCACCTATTTATAACTACTTACTTTTCTGTTTTTAAGACTGTTGTTTTAGGTATCTGTCAATGAGACAATAAGGACTGATCCCAAGGCCAGATGGATCCATAATATACAGGCTGCAAAAAATGGATTATGCTGTTACTCACTGAATTTACTCAGACACTGCAGTTTCTATGAGTTTTTCCTAAGAAAAAGTAGCATTGCTTGTATTTAAAAAGACCCTCAACAATCCTTTCACCATCTGTTCCAATGACTGTACAAGAGAAAAAGCTGACAGCAAAGCTGTATTCTGCTAAACCACCTGTGCCTGTGACTAGAACCAGAATATAAAGCAATTTTATGAGCTTCCACAGTCAGCTCTGACCCAAAGATCCCCATGTGCTCTGCTCCTATGTAACTGAAAGAGGCTTTCAAGTTATATGAGTGTGCAACTGGCACACCAGGAGCCATCCACCTCATATCCATAGTAACAGTGAATGCAGGAGGAAACCACTGCCCAGAAGCCACTCCTCTGCACACTGCATGAAAGGACAAGCCAGAAGGCAGAAGAGCCCACACTGCTGCTCCACCACTAATCTCAAATTCCTCCTTGCTGCCTGCCACTCAAAAATGCCTCCATTAAGAGTATCTCTGTTCTATGAAGTAGAGACAGAAGTTCCATTAAAAATAGAGTTGACCCCAGAATGGGATTATGAAATTCCACTTTTCCCTTTGTGCTGTTGTGAGGAAAAAAAAAGATGGCAAGTATTTGATTTGCTCTAAGTTAGAGGCTTGAAGAAGTCCTAATGTCAATGAACTACAGCAAAGAGCAAATTCCTGTGAGTGCCACTCCCAATGGCATGTCAAGTATAATGAGGCACCATTAATCTTAAAGGAAAAACTACCACTGGTCTCAGGGAAAGGAAGATTTCAGTGTGAGCTTGGCATGGCACTCATGAGCTCGATATGTTGTTGCTATTCTGAAAAGAGGAATTCTTGTTTTAGGTGTTCATTTGGGGTACCAAATCTTGTGATTTTGGTGCTGAAAGCTCTGCTATGAGTCCTCATGGCTGACTGTGTGTACTGGTAAGATTTACTCAGGCCAAACCCACGAGCATGCTTTAATTCCAAAACAACACTGCTAACTAAAGGACAGTTCTTCACTTGAATGGAAGGTGACTTTTCCCTTAAAGAGTTCCAGGCATTGCCATTTCTCTGGCTAACCACACATATCCTTCCCATTATTTCTTTCAGTTACCACTGAACTCAGTGGGAGGGTTTCACACACACACAGACAATGCTCAAACAAATCCCTGAAAATCCTGCTCTTACCCCATATTGAAGATATAATGGATAGTCCAAGCCCCATGTGGAGGCTGGAAGTTAAAAGGTGTGAAATAAACCTCAGAAGGCAGCACATGGCCTTTATGGCTTTTACATGGCAGATACTTCACCAAGCCTGCTGAAAGAAAGGTTTTTGAATTACTGAAGTTCACAAAATAATTTTATTTCAGAAAGGGGATATTTTTTAAAATAAAAGACTTACCTGTGGTACTCCTTTTTTTCTACAATGCAACTAAACCCCTAGAAAAGCTCCTGCTCTGGCAGAATCTGCTGCCTAAGCCATGTTGTGCATTTCTGCCATGTAGTCTGATCAAACTGGCCCATGCCCACAAAGGCAGAAATTACTTAGATTAATGAGGAGTAGATTGGCAGAATATCTTAACACTGTCTAGAAATGTTATTAAACTTCAGCATTGCCCACAGTGCTCGCTGTCCATCCCAGGCCAGGGGTATTCTACATCTAATATCAAATGGACAGGCTATGTCAGTGCTTTATATTCCTTGCAAATAAATGGCAAAATTACTGTCTGAAAAATCGACACAAGGGATGGATGTGTAAAAGGTGAACAGGATGGCAACACAACTTCTAAGGCAAGTTGCTCTTACATATTCTCTACTTTCTCCACGCTTCCAGCACTGCCTTCCCTTCTCTCTGAATACCCCTTAAAATGGTGGGTCTGTCTACCAGTCTTCCATGGCCTGGAACATAACCACTGGCAGAAACACTGTTTCCAGTCTACTTTATTTGCTTATATTTTTTAAAAGAAATTTCGGTTTTGTATTTTGCTGCTGATACAACCAATTTTTTCTATCAAGACAGACCAGTTCCATTTAAAATACATCAGACACCTGTAACTAGTTTTACCTGACTCTACGTACACAGCTACATATACATTATATACATATAGGCATTATATATATACATATAAATGTATACACATATATATAAGGCACTGTAAAATGTACCATCACTTCTCCAGGACTGTTTGAATCTGTAAAAGTGGATCATCTTTCTTAATATAATTTGGAATGTTTTTAAACATTTAAAAAATGTTTCAGGGTTAGAGATATCAGCTGTGAAATAAGACTTACGTTAAATTTCAAGTTATTGTGACAAGATGAACAAAGCCAATTTTGACAGTAATTCTAATCTACTTATTGTAAAACTGATTCTCTCTTTTTAAAATACATATTCACCTGTATAAATAGTTTCCTTTGTCTTTCCTTATTATGTTCCAAAATGTGAACCTAAACTTGCTCTGCAGAATGAAAAATAACAACAATGAAAAAAATGAAATACAAACTTGGATAATTTACCCATTACTTAGAGAGAGGAAAGCCAAGATTGCTGTAAGCCAAGATATGTTTAAATAAAGTATATTGAAACAGATCACGGCCTTATATAATCCTGCTTGATGTAAGCAACATCCATGGAGCCTGGTGATTACAGTTTGGGCCATTTTATATAAAAGGTAATCTCTGCCACATGAAGACACAATAGCACACAAATATGACTGGTATTTATAATGAACATGCTTGAATGGATCCTTGCTTAATGCAATTAGCCTATATATGCAAATTATGGCATCAGAAATCCTGCAGCAGCTGCAGGGCTTGGCAGCTGCGCATGTTATAAGACAGTCTGACAGATCAAATGGACATATTTCCAAAGACTAGAAACACATAGACAGATGAAGACAGATTAAGAATTGCGCATGTTTGGGATTTATAAACCCAGATGACCTGGACAGAATGTATTCAACAAATACCAATATAAACATTTTTCCAGTTAGTCTGTGGCAGTGATCCAAAACTGTGCTGGACCACAGGATCTCTATTAACCCCACAACTTAAATAAACAGTACAGAAAACTTAATTTAGTGTTGTTTCATGGACCACTTGCTGCGACCTCCCAAGCACGATTCATTCTCACAACTCGGGGACACTCTTTTAAAGACTCACCATATCTCCTACTCTACCATAGGCATCTTGAAAGTGAGATTTAACGTGCAGTCACTTCTAATATTTTGTTGGTTTCATCCTTTGCACTGGAACTGGCCTTTCCAGTTCTGCTCTTCCAGTTCAGGTTTTGCACAAGTGGAAGTGAGGAAGGGCAGCGCACTGTGAACCATCTCAGTAAACGAATGCAGCTGAGGCAGAAACAGACGCTTGAAAATACTGAAGTGACTCAAAGGTTTAAAAAATATATATGTATTACGAGAGCCACAAAAAAGGTTACAGACAGAGCTCCACAAAGCCTGCACGGATACATTCCAACAATTCAAGGTGGCAGAACAGGTGAAATACAGACCATAAAAACGGTTCGACATTAACTTTCCAGACTGTCAGAGACAGAAAAGCTTGACCCCCATCTTTCCCCCACACACAAAAAAATATTGACTATATATATATCTCTCTCTATATCTCTAGTCTGGACCACAGAGATAGTCCAAAGAAAACCACATTGCAATTTCCATATTAGGCTTGTAGGAGAGTAGGCATCATCTGAGGAACGTCCACTGAAGGCCCGGGAGCAATCCTCACGGGCTGAGTTGACACAACATCACGCTTGGTTAGAATTAGAACAGCAACACCCCACAGCTAATGTGCTGCACATGGCTACCAACACAGAGCTCTGTGCAACCCCTCGAGCTGGCTGAACCAAACTAAGTAAATACATTTGTTTTGCTTAATTAAAAAAACAAAAAAAACAAAACCAAAACAAAACAAAACAAGCAGATGTAAGATATTAGGGAAGTTCCTGCTATCGCCTTCCTAAAAAATTCAATTCTTGAAGACTTCCTTAATGTACTTGCTTACAGACATTGTTTTGAGACTGTATTAATGATCTTCAGGAAAATATGCCACCCTGAGGCTTATTCCTTGTTCACTTCAGGTTATGTCTGCATCCAGTTTTGACATGGGGGCCAAATGCTGGTTGTCTGTCAGTGCAGTATTTGGCCTGGAGTTTCAAAGTCTTTGCTATTCAGACTTTCCTATGAGGTCAACAAACAAAGTAGTAAAAAAAGAAAATATTAAGGCTTCAAGTAAAAATATTTTCTCTCTCTCCCACCCATGTAGTAAGGTACATTTAATTCCATAATACTCAATATATTATACAATTAAAGATATAGAGATCCAACTTTTCAAGGCAGAAAAGTACTACAATGAAAACCTGGAGGCTAAATGGGAGCATATGAACAGGGAACAAACAGATAATAAAATGCAATATGCAATGAAAACTGATGCGTAAACTAAAAAAACCTATTGCTCTTTTTTAAATAAGTAATACAATCCACAGCTACAAATAAAAACGTTGAAAATATTTAAGACTTTTGAAACATGAAATAAGCATGACAAAAATAAAGAAGCTACTTTACAGGATGTGCTAACTCGTGCTGGATTTTCATGGCTGATCCCCACCTACTATAAATTAGCATCAATTAAATGAGCTTTCATGGAGCCACACCAATTTATACCAGCTGAACATTTGGCCTGCAGTGTCTGTAAAAACAGAGTATCTTGAATGAAGAACCTTACTGCTGATCTGTAAACTGCTTAAAGAACTATAATATGGGCTGGATTCTGCTCAAAAATTAGATTTAATAAATAGGTCCCAATCCCACAACAGGAACTATGGAACAGACACTTACATTTATGAGTAAATAGCTGCAGGTTCAGTGCCTTGGATGGAAATGAGGCTGGATTTGCTGCATGCAATCTCCTGTTAACAGTTCTGCTTAGATTATTCTTTCAGAAAATTTGAATCATTTACTCCAGGCTATATGCACTGAATTAAATGCAAACCTCAAAAGGAAAAAAAAAAAAAAGACTTTGGTACCATTGTAAACCTATGAAAAAGTTGAATGTCTCTCAGCTGTGGGCAAAACTACTCACAAAATACATAATCCTTACTGCTGAATCTGTACTGACACAGTGCATGCTTTTTTTCTCCCTTACCCCCTGTGAACTATGTCAAAATAACCCTGGATATTAGTGCTTTACACACACAATACTGTGTTTAGTCTTACTGAGAAATTCTCTCATGAACTAATGTAGTTAACTTCAAAGGCTCTTTGGCCCTTCAAGTTCCTCAGTAGCTTTTTCATTTATAAATGCAAGAAAAAGAACGATCAAAGTGGAGCATCACTGGGATGCAAATCTCAAATATTACATTGGTGCAAATTTTCAGCCTTGCTTGCATGAATTTCATGTACGTATTCAAAGATACATGATAAAATGTGCCCTTGTCTCACTCCCTAATCTCATGTGTTTCATACCCCTCTTTTTCAGGGCTTACATATAGCATACATGATACTTTAAAATCAAGTAATTTTGTGATACTCTATGCACCAGAGTGAATTCCAGTCCTTAAAGAAGTACTGCATCTTCCTGAGGAGTTAACATCAGGGTAGACTGCAGATTAATAACAGCTAAAGATGGAAGAAATCTGTAAGGCCATCTGGTCTACCCCTTGTCCCTACAGACTCACCTCTCACAAATTTTTTAATGACTTGTCCAAATACAGTTTGACTGTCCTAAACAGTTTGTCCAAAACTCTGCTTGGAAGACTGTTCACTGCCCCTTCCTCTCCATCTTTTCTGCCCCATTCTAAATGTAGACCATTGGTTACCAGTGACAACCCTTTGATTTACCTTTGGTTTTACAACTTTTAAGTAACATATTTGTAAAATTATATACTCAATTTCGACTTCATTGCTTAGCCAGTGGCATGTTTTAGCCCTTTAAATCTTCTCATTAGCCAGCCCATCCAGTCCTTTAATATATATTGCTCCATCTATACCTGATCCAGTTTGCCAGCATCCTTCTGGTACCATGGTGCCTCCAACTAAAGACAATGTTCTACATGCCAGTGAGCAAATCTGCACAGAAAGACTATTGCTTCTCTGCTCTGCAATATCCCTACACCAGGCATTTAAAATATCACCAAGGCAATAAAATGCACACTGATTTCTACTTCACTCTCTCAGAATTTTAGCCTATTGCAGATGCATTGCTTTGCACGTTTCTTCCTTCAGGCAACACACAGCTTTACACAGAGAGATGATTAACTTTCTTATGTTCTCTTCAACCTTTGTCTCCAAAAAATAATGCGATATACAAGGGACATAATAACCATGTATTGCAGCAGATGTCAAGATTCATCAAATCAAAATATAAATTTTAACCAGGCAAAATTAAGGTCAGTATTTGCCTTTTGGAATAATTAACCTCAACATACATGAAAACAAATAAGATGTTATGAACACATTCTGAATTGCTACCAAATACCTGGAGAGCTTTCCATTATAGTCAAGGACTGAAAATGATTTAACCCCTTGAAACGAATATCCTGAAAAATGATGGATTTAGATCTCTAATCAAAACCATTCACCAAGAGAACCAGGTGGGAAGTCGAGCTCTTGTATGCTGACTGGCTCACTGATAAATAATAATTTTTAGTAACTTTGGCAACAGTCGCTCAGGATATTCTTAATTGCACACATGATCTGGCCAGTTAGCATTGGTCCAGATCTCAGTACTTTTGATTTCTGAGGTGGTAACTGAATGGTAAGGAAAAGGAGATAAGGAATAGAGAAATAAAAAGCCATTTGTCCCAAAATTAGCTTTGCCGGAGTCCTCATATTTTTGACAAAAGTAATGCACCCCTTTCTTGTTTTTTATGGTAATGTTGTCTTTAAATCCAGCAAAATAAATGTAGTTTTCTGGAGACAGGAAAAAGAAACCTCAGAATGTTAAATAGATTTGATTGATATTATTTTAAAAAGTTGTTCCCCAGGGGGGAAAAACCCAAATTGAAAATCCTTTGTCTAACAGTATTGAAGACCAGAGGGAATGTGCTAGTAATTAGGCAGACAGAAAATTTATATCCTTTAGATGCACGCTTGGCTCAGTTACACACACTGTAAATTCGACAGCTTATGATAACCTTGCTGCGGGATTACGCTGACGGCACCAGGGCAAGGCAGTAAACTCTGTTATTGCCTAAATCCAACAGGTAAGGAGGGTGCAGGGAAAGCAGCTGATGGCTGTTTAAAATATGTTTCCATCTGAACATTTCCTTTCTTATCTGCTGGGTTTTGTTTCCGGGTCAGAGAAGCCTTTCAAACCCAGAGGGAGCAGGAGGTCAGAGTGGCAGATCCTCGCCGGTGTTGCAGTCCTTTTCCATGGAGACAAACACGCGCACACACACACACAACTTCACACACAGGGAGGCCAATGGCAGACAGGGAGAAGCTGTTGCTATCCTTTCTCCTGCCCCCATCTGGGACTAGGGAGGCTTTTAAAGAAGACATGGTGTCTGGAGCCCAAGTGGCCTTGCCTTGTTCCTATCCAGGAGGAGGAACCTGAGCTGCAGCGCCCGGGGGACAAGATGAAGCTCCTGCCCAGCACAGGAACCCTACTTTCCATGTCAGCAGGAAAACAGCAGTTGGTCCTCTGGCTCCTGCTGGACACATCGCTGGCCAGGAGAACTGGGAAGGGGCATAGGAGAACTGACTGATCCTGGACTGACTGTACTTTTTCACAGCACAACTGGTACACAACAGAGTGGTTGGACAGACACGCGCACAATGGCTTTAGCGCTCTCTTGCAGGAAGGAATTCCACTCTGTGGTGGTCTTAGGTCGTAGCCAGTTCCCGCCTGTCGGTTCAGGAAGAGTCTGATAGACTGTACAATTTTATTATTCCCTCAAGAATAAGGCTGCAGCTGGTTTTTGGCCAAAAGAGAAAGATGAAAACAGAACAAACCCAAAACAAGAAAAGGAGAGTGGCCGACTGCTGCTGCTCCTTCTTTGTTGTTATTTGAGTCTTCACAGTGCTCCTAGCTTCATGGCTGGCTGAGTGGATGGCTCTTTGTTTTTAATTCATTTTATTTTACACTGAAATTTCATAGGTTGTTCCACCAACTCCAGACACCTTCTTAACATTTGAGTGTCTAGCAGGGCTGACTGGTGTCCCCTGGGAACTTGATGTTGAACCCAACCTGGCTATTCCTTTTGGCTGTCCATTTATTTTACTGTGAGGTGTCTTCAACTGCATGTCATCCCTGCATCAAAAGAAATATCAAAAGATGCAATATTAGTGACAAAGTGTGATAGCAGAATGGCTTCATTCAGAATAAACAATTACCCCTGCCACCCTGAGTTCCCAGCATTGCAAAATATTCAAGCCTGAGAGCAAGCTGGTTGAAGCCAGTGCATTCAATGAAAAGCCACTGAAATGAGAGAATTAATTTGGCTATTAGGTTAGTGGACCATGCCTGAGTAATATTTGTTAATTTAATTACTTGCTTAAATGCTTTGTTGATCCAAACTAATTGCATAGGCATTTGTAGGCTGCAGGAGGGTTTAACTGTTACCACTGCTCACCACTGACCTTAAGCCAAACTGTGTTTTAAAATCAGAAATAAATTCTCAGAAAAAAACATTTCCCAGTTAAATATCCAGGTAAACAAAAGTTTGTTGCTCATCTCTGAAATAACTTGTTGGTGCTTAACTTCAGGAGATCTGCAATAATTGTTCTCCCACATTTCAGTAAGTTTTCCAAAACTGTTGGATAACAGGAGAGAGAAACCTGGGACCTTAACCAGAGGCCAGCACAGCACAGTAAGTACCAGATACAAAGAAAACTTAGATATTTCTGAAGAGCAGCCCTCCAGGTCCCAACTAAGCTGAAATACTGCATCCTCAGTGGGATCATGATCTCTTCAGGCTTTCCAAGCTCCATGGCTTACAGAAGGAAAAGAGAAGCACATGCAGAAACTGCAGCTGAGGATCTTGCTCAGGTGGCAGTTACTGAGGCTTTCAGCACAGCAAATCCTCTCTCTCCACACTTTCTCACAGAAAGGAAGGAAGCAGCAAGGCCTTAAGGTAATGTCATGAAGCTCTGTGCTTTTATCAGCAGTTCTGCACTATGGACACTCAACACTGCTAAGTACAGAGCTCTCAATGCCAAGCACCAGGACTGGTCTCAGCCTGATTCCCTCAGTGTAGGGTATGTTGCACAAGTAGGATCCCAGCTCTGCCTCTGTATCCATGCAATGTCTGGGTCAGCCTCCCTTCAGCTCCACCCTTTTGTGGGGAGGAATAATCTGCTTCACACCTTGGAAATAATTCCCCAGTTCAGCTATGACACCGTATCACTGTGAATTAACAGCAAAACTGACCACCTGCAGTTCAAGGTACAGCAGAAGTGCAAACATTTTGTCATGACGAGGTTGCTGTGGGGTGTGACAGAACTGAAGAGTCCCCACAAATCTCCCACCCTCGTGGCCCACAGCAAACACCTCATCTGGGCTGTGCCTCCAGCGCAGCGCTCTGCCCTGGCTCACATGCAGATTCCCACTGCTCTCAGCCCCTCAAGCATTACATACCTCTGTGCTCCCACTGATTGCACCTCTGTAATTTCCACAGTGTTTACAAATGACACAGCCTTCGGGCCTCCGTAAGAGGGTGACCTAGGCATCCCTGTGGGGGACGATGGGACCTGGTGGCCTGGGGATTTGTAGGAGCCATTGCTCACCCTGCTCTGTAGTGCTTGATGGGACTGCACATTATTATTGGCTAAATCAGCTTGCAGAGAGGTTGTGGAAGTCCTTGGTGCTCTTGTCATTGCACTTGAGAGTGAAGACACTGAGGACTGCAGTACAGGGTTCCTTGTGCTAAAGCTGGTGGCAGCCATCAGATTGTCCCTGGATCCGTATCTCATGGCCATGCTGCGCGGGTCTTCCGAGAGTGTGCTCACTTGCTGAAGGCTGTAGGAGCTGGGCGTGTCATAGACACCTGAGTCTGCAAACACCGAGTCAGGGTGCGAGTGGAGGAGCTTCTCCCTCTCTTCCATCTCTTTCCTTTCCTGGATGGATGCCATAATTGTCTTGGAGAGGTTATCGTAGCGCACTGGGGAGGGGTCTCGCTGATGTGGGGCTGGGCTCCCCAGCACCGGGCTGAAGCTCTGTGGTGGCTGGCGCTGCAGCTCGCTGCCCCGGAGGTGGCACATTTTGGCTGACAAATATGGGGAGTGGTACCCGACAGAGCTGACTGCAGAATGGGCAATGCACTTCCGCCCCGAGGGAGACATGGGGTTCAGCAAACTGTCATACGAAAGACTCCCATTTCTGTTTGACAGGGAATTGGGAGAAAAGATGCTTTTGTAAGGGGTGGAAGCCGCCCCTTCAGACTTTATTGCATGAAGGGGCACTTTGTCTGTCCCTCTCCTGCCTGCAGATTTCAGGCTCAGGGATCGTGAATTGATGGCAAAGGAATCTATCTGGAGTGGGGAAGACTGATAGGTCTTGTGGAGGGAGCTCTTCCGGTAGCTGGGGATGTCCAAGCTGGGTTCGGATTGGTAATCAAGGCTCCTGCCATCCTCTTCTATCAGAGCCCCTTGACTGTGTCCCTCCTGCAAGGTGATCTAAAACAGAGGTGAATATGAGAAACAGAAGCCAGTGACATGTAAGGACAGGTTTGCTCTCAGTGAGTGCATGGGAAGGACAGAGCTGAAGGTCTTCCCTCTGACTGTCAGCCTAGGTTCATTACAAGAAAATCTCCTGACTCCTGTTCAACATATGGATTAGCACCTTAGAAGCAAGGAAGAGTTATTCATAGTAAGTGCTAAATAATATTGACAGTAAAAAGTAAGTTAATACATGGACACTGAAAACACTAAATGAGAGACCCAAACTGAGACTCAAGTCTCAGTCAAGGTAAATCAGATTGTTATCTGATAATACTGCCCTTGGAAAAAGCACTGCACTTCACGTTTTCTACAAATAGCTCTTGCGTTGAGGGATGTCTGGTCTTGTGTGCCGAGACAGAAATACTTTGAGCTTCATTTCAACACACTGGGGACCAGCACACTCTTATCTGTGCTACTCTTCACTATGAATATTCAGTAATTCTGAATTTCTGGTCATAGGTCTTCAAAATTAGGCACCTAACCTTAATTAAAGCTGAGAGGCTCTTTCCCACCATTTAGACAACAAAATGAAGCAATCTTCTCCTTTTTATTGCCTGTGTAGGAGAAAGTGGCCACATCAGAAAAGGAAACAAAGCCCATAATTTATTTATGTGCTCTGAAAAGAGATAGGACTTCACTTTGTTTCACTCTGTGAAAACTGCTCAGAGTTCTGTTCACTTAAAATGCTATTCTGTGCTAAACAAATAGTTTTTGCTGTTATTTTTACAGAAGAGTTTGCCATAATGCACAATAAATTGGCTACACTGGCTCTGCAAACTAAGAGTTATTATCAGTCACATATTTAATTAGAAATGCAGTTGACACAGCTTGTTCTTTGGTTTCTTTCAAAGGAAAACTATTGAAAGAAAAAACTGAATGACAAACCCCTGGTTTATTGTGGATTTTTTAAAAAAGCTTTTTCCTTTCAGCTGGAAGACAGAGAAATATGCAAAACAGCTCACTCTCTTCTAGAGCATGGTGCTAAATTTGGCACCTTCTCTGGAAAAAGGAGACCAAGTGACAGCCTGTAAAGGAGGATGAGAGCAATGACGTAGCTTTTAAGTATATTTGTGCTACTTATCCTTGTGTCCCAGTGCCTCTTTCCTAGCAGCTTTCACTGCTCAAAAGCAGAATTACATTGACAGGCTGAAGACATGATACAGAACAGGCACCACGGCAGTCCTCACACACCCCAGTCTTTTTCCCTCTGTACCTCCTACTTCGGCTTGGCAGACAAATCCATGCCCTCCTATCAACTCACCACGTGAACCCCATTTTATGATACTCCCAGCTGACTACTACAGAGTTGTGACTACTATAAACCTGAACAAGCCCCTCGAGCTTGCACACCAGTCAGCAAGAGCAACAGCACTGGTTTGGGTTAGGATTGAAACAGCAGCCCTCAGAGTGAAGGTGCTTTTCCCTGTTATCATTTCACAGCACTGCCCAGTCCCCTGGCCTAATCAGAACCTGCCCTGTATCTATATTGCATCTCTGGCTGTGCACTGAATGAACACAACAAGCCTACCTTCCTTGGCTTTCTGACTTTTGGCATTATGACTCAGAATGCTGTGCCTTCCACAGCTCAAAATTGCTAGATGATGCCTGTAAATAGAATATTTTGAACTGGATGTCAAGCCATTTTTCATGTAATAAAATGAAAATGATAGGATATTAAACTTTTTGGATACAGTGAACACACTGTTGTTCTTGTGTTCCCTTTCATAAGCCACTCGTTTCTTCTTTAAGTGGACAAATCCAGAAAATATGATTTACCATTACTGCAGTAAGACTAAAATATAAACTTGGTCATAGCTGGAATCCCACTATCTATCACCATCTTTCTTTTCAAAATGAGAAGGATTCAGGAAAAGCTTTCCTCACCATTTAAGGAACATTCTGTCTTATTACAGTGTTGCTACAGTCAATTGTTTTTATCTACCATATTTTCCTTTTCTTACTTCTTTCATAATACTCCTTCCTGTCACCCCCTTCTTGTTATTCCAGGGATCACACTGAAGGACCTGATGAAATTAATTTTGAGAGAACTGCACTGTGTGTGTTATGTGTTTTTTAAGGGTGTCTCCACTGGTGTATGAAGACTTGGATACATATTGCAAATATACAAGTTAGACCAGTGATTTTCCAAATGCTGTTCCCAGGTCCTGGGAGCCAAGGAATATTTGCAATAAATCCATGAGAAATAAGTTTCATAACTTCTAAGCAAAAAAGAAAACTGTCAAAATTCCACAGCAAATCTGTCTTATTGTTTGGACTTCAGTTTTCTTGACAGGTGAAAATGATGCCAGGAGTTAGGAAGGTATTTTTTTCCATATAACCCAAATGCACTGAATGGGTGCTAAGGAAGGTAAAACATGAGGAGTCTTCTGTTAGTTTTCACTAAAATATCTCTTGGGATGCTTTAAACGTTTTTTTCTATTTTGCAAGCTGACATCTTAAGGAATCAGTGAGTACACTGAGTGTTGGCTAAAGGGTCTGATCCAGAGAAGCACTCGACATGCCCAGCTCTCTCTGAAGGGAATGTGAGGTGGCACCTCTGCCAGGAGAAGCCAATGGGAGGTGACACTTCTCAGCATCCCAGGATCAGGCTGAGACAGCGGAGCAGCGGCAGCGCACGCCTGGCAGCGGGACAGACACGGCAGCAGGGGCAAGCTGTGAAATCAGACATGTTCCCATAAGGAGCACAGTGAGAATAATACACTGTCACACAACAGTGCCAAGCGCTGTTATTTACTTTTACACTCTGGCATTCACGAGAGCCCTGCAGTGAATTCATCCTCAGCTCCCCAGTGCCTGGATTAGCTGGGAGCAGAAACTCCCAGGCTGGCTCACCTGCTCAGCTGTGGCATGGTAGTGGACTTTGGGATTGTTGCTAAAAGCTGGTCGGTATTTGTACATGGCAGGAGTAGGAGGGCTGATAAGCTTGGGTGAGAGGCCACCTTCTGCAAAAGAAAAAAATAAAAGTACTTTCTATTAAAATGTGTGTGGACAGAAAGCTGTCAGCCGTAATTCCTTGCCATCCATCATCCTCTGCAAACGGATCTGCTCTGGGAAGGATAAAACTTGCAGTAATTTTGTGTAGCATTCCACCAAAATCAATGGGGTCCCTATGGCAGTAACAGCACATTGGTGCCAGATCAGCCATCTACAGAGAAGAAGAAACAAGACACAATATATTGAGTAGGGTGACGTGTTTTGGTGAGTAGAAATTTTGCCTGATTTGAAATATTAAATATTTGGGTTGAATTTAGCTACTAGTTCTGTCTGAAAAAAAAAAGTTTTTTTAATAGTATCAAAGCATAAAGTTCACATTCTTACAAATAAAATAATTCAGTTTGCAATGCCTACGAATTTCATGCTAATATTTCTGATTCCTTAGACATTTTTAATTTAAAAATTGGTTTAAAAAGAGGTTTTAAAAGAGTTTATAAACTCTGCAAAACTGACATGAAAAATTCAACCTAGGCTTGAATAAACCATTTCAAGCTGGCTTTTCTCTCCCTTTCCTGATGTTAATTCTCCTAGTCTGGCAATCTTATAAATAGAAACAAATCCTTCACCCAGATCCCATGTATTGAAAGAATACAAGAAACATTTTAAAGAGGCTAAATTAGTTTCTTATAAATAAAAATGAAACACTGATCATGCAACTATACCTTCACTGGTGCCCAGCTGCCCTTTCAGCTCAGAGTACTTGCTTGGATCTCCTTTAGGTGGGAGAGTTGGTTGCACATCCATACTCTTATCCTCCAGACCTTCCAGGCTGATTTTAGACTGAAAATAATCCAAAAAAATCAATCATTACATGCAACTTGGTTAAGTAACAGCATGTGGCAGAGTGCTGGATGTACCAGAGAACCAGAACTACCTATACCTACAATGACAAACAGGATTTAGCATCCACTGCAGGCAAGGACTGTCACATGTAAAATTAGCATTGTCATAACCAGCCAGCAGAATTTTAAATGCACTATCCTGATCTATTTGGCATGATAAGTACTATAATCATCACACTAACTAGTATGTGGTAGAAGACAACACTGCTTTCTAGCATTTTTCAGCAACTTTCCAGGTAGCTCTCAGCAAGTAACTATCCAAAGAGTATAGGAAGTAACTATCCAGAAAAATCTTGCAAGCTGGCTTCCTTTGAATCCACCACTTCTTTTGGGACTAAACAAATCCTTCTCTATTATTCATGTCAGGAGAAACTGAAAAGAGGAGAGAAGAAAACTCAGCTTCTGAGTTAAGATTTCTTGCCCTGGACCAGAAGCCTTCCTGCAGCCTGGAAGCTCAGAACATTCTTTGAAGTAGAACAGCTGACCTGGTCTGGTGGTACAAGGGTCCATTAAAATTAATTTGAACACCAAGAGGTGACAACTCTTGGGACAGAAAATAACTACTGCAAAGAACAGCCAACTCTTCCAAAAGAAGCCCAGAGGGATTCCATGCTAGAGCTGCCTGTTACTGGATCAAGAGGTGCTGTTACTGAACCTGCGTTACTTTCAGAGGAAGAAGTATATGACAAGGACTCAAACTCTGGTTTCTGCGTCATCTCAAAGAGATTTGTCAATGACAGACTCACTCCCAGGCTTGCTAATGCTCAATCCATGCCCTCCAAAAGCAGACTTTGGAGATTTCCTCACCTTGCTCCGGTTGAGGTTGGCTTGGATGCCGTTGTCGCTGACCTTCACTGTGATCTGCCTCTCAGACAGATCAGGTCTCAGGAAAGGAGGCTTCACACTCACAGCTTGCTTTCTCTTGGGCTCCACCACATACCTGATTAATTGTGCAACAGTCATCATTAAAATAAACAGCAACCTAAAAACAAGATTTAAAAATCTTCCTGCTTCCAGGTTACGATTTAAGAATGTGTCAGAATCTAGCTAAGAACTTCCATTTATTTCAATATATGCAAAAATTAAGCAGCAATAAAAAAAAATTAGTGAGCGAAAGGAAAGGATGCATTAAAAAAAAATCAGCAATTTTTGAAGCACTAATGGACAAGAGCACGAAGAGCAAGAGAGGCCTGCCACCACGAGAAGTGACTGACTACATCATCCCAGTTAACATGAAACAGCTGCCCTGTGGTGGGAGTCAGTGTCTGGAGAACAAGGCCCAGCACATGGGGAGTTACCATGGAGAAGATGATGTGCTGCCAGTTCTAACTTACCACATGGTGACTTGTTTCTGTAGCACGTTTAGTGTTCAAATAAATGGAGGTAAAAGAGACTGCCAAGTCTATAGGAAGCAAAAAATCTAAGAGGAAATGGCTGACTTTAGATATCTAATTTTCCTCCAGTGGAATAGAATTCTCTAAGTGCAATTGGCCAGTGGCTGTACAATACCTAAATATCAATACACACACCAGTTTTCTCTTTTTTATGTAGTCAACAGGACAGTCTAGTAGTGATGGCTCAGGGACCTTCAATATACAGAACAGTCTGAACAGATCTTCACAAAACACAAATGTTCTGCTTGCTGTAATTCTGTGAATAGCCATGATGATGGTATTCACAACCCCTCTCTTAACACAAATGTCTCACAGCGTTTAATACCCATCTCTTCTCATCCACCTTAACCTGATTTTCACATTTTGGAAGGTTTGAGAAGCAGCTACTCCAATGTCTTTAACACATGTAACAGTCCTTTAGGACTTATTTGTTGTATAACAAAGGGGTAAAAAAGGGAGGTAAGAGTGTCTGGGTCTGGAATTGTTCAATACCCCAAAAAGGCTCAAGTAAGTCCTGTAGTAAGATTATGAACATGTTTGCAGGCTGGACAGCTCAGCACCTAGAATTATTTATAGTCCATCTGATCTACTGCATTAAGATCCTGATTTCAAAATGTGAAACAATAAATCCATTCCCCTCAAAATAGAAAGCCATAAATAAAATCTCAAGTTCTGTGATGTAGATCTCATTGATAATCTGTTTCATGATAATGAAAGTGCCAGTGAGATTGAAAACCACAGCAGCCTTAAATTAGATTTAAGTCTTAAGGGGAAAGGCTGATTTTAGCTTCCTTCCTTTTCCCCAGCAGACTGGACATTGCCTGTACAGTGTAAGAAGTAGTGTGGGCAATATGATAACATGGATATTTACCTTGTTACTGAAATCCACTGGATAAACATGCTGGTGAAGACAAGGGTATAAGCTCGACATAATTCGACAAGCTCATTCCAAAACAATATTTCTGAGGTAAGGGTGGTGAATTACAGGTTGCAGCCGTGCCACAGGGAAGCAGCTATCACAGAGCTCTGCCTTCAGGACTGTTTTGCTTTGCTTTCCTTTTATTCCATCAATGATCATTGGCTTGTGAGCCCAGCCAAGCACACTTCTTCCCCTGTCCCAACAGCTATTCTTGCTCCCTCATTCCCAGCTGAGAGCATTTCTCTTACCTGGGAGCCAAGGGGCTGCAGAGCACATGTTCCACGTTTCCACAGCATCCGCGGGTAAAAGGATTCACTCCCCCACGGAATTTCCCTGTCACCTGGAAACATGTTCAGGATAGTGCTCAAACCTCTGCTTATATAAAAGTCATCATCCAAGCCTCAGAAAGCCAAGAACAAGTCTGACCCTTCTGTCCTTCCCAAACAGATTGTTTTTCTTTGAATGCTGCACTTTTTCTCTCCCGCTCTAACACATCACCTCTCTCAGCTAATTCCAGCTAGGAGGCACTCAACTCAAGATCCTTCCCAAAAGGACACTGCTGAATGTGACTGGGTTTCAAAGTGATATGTTCACCTCTCCACGCTGCTCCTGCACTGGATTTGTGTCTGCTCCGAGCCAGACATCTCGTTTTGGTCTCTTTCATTCCCGTCACTTCCCCTCATCTTCCTTGGCAAGTCCTCTCCAAACCAACAGCAAAGTTGAATCAACGTTCACAAATGCTGGATGAGAGCAATGTTTCCTCTCTCTCAGATCCCATCCTCAGCAGCAATCAGTACAAACCACTGCCTTACGTGGGAGGGTGCCAGGAACTCCCTGGTGATTACAATGTTTGCTTGTAAATGAGCAGGTTTAATAAAAGCCAAGCCTCATTAGACTGGCGGGATTCATTCAATGCTTCATAAGCATTATAAAGAGTTTGTACTCCACAGGCAGATATTCAAAAGTCACCATATGGGGATAAATACCAGTAAAGCCAGGGAGATTAATAGTGGTTGCCATTAAAAGCATTACTGTTGTTGTTTGTAAGTAAAGCATTTTAATCAGCTCATAGGTCTGATGTAGCAACAAGTTTACAGAGTACCAGAAATACTTTAATAACTTGCACATAAAATAACAACGATTAAATGATTCTGCAATATATTACACTGGCCTTGTTGACATAACATAAAGCTCTTTAAGAAGTCAAGAGAGAGGCTGGTAGTTCTAAGATTTGGAAGAGTAACCTTTTGATGAAAACACGGGCCTGGGACATTTGGCACATCTGCATTCAATCCTAGGCTCACGCTGACTTGTGTCAGATGCTGGCAAAGCATTTCATATTGCTGGGCCCATTTTCTCAAACACAGTATGAAAATAAAATTTCTCCAACTCACAGATTACAGTACTAATTATACCAGTTTGGTTTCTAAAGTAGTTTGAAAACCACTGCTAGAAAGCAGTCTAAGAAGGAAGGGTATTTATTTACTCTATTCAGAAACTAAAAATACCAGGATATGAGCAGATGTTGTGTTATGGGTTATTTTGATTCCATAAAAGAATTTCAGAGGCATTCAGAAAGCTCAGAAACATCTAAACCCAGCCACTATGCACTTTTCAATCACAGTCTTCCTACTATCAATGCTCAGAACTTACAAACTCTAAAATGAATAAATACCAAAAATTTACAGTAAAACCCTGAAAACGTCTGTACCACTGGCCTATAATATGTACTGGGAAAAGAGGACAAGATAAGCTGAGTGTATTGCAACTGGAAAGCTGACAGTAGATAACTACCAGTGTGAGAAAAGAGAATCAACACTGAGACTGCAGGAGAAAACAGAATGTTTCAGAACAGTGGCAAAGCCAGGAGCAGATCTCATGTCCATCTCTCCTGGTCTGGTGCTCTAATTACTTAGATATGCTTCCTCTGAAAGAACCTCAGGGCTGGGGACATCCATCCTTCAGTTACAGATAACTGCTACATATGACTAAGCAGAAATTAAGACCACATTATATTTAATTTTCAAAATGGCATGGGAAGATGAATTAAATCTCAAGTGGTTTGGTAGCTCAGGAAATCAAACCAAGCTAGGATACATTTTCCAATGGTTATTTTGATCACAGAAAAATTCTCAACCTTTCTAAATTCTAGTGCAGCCACAAACAGGTGAAGTTAAATTTTAAGTTTTTTAAAGTTAAATTTTTCCTTTTTCTTCAGCCTAAAATTTTCATGGAGAGTTTATATCACTGCACAAAGACAAGCCTAAGGCAAACCACAATTTGGGCTATGAGACCAAAATGCCCTGTGTTTCATGCTACTATTGTTTGCACTATCAAATCTAATACTTGGCCAAAATTAATTTTAAAATGAAGAGCAGATGATTCTGAGCAGGACAGAGAAAAGCATTTGAAGATGACAGCTATGGAAGCTTGCTTTGTTCAAAGGCCATGTTAGGCAACCGTTCAGGATGACTTCAGATTCCTTGCTTATGTAAACCTCCCACACTCTTCTGGGTAAGAGTTTTTATTGTCTCTTGTGGGATGGAGACAATGTCATCCCAGTTTACGAAGGCCTGGCCTCAGACAGATGTTTTCAGTGCTCACAGCCTGCCCAGGAGCCAGACAGCTCCACAGCATGGAGCCATCAGCCCCCAGGACAGCCAAAACAGCTCGGTGGGAGCTGCAGAGCACCCATGGGTGCAAGGGCAGCAAAAACCCATCTGAAAAAATCCCAAACCACAAGGGAAAACAAGTATTGTGGGGAAAAATGTGAAAAAAGCCCAGATGTGAGGGGCACTTTGGAGCTGGAGCTGTGGAAGGATAAAGCACTGGAATGCACAGAGTTCACGAGCCTTGGGATGAGGGCTGAGACCAGTGCCACACCTGCAAACTGTCCCTTGGGGTGGCAGGGACCTGTTTTTGATCCCATCACATTGATCTCTATCAGCCACACCAAGCCATTAATGTGCACATGAATGCAGGTCTGCATCAACCACAGGGCCTGTGGATTATGGACATTTGAGTAACTGCAGGGGAACTGGAGTTTTACAGCCTTTTTGGCACAAGGTGTCATGTTGGCACTTGGTTTGGAGAAGCACAGCCAGCTGAGTCCAACAGCACTCTGTGTGTGTGTGTATTCATATGCATGAGAACAAGAGAGAGACACAGAGGGAGACAAAGAGCTAACTCAGACCCTATTGTGGGCAGTGAGGGCTTGCTGGGGGAGTTCAAAATACCAGGAGAGAGGGCAAATGACTTAATCTTTTCCCTTCTTTCTTTCGCTCAATCTCATGGATTGTTCAGTCTGACTCATAAAGTTTGAACTTCTGGGGTTAATGGTACTTACCACATAAAACCTATTTCAAGGCCGTGAGTAGATTTTAAATAATAAATAAGCCTGGGGTGATGCTCTGTGGCTAAAAAAGGGAAACCTTTGCCTGCAGTGTATTAAAAAAAAAAAATCTGAAAATAAAAAATAGGCAATCTTCCTAGATCTTCACAAAAGCTCCAATAAGAGCATTACTGGTAAGATTTGGACCATGTTTTGCTTTACCCAAGCTGACTTGCTGACTTTCCTTCCCACTTCAACACCTAAGACACAAACGTGGAGAAAGGATTGCTTCTTACCTGTTCATTGGTTGTGCGCCCTCGGGCCACTAGAACAATATGGAAGCCAGTGAGACCAATGACTGGGATAAAGAATAACCCAGCCACACACATGACAGCCATTCTGTATCCAGGAGTTAAAGAAACTGGGATGAGTGAAGGGAAAAAGAGTCTGTGAAAGACAGGGAGAGGAAAAGGAGAAAAAAAAATAGGGGAGTGTCACAGTGTCATAGAATGGTTTGGGTTGGAAGGGGCCTTAAAGATCACCTAGTTCCAACTCCCCTGTTGTTGTCAGGACACCTTTCACTAGACCAAGGTGCTCCAAGCCCTGTCCAACTTGGCCTTGGACACTGCCAGGGATCCAGGGACAGCCACACCTTCTCTGGGCAACCTGTGCCAGGGCCTCATAATGAAGAATTTCATGGAAATATCTCATCTAAGCCTGCCTTCTTTCACTTCGGAGCTGTCCCCTTTCATCCTTTCACTCCAGACCCTTGTACAGAGCCCTTTCAGGCACTGGAAAGGGCTCTAAGGTCTCCCTACAGCCTTCTCTTCTCCAGGCTGAACAACATCAACTCTCCTAGCCTGTCTCCAGAGCAGAGGGATTCGAGCTCTCTGAGCACCTCCATGGCCTCCTCTGGACTTGCTCCAGCAGCTCCACGTCCTTCTGCTGGTACAGCACACCAGATGGGGTCTCACGAGTGCAGAGTATCCCTCACCTTTAGCAAGGTCTAACGAAATTTCATCTCAAAGTTAAGTCCATCTGCTCCTAGTCTGGGTCCTCACTCTTGAGATGGTTAAAAAGTAATGTGAACTCAGTGATTCTGGCTCTACCTTTCTACCTTGTAAAGAATGTTCTGTACTGACCTATCAAGAGCAGTATCAGCCCTCAGAGCCAGCGGTTCACGTGTTACACCAGCATGCAGGGGGCTACTCCCAGAGCACACTCTGCTCCAAAATACAGCAGATAATAACAGAGTTTTACACAGCAAATAATATCAGAGTTTTAAACACAGCAAACAGCAGTTGAGAGCTACACCTGGTTGTAAGTAAAATTCAGGCAGGCAGCTCATCCTTCTGCTGGGTTGTCGTGACAAAGACTGAGAAAGACAAAGGGTCAGCTGCAGTTTCTGGAGCAATCCATGCTCACACAGGTACAATGGGAACAGAGGAAAACCTGCACTGAGCATTTACAGGAGGAGAACTGGGGGAGATCAGGAGAGGCTCCACCAGCCCCCAGAGGACAAATATTCAGATTCATTCTTGCACATTTTCCTCAGTGACCTTGAGTCTGGAAAGACCAAAAGGAAGGATACGTAATGGTAGTATGAGCTGCTCCCAGCTTTTCCATATGGTTTAGTACGAAGATGAGCCCAAAGGTGAACACTCCAACCATGTGCGTACTTAAGGACAGCAAGAAGAGAAAAAAATAGCGGTAGTTCCTCCGTCCTATGCAATTGTTGACCCATGGGCAGTGATGGTCAAAATCCTTGTAAAGAAAGGGAGAGATAGGGAAAAATATCCAAACAGTGAAAGAAAATACATTGCCTTAGAGATGAATCTGAACCACTGTCATGTAAAATTACATCAGACTAGTTCTGCAGCTTTACAAAATGCTTGACTGTCTTTTATAAGATTTTTTAGGACCAAGTTGTTTCTCTATCCATGAATTGAGAGGTACTTAAGTGTTTATAGGGTTTGAAAAGAGGATATATTAAACATAAAGGACAAGCTATTTATCTGCTAGCAGCAGATGCCCTAATTTTTTATCATCCTTAGCATGACTCAATTACAATGAAGTTATTATAACCTAGAATATGTTTTGAAGATGCAATAGTGCTACAGAATGCTCTGTCCCACATTTTGGTATTTATACATCACTGAATGAGTCCCCTTTGAACAATGGACATCACAAAAGTACCTTTTTACCAAGCAGGTCACAAAGAAAAAGAACAGCTTGATCAGACAGAGGCAAAGTTATGCACAGGTTCATTAAGTTATGAACCCAAACCTAACTATTTGTCTCAGTCACAAGTCCAAAGTTCCTCACAAAGTCAGATCCCTTTTAACAGGAGATTTAATAATGAGGGCAAGCCACAGGCACCCTCCAAGTGCCTTTACACAGTTTTGTAAGCATGTAAATCCACTGTCTCCAATGGGATTACTCTTGACGTGAAGACAAGATCAGGTGCAAGATATAAACCTTTCTTACCTCTGTGTTCTTCAGAGCAGATATTACACATTCATTGCACTGACAAATGAACTGTTTATTTTTTGCTTGTGGCGAAGCTATTTTTAAGCACTGCTCAATGATGACACAGGGGGTTTTGTATTTCTAAGTTTTGCACAGTGCATTTATCAAAAATTTACAAAATACAAAAAAATGGATTAGAGCTTTCTCAAAGCACATTAGAAAATGACAGGGGCAACTTAAATATTAAGATCATTTCAGGCTATATACGAAATGCTGACATAACATTTGTTATGTCTGTTATGCAAATCTGTCTGTATGCAGCCCAAAATACCTATGGATTATGAAACTATGTAAGTAGTCAGTGCAAACATCTCAATTAAGAAAACAAAAATCTGACTACTTTTGTCACAGATTCATTTTTGGGTCCCTCTGGTAACAGCATGCTTTTAGTTTTAATTTGTTTTATTTCTGCAAGCGTTGTCTGTATTTGCTGTTTATTCATTTTTTATCAAATTGGTTCAAAAGTTTTATATTTGGGAAAATAATTTTTATTGTACATTCTAGACTGAAAGTGAAAATACGAGAACTACAACCCTGAGTGGATCCTACAAGGAAAGCCAGCAGAGTCACTCCTGTTACTGTCTCAAAGCTCTTCTAGAATATGACAGGTGAGTGGGAAATAAGCATCACAAGAATCAATAAAACATGTTTAAGGTCATGATTTATTGATTCAAAAGTCATTAATACTTTTTGCCTACATTCCTCCACAGCAGTAATAATTTAATTACAAGCAGAGCCCCTTACTTATGCACCAGAATAGTAGGGAACATTCAACTGACCTGACTATCAATAGAATTTGTGGAGAGCTAGCCAGAGTCACCTTGCCTTCTGCTATTTTATGCAGGTTCCTTTTGGATTCCCTCCCATTTTCATTTCAGCTGCAGAACTGACTCCCATGGAGGCCTTATATCAGCATGAAATTTCAAGTGTTTATGCCACTGAGTTTTGAGCAATCTTTTTCTGAGAAAACTTCATTTCCTGAAAATGAATTTTTATGCTGAGCCATCGAGGAAGGTGGAAGAAAGAAACTCCATGGGACAAGTGAGAATTTACTATCATCTAAACAATCCTCAGAAACTAGAGTTAGTGAAAACATTTATGTTTTAAAACTAGTAATGTACGATTCAGGTTTTCTACCAAAAATCCAGCTCTGTGCAAGAATTCACAGCAGTCTAAACAAACTGTGTGTCACATCTTACAAATAGCTATGACTACTTCCCTTTACCCAGGGACCTTGGCAGCTTCTCACTCTCAGGCTTCTAAAATCCCACATCCTTCTAAAGCCTTCCAAAACAGGACAGCCTTGTCCTATTTATCGATGGTTACTAGGCACAGCACTGCTTCCACATAATTATAACTTAGATATATGACTGACACAAGATAAATCCAGGCAGCCTTCCTCTCACTTGTAACTGTGCTGCTTTCTTTGGGACTATTCCCTTGCTTGTGGCAAAGAGGATTAGGACAAAGGTAGTGTATACAGCATTCCAGCTGACTCTGGTATTTCTTCCCCTTCTGATTAGTAATTCCTTTCATTTTAATGGCACAGCTGAATATGTTTTAGACATATTAAAGATTTCATCTTTCTATTGAAAAAAAAACCAGACCTTGCAGCAGAAATTATCCTTTAGAAGTCGAATTTTTAGCTCAGCAATAAAAAGTCCCCAGGCAATACACTGCTGTGAATACAGTGCTCTGTACCTACATGTCTGGGAGATGCTTATAGCCCAAAAGCATATCTTACTGTTTAGGGGTCATTTTTTAAAAATCCTGTGTGACTCACCATGACCCTAAGGGTAACAAGAACCAAGAAAGTCCCCTAATTCAGAGCAATCAACATTAGAAACATGAATGAGCTCATGCTCTGAGCTGGGGTATTGAAAAAAAACATGGGCTTCTTCCATTGACTGGAGAACCATTGGCTGAACTCCAAGTTTGGTTCTCCTGAACTCACACACCATTGTGGCTTCTCTACTTGTCCACTAATGTAGGCACCAGTTTGCTCCAAATTAAATGATGAGCCTTAAGCTCACACATGACAAGTTGAAATGGTTCACCCTGAATTTCTCGAACTCTGCATCAACTCTCCCATTCACCCCTTTTTTACATTCACAATCCCTTAGCTACTTCAAGGAAGATGCAGCCAGCATCATAAACTTTTATTTTAATTATCACTGGCGACAGGGCCGATGACAAGCATCGCTGCATTTGTAACACACAAAACTGAGGGCTGTGCTTCCAATGGCACTGCTCAGTGGGAGCCCAGCGAGGCCGCAGCTGTGAGCCTCCAAGAACGGGAACCCTGGGGCAGCCCAAGAGCCTGTTCCCACGACAGGTGCCAGCCCAGCCCCGCCGCAGCGGCGTTACCTCCACGCAGTTGTCGCAGACGCTGCAGTGGGAGCAGCGGGGCGGGCGGTAGAAGTGGCAGGTGGCGCACCACTTCATCCGTACTTGGATTCCTTTGATCTCCACGTTCTTGTACAGCGGCGCGCGGAAGTCGTCGTCCTTATCCTCATCCTCGTCTGCTGCTCAAGGCAAAACCGAGAGTTAGCGCAGAGAGCAGAGGGCAAGGAGAAAAGAGCTAACTGTGGTAGTGGCTCTCTGGTGACAGAGAGCAGCAGGTAGTTCCCCAGGCATCCTTCTGGGAAAAGCTGTAAGAAGCTCAAAGAGTGATAAACAATAGTTATCTTAACTTGCTGCACCTGGTGCTTATGATTATGTTAACGTGTGCTATGTGATGTTTACAGTAAGGTTGTTACCAAGGGGTGGTTTCTTCATTAGCCAGTGGTGATGGTGTTTTAATTAGAGGACCAATTAGGTCTACCTGTATCGTAACTGTCTATAAAAGCAATGGGTTTCTTAACAAAGAGGGATCAGCCTTCTGTGAATCATGGCATCTATGTTAATTATTACCCAGCCAGGGGCCCGCTGCGACGACAGCTAATTCTGTCAGCACCTGGGACACAGGGACACTTCACAGTCCCCTTACTGGGGACAACACAGAGATGGTCTATCACCACTGCCCTGTTTAAGAAAAGAGTCCATTTAAAAATAAATGCACAAAAAACCCCACCCAAGTCTATAATATATACTATTATATATAGTGTATATATATATAAACCTCAGACAAATATATACTGGGAAGAAATAATACTATTCCAGATTCCTGTGATCTTTATTTGTTTCCTCCTGACAGAAAATCTAAGAAGTTCACATCTATTTAACACCTGGTTAAACATTATAATGCAGCTGGCATTGGTTGACTGGCTCCAAATTAGGTGGAATTTGATAATGTTGTCCCAGAGGAGCATCAATTACTGTCATGCAATTCTATATTAAATCTTCTCTAGATGTGTTATCACGATCCAATTTCCATTNGGTGATGGGGTTTTAATTAGAGGACCAATTAGGTCTACCTGTATCGTAACTGTCTATAAAAGCAATGGGTTTCTTAACAAAGAGGGATCAGCCTTCTGTGAATCATGGCATCTATGTTAATTATTACCCAGCCAGGGGCCCGCTGCGACGACAGCTAATTCTGTCAGCACCTGGGACACAGGGACACTTCACAGTCCCCTTACTGGGGACAACACAGAGATGGTCTATCACCACTGCCCTGTTTAAGAAAAGAGTCCATTTAAAAATAAATGCACAAAAAACCCCACCCAAGTCTATAATATATACTATTATATATAGTGTATATATATATAAACCTCAGACAAATATATACTGGGAAGAAATAATACTATTCCAGATTCCTGTGATCTTTATTTGTTTCCTCCTGACAGAAAATCTAAGAAGTTCACATCTATTTAACACCTGGTTAAACATTATAATGCAGCTGGCATTGGTTGACTGGCTCCAAATTAGGTGGAATTTGATAATGTTGTCCCAGAGGAGCATCAATTACTGTCATGCAATTCTATATTAAATCTTCTCTAGATGTGTTATCACGATCCAATTTCCATTGACTTCAGAGGGAATTTCTCCCTCCCTTAGATGAGCTTGGGATCTGGCTCAGCTACAGTATTCATCTGCAAGAGTATTCTCTGGATTCACGTTGGTGCGTGGAAACAGAGTGCTGTACTGGCACCATTCCCTTTAATTTTCCTTCATAACTAGTCAGTGGGACTCTTAGAGAAAGCCAGACTCTAACTCCCTTAGGCACTTCTATAAATACAATCTGTAGGTTCTCCAATACCATTATAAACCTGCCCAAGCTGTGTAATACATGTGGGCAGATGAAAACAAGACACCGGAACAGTTAAACCATTTAAGCTCTTATAAAAAATCTGACTATGCTGACAAAAAGTCTGTACATTATATATACCTACATGCATTTAAACATGTTCCTTTTGCAGAATTCAAACACAGAGTTTGTACAAAACAGATCCACATCAAATATACCAAAAGCCAATTGTAGTTGGTATAATTAGCCAGCAAAAAACATTGCCAGCCTCAGCCTAGACTGTAAATCAGATTTTTCAAGGCAGCCTCAATTTCAGTTACTTAGTACTTCCTTTCCTACTCATTCATTCTGGTGTGATACCAGAAATTCACTCACACAGAGCCACTACTGATTCATACCAGAAAGATTCAGAGAGCAAACAAATTTTTAAAAATATTTTTAAAAATGAGTAACAGATCTGGGAGTTCGATTAAGCTCCTCTTCAAAAACCTGGGTTTCTGCTCCAGTTCTATAATTTTCCCCCACAGGCCATGTTCTATCTGCCAGACCTGTAAGCTCCTATCATACAGCTAAAAATGTGCTTATTTCCAGTTTCCAGAGACCTGAGCAGAAGAATATATTGACAAAGGAATGTATCTTACGACACAGATTCTCATACACTGATCCACTGACATTGAGCAGCCAAGTATCATGTTTTTCTAACAGATTTTTGGTGGCTTCCTTACAGGAATTGTGTGATTTCATTAGAGTCTCAGCTTTTGTACTGCTTATTTGTTGTTTTGGTTTTGAAGTAAATTCCGATCAGAAATGTGCTAAGAAGCTTGAAAACCAAGAAGAATAAATCTAATTTCAACAGCAGAAAGCAAACAAAGTGGCTGTGTATTCATTTTAAGTCACTCCTACAATTCCTGAACTCCTTGCACTGGCAGCTCTGCGGGTGGCGTGGGGTGGTGATAAGCTTTTTTTCACATGCACACTTGTGATCTGAAATAACATCTGCTCCTCTTTCCTTCCAGCACTGGTATTTATAGTCTTTTCCATCTTTTCCCTTATCAGTTTTCTTCCTTCACACATCTGAACTCCTACTCCATTACCTTCTCCCAGGACAAATGCCATGTCTTTTCTCTGCCCTTGCTCCCAGCATCTTCCTGACAAAGCACAGCACAGAGATGCAAGGCCAAGGCCACAAATGAAGTGAGAGACAGTAGAGGGGTGAACTTTAGGAACTCCTCCTCTTCCTGCTTTGCTCCTGACTCCCTTGTGTAAATGGAGATGGGATGGGAAGGAAGGGGTGAACTTTAGGAACTCCTCCTCTTCCTGCTTTGCTCCTGACTCCCTTGTGTAAATGGAGATGGGATGGGAAGGAAGGTGATGAGAAAGATTCTATTTGATCTCTCTGTGTGTTTCTTCCTTAAGTGCAAAGTCCAAAATGAAGAACTTGTTTGCAAAATGAAGTTAGAGAAGCCCAAAGGAAGGTAGAACTGACAATACTGATTAGCACTGATCACAGGGCCTGGTGATGTCCAGCACTGCTCTGAGGGAACTGCCCTGCACAAACACACTGGATTCTCAGACTGATAATGATTAATGTTTAATTAATCACCGCTATCTCTGCTGAGATAAAGATACCAACAAGTCCAGGAAACTCCTTAAAACTCCACCTGCATAAGTTCTTTTGAAAGAACTAGCATTTTCAGCTTTAAGCACCTATACACTGCATCAGTTGATCTTAAACTTAAGTGACTCAGTCTTGCCTCTGCCTCAGATTGCCTCTACACACAATTAATTTCCTTAATTGGAGTGCTGCAACACTTAATCAGGGGTTCAAAAGCTTCAGCTGAGAGGAATGACAGAGAGATGCTCATCATTAGAGCATGCTACCTGGAGAAACCTGGCCTTGCTATTCAGGGAAGCCAGCAGGACTTGTACCTTGCTCTTGTCAAGCAATTCAAAACAGACACCGAACTTGGTGAATAGAGGTGAAGAAGCACAGCTTGCAGACAGCACCAATCCATTGGTTTAGACAGACTGCTTAGAGCAGTCTCTGCTGCAAACTGCATGTGAATAATTATTGGAAGACAGATAAAATGAGGTGATAATTCTCTCATTAGGATGTGTTAAAAGAGATAGCTGCACTGTGGTTCCCATTATAAAAGCTGAGTGATCTCTATCCTATTTAATCAGCTGTGAATCAGTACTAATTTAAGCAGGAATATCTTTCTAAATGTATACATTTTTAGACACTCTAAGGCAAGCCTTAATCATTATCAGTTCTAGCGTTCAATGCTTCTGCATTTCTTTTAAGGTACTCTGGAAGGACTGCTTTGCTGAAACTGTTGCAGGAAGTTTAGCCTCTCCCCTCTGCCATGCTCTGCTACCTATTGTGAAGACAGTGACTTAAATCTAGTGTGCCAGCATGACACAGGGGATAGCAATCAAAATCACATCACTCAGGAGAGCTATCCAAGGAGAACCATTCTACACAACCCTGTGCCCTCGAGTGCCAATCTGAGCAAGTGCAAGGACATCCAGGAGCTCAGAAGGGAGCTGGAGGGTACCCAGCATTTCACTGCCATCCCACCCCTACTGACAGTCAAGTATAGCAAATAAATAAACAAAGTCTGCAAGATTACTCAGCAACCTGTGTGTTTGGATATCTGGCATCTCCTTTGGCTTGGATTTTCAATGCCCTCTCCTCTCCCCCACCCCTGCAACAGTCCCATTTCTGTTACCTCGTGGGAAAACTCCAGGGTCCATGAAAGTCGCCATGCTGAAGTTTGCCAGTACAAACAGGAAAACGAGTCCATTGTACACTGGGATGGCTGGGGAGATGGCTTTTGTCAACCAGGGGCACCTGTGGAGAAGAAAAGTTATTGGTAAGGGCTCTTTCAGCTGTAACACATAGTTTCTTCCCACTCACTACCATCACACAGAGAAGTACTCTGGGCCACCCCAGCCATGCAGCAAGGCTGAATTTGCAATGTAACAGAAATGTCCATGGAGCCAGTTTCAGTGATCACTGCAACACCCTCTGTAAAGCTGCTTTGTTCCAGAGCACAGAAAGCCCTGATTGTTCACAGGGCTCACAGGGCTTTGCCACCCTATTGCCTTATCTGCAACCTGGCGTTTTACCACTCTGTGTAGCAGCTTCATCCCATTGTTGCATTTCTTTTACCTTCTCTACAGCCTTGTTGCAGCTGCGGTTACTTTGAATTTTCCCTGGTGTAAAGCACAATAGGATTCAAAGCATTGATCCCCAAAGCAGGGGCAAAGAGAATCACGATGCTTCTCACTAAGCTTCCATGGTTTTCAACATTCAGAACCAACACTACAAAACCTCTCCTTGGGGGAAAGTTTTGTCAGACCAAGCATGGGCTTTGCAGGTGTCAGCAGAACATGAAAATGCAATATCAAAAAGAAAGTAGATGGCATATGCCATGTGAACAATGTTCAGAAGCACCAGAAAGATTTGTTGCTTACCCAGTGAGTGTAACAGAGGAATTGAAGATAAAGGGTAAAGGAGAACGAGTAGGAAACTTTGGAAAGAGGATGAGGAAATGCCTGTTAATTAGAGGAAAATTGTTCAAACTACAAAGAGTGCTTCCCACCAGCAGAGAAGGGCAAGATGAGGCAGAATATAGCCTGCCTTACAGGCAGCTTCACCAAATAAAATGCAGTGTGTGTTCACTCATCCACTCATAACCTCTGAACTCCTCACCAAATGTATTTCTCCTGTCTGCAGGAGGAGGTTTGGTGTTACAGGGCCACTGAGGAGAAAAATCTGATCAATCTCATGATACTTGCAAATAGAAATAAGAAAGAATGTGGGTCAAAGTATGTAATTGAAAAAAAGACCCCTCACTGAGTTGCTCCTTAGATTTCCACTTGTCTTGACAGCCAAAGATTCTTCCAAGGCTGCTGAGCAGGCAGACGTTCAGCAAGGCCTGCTGCCATTAGCATAAATCACACACTGGCCCATGTATTCTGGTATTTTGCCTGTATTACATCTACAGTTGGATCTGATTGTCTGCCAGGCTGAAGCCTGTGCAAACAAGGAGAAAACAACAAGCAAGCACTCTTCTTCCAGGAATTTGCACTGGGTTTGCTACCAATAGGCTGTTTCGAACGGCTGAGAATGGTGTTATTGACCTTGAAGAGACACTGTCACACATGCTCTTGTGACCAGTGTTACCAAGTCACCACTTTTCTTCTCCTGTTTCTTTGTGGGCACTCAAAAAGAGATTGTTTTGCACTCCCCACCTCTGCACAGCCGAGCTTTTACCGCTGCACTGCTGCAAACTGCTTTTAAAAGGACCTTTCCTTGTGTGTGCTTCACTCAGCCTGGCCTGGAGCGAGGAAAAGATGGACAAGTCCTACCCAGGGTGAATGAACTGTAAAGCCATGGGCAAGACACATCTGTGGCCACGGCCAAACCTCCAGGCTGACTAAGGGAGAAGGAAAAAAAAATCAGCCAAAGACAGCTTGACTCCATGAGGTACCTGCCCTAAGAACCTTATGTTTCCCAAAAGGTGGAATTTCAAGAAGCAGCGAGGTCATATTGACTTGCTGCCTTGCTCAGTTTGCCTCAGAGCAGGTGCTGGTGACTGAAAACCAAAGCAAGGCACAAGTTTCTCACTTGTCAGGAAAGGTGCTGCTGCAGTGACCTTGGCCAGCAAACTGCAGGCCTGCCACTAACAACAGTTTCTGCCACATCCTTTGGAGGAAAGCAAAACAAATCCTGAACTAAGCGGTTATAAAATCAATTCTACTCAGGGAAGAGTTCTTCCCTCTAAATTATAGTAAAATTAGATTCAGTAATGGGCATGACTGACTTAATTTCTTCCCATGAAGAAACTGCCTACGCAGAGAAAGATTATGAAGTTACCCATTGCTTGTCAAGCATGGAGGAGAGATGTCCTTGGCAGTAAAGTCACGTAGGTTGGCAAATCAAGGGACAGGAAACCCTTTCTTACAGATAACTAGTTACTCTGAACAACATTATAATGAAAGAGACTGTCTCGGATGATTAATGTAAGCACTTTTTAACATTCTCATTTGTGATTTATTTTGTCATGTTCCCAACAAATATATCAAAATATTAGGAAGACTTTTAGCCATAAGATAAACTGCACAGCTCATTTGATGGGTAAACAGTGTATCTGAAAAGACTTCAAGGAAGTTGAAATAAAGAATAGAGTGAGTCACTGTACATACTAGCCACAAGGTCAGTTCACAATCCTTCCATTTCTTCTTCCCAGAATTGTTATGCAGCATCACAGATTACATAAAATTAGATGGGACAAAGGGGCCTCATTTGTAAACTAGACTGGCCAATAAAAACAGATGTGGAGATCAAGTCCTGGTTCATAACTGTAAAAAAGTTTGAAAAAGAAAATAAAATTTCCAATATGATTC
Source organism: Irena cyanogastra (assembly GCA_013397155.1). Classification (NCBI taxonomy): domain Eukaryota; kingdom Metazoa; phylum Chordata; class Aves; order Passeriformes; family Irenidae; genus Irena; species Irena cyanogastra. The sequence continues at coordinate 1,680,225 of VWZV01011712.1, forward strand.
CCCAAAATGATGCAGCCTCCCTGCCCCTCTCCACTAATGCACATATAATTTTTGGCAAAATAAAAGAAATTCTAATCTGAGCCTAGCAGGTTGTTTTATCACTAATCCATCATGTAAAAGCCTGGCTTCTGCTACTCTGCCTCAAGAAGAAAGCTGCAGAACTGTTGAAGCAGGACCTGTAGTGAGTTTCATTTCACTTTGTGCATATTCTCTCTCCAGGAGTGCTACTTCCAGCAGCAATTATGCCTGTTATATAGGAACAATTATAGCTGACCTTTTCCTTTCCTTTTTGCTAACAGAAGTTGCTGAGAATCCAGACAAACAGCACATAGGATTTAAAGCTTTCTTTGGCCAGTGAACCCAAAATTTCAAGAGGCTACAGTTTTGTGTCTTCAACTCATCTCACAGTGGAATTATACAGCAAGAAGGGTACCACAGCTTTTATAGGGCTACATGAATTAAACAGAGCCAGGACCAGTGTATAGTGCCCAAATGGAGCACCACCAGATTTTTCTCTGAGAGAAGGTGATTGCACAATGTGTGTCCTATTCCAAGTTAATTTGGATCCTTCACTTGAACCAGAAGACCTGCAGGGTAACGTTGCAGGTACCAGCCATACTGCATCAGGGACTGCTCCAAAGAGAAACCTCCCTTGGCTTTGTTTACTGGAGAGATCCAGAGCCAGCACACGCCACCATGGCACACTGGGGATAATTACGGATCTCAAATTTTTCCAAACAAAGCACACAATTACACAGGCAGCATTTCCCTCATAATTATACTTCTCTGACACAGAGTGATTCTGCTCATAACTCAGTGGAGAGTAATCCAGGGCGACAGATTTAATCTCATTTATCCTATTTGCTCTTGAAACTCTATCCTAATAAAACAGAAAGTTAAAAAGATTAACAAATAGGATCACACAACTTGCTAGGTGTCAGATAGACTTAGCATGATCAGCTGCCTTCCTCTGCTAAATTAAACAACAAATAATCCTTTCTGCTTTTTTGCCTGGTGCTTTGTAGCAAGACATGTTTGTCTCTTACAATTACAGTTCACCTGTAATTAAGTAATTGAATAGGACATTTTTCTTGAATCCTGCTCTAAATTAACATTTTGCATTTTTCATTAAAACATGGTTAGAGAGACAGTAGGCTACGGAGAATGGAGCCTGGCATTTCAAGAACCACGTTCTAGTCTTGGCTCTGACATGGGCCCACAGAGCGACCAAAAGCCACCTACTCTCCCTGGCCACCCCAGTTACATATTCTGCAAATGAGACCAAACCCCTGTCAGACCACCTTCTCCACTGCAGGGCAGAGTTTGAAAGTCTTAAAGCATCTCTGTTGGGGCCAGGCTGGAGGCTGTGGTGTTTGTGTCCTTGGAGGCAGCTCTGGGCACCCACCAGCCCCCCCTGAACAGGGCAGGGGTGAGGCTCCTGCTGCTGGGCCGTGCTGTGAGGATGGCTCTGTGATTTACCCAGCAAACGAGGTCAGAGGTTCATTTTACAGCCTGCCTGCAGCACCACAAGCACATGTGAGCACATCTGGAGGCCAGAGACAAGGAGCAGGACATGGGGCAGGAGACTACAACCCTGCCCTTTCCTGAAGCTGCTTGTGCAGGGCACAGAGATGTGGGAACCTCAAGAGATGGGCATCCAAGCTCCGGACACTTATCCACACCTAATAAGAAGACCCTCAAGGATTGTCTAACTGGCTGCTCAGCTGCACCTAATATTTGATCTGAGATTACCACACATCCTTCCCCTCAGCCTCAAACAGATGGCCGATGCACAACAAAACAATTTATTTCTCCACAAATCACAAGGCATGGGGTTATAACACTGAAAAGAAAGCATCTCTTAGCTCAAATGTACTTCTGCCATCATTACAATGCTTAAAGAGAAATGTGGAACAGCTGATTCAGTGCATGCAAGTAGAAGCAGGTGAGCAAAGTAGGGACTAAGCAGATAAGAGGGGTCAACAAGCAAACATAATTTGACTAAGAACAAGTATTAATTTCACTAGAAACTTTCAAATAATGTCCAAAGACTGCAGAAGTCTCTCCCTGACTCCTCTCCAAGAGTCCTCCTCAACCAGCACTGCCCCAGCTGGAACATAAATGAAAGAGCTATCAACTGACTGATTCTGAACACCCATGCTGTAGAAGGATTTGGAGCTGGATGTAAACTCTGTATTTTAAAGACCATTCCACCAGTTTGTACATGGGAGAGAGAAGGTGCAAGACACATCCTGAAGGCTGTGCATGGCCCAGTCTGCACCACAGAGCATAGAAGGGCAGAGCTCTCTCAGTCTTTAGCAGTGTTAATCTAACACATTTCTCACATTTCCCAGTCTGGGTGAGATTTTTCTCTTTATGTGCTTTTTCCTACCCTGAAATTACAGAAAAGTACCTTTCTGGAATAGTAACAGAAGAAAAAAAATAGCTCATTTTCCATTTTTTGTCACTATCAAAGACAGCATGAAGATTATTGTACATCTAAAAATATTTTCTAAGGTGCTGAGACATCTGTAGGTTTAACAAGGCATCACTGGAAACAGTCAGGAGAGAATTTATGTGAGTGTCATAACCAATGTGAAACAGAACAGCAGGTCTTGTGAAAATAGCAGGAGGTTCTGGACTGCCAGGTTCTTTGCTCAGCTCTGCACATCAGATTTTGATAAGTGAACTAATTTCTGCACCATATCTTACTCATTGGCAAGACTGCCGATAATACAGCGTTGCCATAGCACTACACTCTCACTGTAAGTATGGCAGTTGTACTGACAGAAAGTCATATCAAAGTAAAGGATAACAAATGCAAATGTTACCAAAAAATGGGAAAAGGACAAGTAAATACTGGAAAATTTATTACTGGAAAGCAATAAATTATGAGAGCTGAGTGCTACATGGAACAGCTCATGCTGGTGATAAATAGGATCTACCAAAACATCTACCCTGAGTTTTCAGGTGCAGTTACCCATCAGAAGAGGCAAAAAATCACCCCAAATCCCACCACCAAAAATCTCATTAATTTAATGAGTCCCTTCCTCATTGAAATACAGATGAACACTAGAGAAAGAGGTTCAAATCCATCACCTGCTTAACTGTGTTTAATTATTCACAAGAAATATGCTGGGCTGGAATTCACTCAGGTTTAACAAGAGCTGATGGGGTTTCAGTGAACTTTCCATTACACTCTGGACTCCATCCAAAGGCTAGTGGTTCAAGTCTGGCAATGTACAGATCAGAAGAGCTAAATCAATTAAAAAGTCAACTTGAGATGTAATGATCCTTGGTGAAAAGTCTTATCCGGGCTATACATCACCCCCAAAGTAAAACACAATCTACAATCACAAAGGTGCCTGAAAACTCTGGATCATGTTCCCTTCCTCCCTTTTTTAACAGTCTCCAAATATCTGAGAAAAGCCAGTATTGTCATGTGAACTAATGTGGGAGAAACACAGAGAAGGAACAAGAATACCAATAACCCAATCTGAGTGAGACCACCACAGGGGTAAACCCACCCATCATCCTCACGTTCAGAAGCTGTCCAGCCATCCCAGACCTACTGCCCAGGCACAGGCTGGCCCTGCAGCCAGTGGGCAGGACGTGCTGTGTGACCTGTGACACTGTGTGACTTTACACGGTGTGCACGGCCAGCAGATAGGCCTGGGCTGGGCTGGACTCAGTGCTCAGGCCTTGCAGAGATGCTCTCTGCACACTCAGTTGCTGCTGTGAGCCCAGGAACCTGGAAGAGCAACCCCAGTTGTAGCCAAGCCATTGGCTACTGCCAGGAGCTGCTGTCACACTGCTCAGAGCAGGGCTTGGGCAGGCAGGGGCTGGGCTCACCTGCTAATACACAGCAACCCAGCAAAATCCTGCTCTACACACTGCTTTGAAATCTGCACTGTCCTGCAGGGAGTCAAGGACCTACTCAGAGTCAGTTTGCACTTACTGACATGCATGAAGGCCCAGGAGAGATGTTTGGATGCAGTTGTAAAGGAATATGCTGTAATAGTGCAGCAGCACTTGAAATGCCCAGCTCTTGGTTTGCACCTCAAATGGAAGGCATTCACTGCACACTGATCTGGGGTACAGCCAGGCTGGATTTCAGAGCACACAGTAACATTTTTGTATGAGGAGAAGGATGATGCTCACAGCAAAGTGAGCCAGTAGGTCTTCATGGCACTTGAAGTGTCTAATGGGCTGTGGGCAGCATCACCCCTAGCAGCAGTGAATGCTCTGGTGCCTCAGGAAAGGAGCCAGTTGCCAGTGCTTGGGGAAATCAGAGCAGATTCTGGGTGCAGGCACATGGGGTGAGCACAAATCCAAAGGCAAACACCTTTTGTTTGCTTTTTCAGTCCTGGACTTTGCAAAGCCTAAAATGCCACACAAGCTGGAAGAGGCAAGGAAAAGTGTAATCCAGGGCTTCTCAGATGTGCATCAACCTTTTATTAGTAGCATGCTGGGCAGCTGGAAATGAACTCTGCTTTTTCCAGCAGCCAGTAAGAGCTGAGCTTATGGCTGGTGTTTGGGTCATGACAGAAGAGAAGGGCAATAAGGAGTAACTGCAAAATAACCATAGCAGGAGAGACACTAGTTGCCCTGTCACACTCAAAGTTTTAAATCCACTTGGTCAGAAAAAGAAGGAAGTGCTACTCAGTAACATTTCTTTGCAGTCCTGTCTGCACATGCCTGGCCACCAGCATGGCTGTACCGCAACAGCTGAGTGACTTCCAGCCCATTCCAAAGGTCACATAAGCCAGTCATCAAGCCATGGAAACCTTGCTAAATGAGAAATCAGAGAATTATCTCCAGAAGATGCTGTATGAACCAGTAATTCATAACACAGCAGAGTTGTCAGTGCATGAGGCTGCACTGCCCTGTCTGTGCTCCCATGTGCACCACTTCCAGCAATAATGACAGTCCAGCTGCCCAGACCAGTGCCCAGGGAGGGCAGAAGATACTTCAGTGTCTGAAAGGGACACACAATGACACACAAGCTGAGTTTTCCTGGGCATTTTTGAAAGCATCATGTGGAATGCAAACTTGTGCTTCTAATTTGTAAACACCAGAACTATGAAATGAATGTCACACTGACCTACAGCAGTGCTAAAAAGGACAGCCCCTCATCCTGAGTCCACCAGAGTCCCATTTCCCCGAGTAATGAAGAACATGGTTTATTTAGTCACCACTAGTGACTCTTGTGACCTTCCAGACCTCTCAGCAATCAGTAATTCGAGTTTTTGTTGGATAGACGGAATTGCATTTGCCAGATCCCAAGATGGAAAAAAAGCACAGGATAACTCCTCCCTGGCTGAAGGATGTTCTCCTGTTTCTCTATTGTCTTCATCCTTGTCAATACCCACATGAATCCAGCAATGTGGAAAGCTAAGGTGGGCTGCTGCTACAGAGTTGCTTTTAAAAACAAGTTTAAATTATCAGCAGCCTATTCAGACACACTTGAGGTGATCCCAGCTACTGGTACTCAAGGATTTGTACACTTGCTTACTGCATTCCCCAGCCACAGACCGCCAGAGCTTCTAGTACACATTCAGTGTTTGAATTCATGAGACAGTGGTGTAGTGGAAAAAAGGCAGCTCATTTTAAGTATGTGGTGATGAGAGAGAGAGAGAGAGAGAGAGAAACAAGTAAAGAAATATTATGATATAAGGAGGGAGGTGGTGACATCAGTGAAAAAGCAGTCTATATTACCCTTTTTGAAAAGTTAATTTGATTTTTTAGATATTCCTTTTCCACATGAGCTCAGCAGAAGAAATTAAACTTCACAAGATACCATCCCTTTACAGCTACTGAGCAATTACCTAACTATAAGACAGCATCTATTAGACTAAAGTATGTGCCACTTAAATTAACAATGAGCCAATATGCATAAGAAACGTTCAGTGTGAGCTCTGAACTCTGTGATCATGTCCTCGGTGGATTAGCAGAGAACAGGGTAACATGATGTGCTTTCAAAGACGAAGGGGAAAAGAAGAAAAGCAGGGAACACCAGCAGAGCCAGCCCAGGTGTCTGAAGCTGATCCTGGGCAGGCTGGGTGTCCTGGCGTCCCGCTGCAGCCACAGGGCTGCCCTGGTAAAACTCTGCTCTGAAAAGAGCTGGAGGGGCAGCCTGGGGGAGTGGGCACTGCCAGGGAATCTCTCACTGGAGGATCTTATCCCTCCACCACACGTGCCACTCCTCCAGGAACTGGCAGTGAGAGGCCAGCCGGCCCTGCCAGGGATGTTTTGTGAGCAGACCTGGAAGGACAGGACCAAGAGGGAGCACCCACTGCAGGTGAGCTCTGACACTGCCTCCACCCCCAGGGGTTTGGCAGGGCAAACCTACCAATGTACCAGTGTACCCAATGTACCCAATACCCAGCTGGCTCTGACACATCTGCCAGCTGCTCTTTGCAGTGCTGGGGCTCCTTGGACAAAGGAGGGGCAGGAAAATCCTCTCAGGTGGGTGATAGTTAAATTTCTTCCACGACTGGAAAATGCTGTTCAGGAAATTTACAACTAATTGAGACCAGAGGTTCTTGCAGACTTGTCTGGATCTTGTGTTGCCTTTGAAATCTGGAAACAATACCTGTCCATGGCCTGAATAACATGCTTCAGAGCTGCTACACGAGGTTGTTCACCTATGCAATTGCTCGCCTGTGTGGGGAAAGGAAACCAGCTCCAATCTGAACTCCCTTGTTTCGAGATTTCTAGACACATGGTGCAGCAAAATTACTGCAGTTATTGCAAGCTTCCCCTGTGTGAACCAAAATGATTAGGGACTTCATATTTTATAGAAGAGATGAAGAAAACAAAGAGATAAAGGCACATCTATTGCAAATAGATACAGAAGATAGGGTAGAAAGTGTAAACATTCTCATATATCAAGTACTGGAGCGAATATATAATAATAAAACAAAAGTCTCTCTTAGAATCCCATCTTCAATTTCCCTCTGGAATATTCTCTTGAAGAGGTTTTATGGAAACCTGAACTGGGAGCATGACATTTTTATATCTCATTCTCACTACACTGAAAAAGAACATTTGCACAGCGGGTATAAAGTCTTAATATATTAAGATTTTAAACAGAGAATGAAAAATCAAAATTATTTTAGCTGATATAAGAAAAGAAAAATATAAGAGACCATTATGTTTCAACATTTAAAACTTTCCATTTGGAAAGAACATGCTCCTGTGGCCATCTGCTTTGGGATGTTTCTCCCCTTCTTCAAGCCACCAGCTGGTCCCAGTCACCTTTTGGAACTGGACACCAGAGGAGAATCACCAGTGATTCAGCCTATTTTGGCAACACCTTTAATGATAAACTGGAACAGACCTAACAATTATGGCCAAGGTAACAAAACAGACCAGGACACACCATCCATTCAGCCCCCTGCTACCATAGACCCCACGTGCACCACCTTTCCTGGCCATGCACTGCTCTGAAACCCAGCAACACATTTTTATACCCCACATCTCTTCCCAGGGTGGATGCCAGCTACAGCAGGGCAGAAATGGGGTCCTCCCAAACTGCTTCCCAGCCCATTTCTGCTGGAGGTCTGGGACTGTTTTGGGGCTCAAGGACAGAGCTGAAAAATCCTCATTTCTTCCAGCAGAGGGTAGTGGGACACACAAGCTCACAAGCAAATGTGTAAGATTATATTGCAAGTGAGAGATACACACAGTTCAAACAAAACCAAGGGTGCAAAACCACGACTCCACCGCCTAACCTAGTGGAAATGTTACAAAACTAAACACATTCCTCTATTTGCATTCATCAAATGAAGAAAAATCAAACTCAGCTTGTTCTCATTATCTCCACCCTTCCCCAGTAACATCATCTTCATTCCCCTTTCTAATTTTGGGAAGCACCTCCAGGCAGCAGCAGAGTCAAAAGAGCCTTTTTCTAAACATCTCTACCAGAAATCTACCTTCTCTTTCCCTTTGTGGAACTGTTCTCCTTTCCTTGGATGTCCTCAACTTTCAGACACTGTTTCATCTTCTCTCCCTCCGTTTGTCCTGTTCTAAATCAAATGACTGAGCAGTCCCACACGTCCTCCTGCAGCAGAGCAACACAATGCAGTTGCTGCTTTAATCTGAGTGTGTGGCCACTCAAAGGCATTCTCAGGTGCCTCCACGGGTCTGGCAGCCCATGGGCAGAGCTGCACACAGATGTCCCAGGCTCAGGGCAAAGATGGCACTTGCAGAGGACTCCTGGCTGCTCCCATGCATTCTCTCAACAGATACCAAGAAGGATAACTAAGGGAGAAGAGTCACAGCCTTCTCAAACTATTAAATCACTGTCCCAAGACTCCCCTGCATGCACATCAATGACTGAAACATCTCTGCTTACCATCTAACAGGATTAGGGCTGGCTTCTGGAGGCAGCTTCTCCTGCAGGGAAAATCTTATTACAGAACCCATCAGAAACCAAAATGCTTTTGGGGAGCAATAAAATCCTAAAACAGACCACAGTGACTGTCACATTAACAGTAATTTTTTAAAATTTAAATTATGAAACCTAGTAGCATCACCACCTTAGGTCTAACTGTCTCTGTCAGCTTGGACAAAATATAAAGCCAGTCTTCCAATATTTGTGCTGGTGCACAGGTATTCAATTCAGGTTGACAGAAAACAAAATTACTTTCTTAGAAAACATCCTCTGAGGAGATAGCATCTTAATTACAGAGATGGGGAAATGAGATTCAGGCTGGTATATGGATTTGTTTCTATTCCACTCCAAAGTGCACAAGGCAGGGATCCCCCCCCAGCAGCCACAAAGCTGAGGAAGTGTCACTGCTTTACTTTTGTATTATTGACTATACCCCCAAACTCAGAACTTTCAAAGGCAGAAGAGTAGCTTGTTCACGCAGTGCAGTGCACACAGGGTAGCTGTTTTCCCTATTAATACCTCACTGTTCACTACAAGCCCATGGGTTTTATCATTTTGGGGTGCCTTTCTTTGGAAGAATCACAGAGTAACCAGAGAAGGTACAATTATGCACTGGATGTGATGAACTAAAACCCTTCCAACTCTGTAGCCATAATTTGGGAACATAAGCTAATTACAATAACCTGAGATGCATTAACAAAGCTTAATACTCCCAAGTCAAAATGGGACAATTAACAGCTCCTGTACCAAAATAGAAGACTATGGAAATGACATATGTGCCACCATCTGCTAATGATATGCAATAGGCAAACCAATTCAGGGATGGAAAAGAAAAGAAAAATAAAAAAAGAAACAGTTTCTTGATGAAACTTGTTCCCATTTCCAAGAATCAAAGTGAATATGCAGCTTAAACATTACACTTTCCAGATTCCCAGCTGGGACCAGAATGAGGAGCACCAAGCATCTTATGATTTAACTGTTGAGAAATTTCCAAGCCAAAATTTCAAGCAAGAGATCTGGCTACAGATCTGAACTGTGGGATGCTTTGTCTATGGAGTTCTGTTCTTACTTCCAGTATCAATAGCTTGCATTAGTATGTGTATTTTTTAAATACTCAGCTGCTCCTGAACTTTGTTAAGTTCTTAATTAATATTTTTTTCCCCTTGATTTAATTTAAAGAGTAGGTACCATCATTCTGCTGTTCAGAAAAAAAAGAATATTTACTTCTTGCTGAACAGCTGTCACAGCATAATGAAAATAATCTACTGTTCAATTTTTCTGAATGAATCCCTTATCCCTCCTGTCCTTTCTTCCTTGAATATTTCCTGAAAGTCACAAACCAACAGCAAACTAATTTTGGCTTATACTAGAAAACTTCTCTAACTCTGGGATACCTCACTGCCCTTTACATTCTTCTTCAAAAGCAGATGAGTCTGCCACAGTGGATAGGGGAAGTGTGGAGCTGCACATCACTGGAGAACAGCCACAGAGACATAAGCAAAGCTTGCTAAGAAAAAACTTTGCCATCATCTCCTTTGACTGGGGGGAGAAAATAAAAAAAGAAAATCAGAGTAATCAGAAAATCCAAGCACAAAGAGCTGCAATTCATACTCTGAGGAAAACTTTGAAGAAAACTTGTAATTTGTGAAATTGTATTACAGTGCACCTGATTTCACAGGGCAAGAACAAGGTGGAAATGAACCATGTTCTGGCAAGTTAAATCTCTGAAGTACCCTTTGGTGAATACGAAAAGCAATTTCTTTTCAGAGCCATAAGAGTGACTTTTTAATGTTTTCATTCCAGGATGCACATTTGAGTCATCCAGATAATATTTTTCTCACTTGCCCACTGGACTAAAAACAGGCTCTTGCTTATTTACCTGAAGAAGCATAGTCAGGTAGTTTGAATGACCTGGTTGGAGGTTATTTTTTTCACCAGTTTGTTTATATAGTCCACAATTCAGCACTTTTTTTTTTCCTCTGGAAACACCTCACTTTTAATATTAACTTCAGCAATTTTGGGAAGTTTTCCATCTAAAACAATACAAAGATATGTCAATAAAAATTAACTGGAAAGTATTACAGCCCGTCCCAACAGAAGTTCACCAACTAGGGGCAGAGATTTACTAAAAGAATGCCTCAAAATAGTGACTCTCAGCAGCAGACTTAAACAAGAGATCGACACTGCTGCGGGTTGGGCATGGAGATGCAGATGAGGAGGGGGGCCCATCCTCTTCCTCATCTTCTGTCACAACAGCCCTCCCAAAGCTTCTTGCTTGTGATATTAATTCTGTCATGCTTACAGGCCTGCTTCCACACACTACAGAGAGGAAAAGAGCCTTTAACATTGTTTATTCTTTGGACAGGAGTGACACACTCATTTTATCAGCTCTTCAACATCTGCTGTTCAACAATAAACAGAGATATCTGCAGGTTTTATTTTTTTTTACAATACCAGATCCATCAAGTCATTAACAAGTTAACAAATCTGCTTGCTTTTCATGGTGCTTTGCTTTGATTTCTTTTGTAATTAAACAAAAGATTGTTTGGATCTTGCCTTTTCCCCTCAAAATGAAGCACTGCCGTTTAAAATACAGCAGTTCAACTCTGTATTTAGCTTCTAAAGCATCATATTTTCTCTTCTCCCTCCCCACTACAGCTCAAGGCAAACCACAGTTCCTGGGACATCTGGAGGTTGTGGTTTGACTGCATCCCTTCCTGCCACGAACAAAAGCAATCAGCTTTGCTGAATTAATAATTATTTAGGAATTGTTAGTATTTCTGAATTGCAAAACTCCATGCTTGCAAAGGCTGCAGAGAACACAGCCTCCTTCAGAAGGTTATTAGAAAGAAAAGAAAAGCTCCATGTTAGTTGACTTAAGTGTGGAAGATGAGAAAATCCATCTGCCTTGTTTCTTTAGTAACTGCTATGCAGCAGCTCCTTTGGTATTCCTTGTTTCTCTCAAATTCACATAACCATGGCTTAGTTTCCCATGGACTTTTTGTGGATGTTAGGAAAAAATAACAGCTACACAGAATGATATGGTTATGCTAAAGATACAGTAAACATAGTCAGCAAGAAAATGCAAGGATCCTCGTTCTGAATAGGAACAGATGCCAAAACAGCAGAACCCTGCCTTGAACTGGAAATGTTTTCAGTTATTCACAATTTGTGCCACCAAAACAAAAAAGGGGTTACAGTGAATTCAGAACATCCTAACAGATGTAGAAAAAGCAGAGCCTGTGCAGACGGTGTGCTCCCACTGGAGTCCCTGCCCCAGTGCTGCAGACACTGAGGGGCCTCTCAGTGATGGTTTAACTGATGGTGTAAATGCAGCTGTGCAGTTAAACCATCCTGGCAAACCTGCGCCCTTCGGAAAAGTCAACCTGGGTGTGCACTTCTGGCAGAAGGGCTGCCCGGGCAGAGGGGAGGAGCAGCCAAGGAGAACAGATTCCCTTTCTACCAGGATTTTGTTTCCTACGTGTTTGGTTCGACTCCGAGCCCTCGCCTGCACAAACACCCGGGCGTTGAATTGTTCAAATTACACAGCCTTGTGTTGCTCATTTACAACGGCACAGCCAGCGACAAAGAAAAGAACTTAAAGTGCTCAGCGCCCTTCAAACAGGAAGAAAGCCCGTGGTGACAGGCTAGAGAATGCGTGACTTGTTTTTCCACCACCCCACGATGCATACACACACACACACACACCACATGGAGTTCGCGAAGCTCCAGAAAAGTCTGCACACAGGCTCACAGTTGTCTGCAAGAGACTTAAACCTCCAGCTCCCCCTCCCTGAGTTAGGAGCACAAAGCACGAAAAGCAAAACCTCTCTGGAACATCTCTCTTGCAAATTGTTGTAATTTCCCATCTGTCTTCAGCTTGGTTGACTTTGCCAGGTCCACAGGGGACGATTCCCAGCATTCGTTTTGGATTAAGGGTTCCTACCCTGTGACTCAGGAGCCAGAGTAAATGACCTGCAGCTGCCTCACAGGGCCGTGTCAAACGGTGAAAGTGCCAGTCCCAAGGGGCTCTGCTAGTGGGTCCTAAGCGAGTTAGAATCCAGCAGTTACCACCTGATCTCAAATTATAGGAACCAATGACTGTGTCAAGTTGATTTGCAGACTGATAACAATGTGAAAGATTTGTTGGATAACCTCCATCAGAAAGGACAGGGTTTGTTGAGGCTTTTTTTTAAACAAGCAAAGTTGTTGGCTGAACCAATCTAATTCATTTTTTTCTACTAGTGAAATCTATTGTTTGTCATTTGCTTTTGTGCTGAAAACTACTTGTAACACCACACCTTGCTTTGTGTGCAAACAATATTACAAACAGTTGTGTTTGGCTTGACACCTAGTCTAACTGCAGTGTGACTTCGCAGAAGTTCACAAAGACCAACAGGCATAATAAGAACAGCATCTCCTGGATCAAAAACTGTTTTCAGAAAGAACGCATAAATTTGCTCATTATTTCTCTGGAAACTTCTCAGTTTTGGAAATTTCTGGACTTTTCAGCAGGCACAAAGTATTTTTTCTAGTGAATAGGAAAAACATGTTTTACCTTTATGATGGCATTTTCTACATACTCAGTGAAAGCCCAACACTACAATACTGTGTAACTGTACCTTCCCCTCAACTTTCCCTTTCCATACAGTCACATTTTAGCCAATCAATCTTCTTGTCTCCAGTGCTACATGGGCTTTCCTGTGCTGTAACACTCACAGGTGGAGGCCAGGCTGTGAGAGTCACCTTGAAATGTTTTGCTCTTTAGGCATCCCATCTCTGCAGAGTGGATACACCCTCACAAGTGGATGCTGCCAGCCGGTACCGGGTAATTAACTGCAGTCTGGTAGAAAAATTGTATTAGCACAGCCAAGCCTAACATCGATCTACCAGGTCAGTGCAAATCTGCAATGCAGATGCAGAAGCCTATTTAGTCAGTTTGCTTAAGTATTTTAATTTCAGTAACTTACCCATGTCTACCAGTTTGCTGCTCAGCATCTTCCACATTGTGGCAGATTCTGCAAAACTGACCTTAACTCTTGGTCACTGAGTGCTCTGTGTTGAAATACCCATGTTTGAAACAGGGGCAGTGCCTGCAGCGTGTGCAGACTGCTCAGAGACTCAGACACAGCAACTAAATAAGCATAAAGGAACACAGCGCTGTGCGTATTATAATCATTTAGTGCTCCCTCATCTCCTGCCACTACAGCTGTGTGAGAGGAAAATGGGTCAAGGAAAGATACATCCTCAACTTTCAGATACTTCCAGTTATGCCTTCTCTTAATGTGGCTGCAAACTCTGACTCCTCAAAGCTTTGGCAACCACTTACTGCAACTCTACTGTGTCAGACTCTACTCCATATTCACATTTAAGCCAATTACAATGTAGACTTTGCAATTCATTGATAACATAAAACAGACTAAGAGACTAACACATTGCCTAAGTACACAGGAAGACAATTTTCCCTGGGTATAAGTGCATCCCTTCATTCTGATCAAAGATCTGACAGGAACAGGACTGTAGTACAAGCACAAGAATCAAAAATCTACCTTCCAGCACAGCTGGAACTGAGCACCAGCTGGAGCCAGCCTTGAGGCTTATCAAAAGGACAGACAGAAGCCTCAAACCTTTGCCTTCTAGAGAAGATGGGCACCAACACTGTCACCAACATCCTGCTGTATCAGCTGGCCCTGTCTACACAGCAGCACACAGAAAGGAAAGCAGGACTTCTATGGCTTTTCCTACAACTTCCATTTGCATGAAGGAGTGAACTAGTTAAACCACTGCTCCACGCCAGCTGATAAATTCTGTTCAGAAACCAAGTAAGCATTTTGAAAAAGGTTTGAATACAGCTGCCTGGGGGCCTGGCAAGATGCAGGAAACTTATGTGACCCACTTATATTGCTGATCAGAAGCCTCTTCCTAGCACACAGTGAGATGGTGCATGAGGACAGCCAGAGAAAATTCAGGGGAAAGCTCTGCACAGAAATATTCTGCCATTCATTGTCTCCAACTTTGATTACCATCACCACGTAGTATCACAACTCTTCTGGGCTTTTGACTACCAAGGATACTAAATCTTCCTTATGCAACTCCTCTAACTTTTGATTTGAACTTGTTTCCTTCAATGGAGCTTTTTCTTAACTCTAAAAAACTTCGCATACTAACAATGTGTCAGGAATACTCCCCACGCATAAAGAATTTACATACTATGCAGCAAGAATCTTTTATAATTGTTTACTTCTGACCAGAAAGAAGGCTCAGAAAGAAGCCCCTGATGGCTCATAAGTGGCACCAATGGTAAAGTAGGAGTAAAATGCTGCAGCCATGAAAGAGAAAAATAATGTAGTTGAATCATGAAGTAGATGCTTGGAACATATGTCAAGGCCAGATCAAAACAGCCAATTGTTGCTATTATCTACTTAATCTTCTGTTGTGTGGAAAAGGGAGTTAGGAAATTCTTTTCAGCCAACGCGTCTGTCTAAGCCAATGCCCAAGGCAAATAATGCTCTAAACAATAAGGCATTTTGTTTAACTCTGCAATAAATATTAAATTTGCAAAGACAGCTGTTTGGTTGCAGTCTCCTCCTGCAATTTCCAGTCAATGTTTCATAATTACACAAATGTATAACAGTACATAATCCCCCCATCCTCAAGTCTCAGCTCCTTGAGAGCAGGCAAAAGAGTGGAAACTGGGGCTTAGAAGTTTAATCCTTGAAACAAAAAATTAGGCTGCTTCCTTGAGAGCTGCCACATGGTATCTTTGAAAAAGTGACATCTGTAAATTTTTACTTTAGAGTTATTGAAATCTTTTCCCAAGATTATCAATCACAGAACAATTTCACTGCAGAAAGATCTCTAGCAGAAGAAGGAACTGACAGTAGCAGCTCCTGTAGCACGAGAACTTGGAACAACCATAGGTCAGGGCAGCAGTCTTTAACCTTTGTTCTCATGGGAGCCTGACCTTGACAACATTATTGTTTGCCCTATCGTTTGATTGTGAAAAGCTCATAAATCAACTTTGGCTGAAAAAGGTACATGCAAATCCATGCTATTATGCTGAAGATGTCAGTAAAACAAGTCAAATCTAAAACCAGAAATCTTAATTGAAAGGGACACTACCCTGAAGGTACACTTACCTTCCTCAGTAAAGTTCTATCATCTGTCTCTGACCACTGGGAACATAATATTCATAGGTTATAACACAGACTGTAGAAAGAAGCATATAAGTTTTAAAATATTCAATAACTCTCAAAATGCAGGATTACGGAAGCTCACAACTCTTTGCCAAGCAGTTATCCATTCTTGCACTCACACCAAACTCTGCTAAATTTTCCATTCCAAGACCACCAGAGTCCCCTGAACAAAGATGAACAGACGTGGTTGTTTGCAGATACAGGAGCAGACAGACAGAGCCTCTCTAACATAAGCATTCCCACCCATGACCAGATTTCTGCATGATGGATCAGAACACCAGGGATGCTAATCCAGTCACTGCTGAAAACTCTGAGGATAAAAAAAGTCTTGAATCTAACATCATCCTTCTGAAAAAAAAAGTAATCTTTTTCCTGTATGATTCAATGCAAGGCACAAGTCCTTGTGTTCAGTGGGATGAGTACAAATCTTTAACTTGATTTGGATCCTCAGCCATTTCCTTTTAGAAGTTAACTTGCATATGGCCACACTAAGGCTAAAATAAATACATTCTAATAGAACCACAGACCAACCATGGACTGGATCTACAGCACAAAAACTCAGGTGTCTGACGTGGTACTGAAACTGCAGATACTTGAAATGCTGAAGGAGAAAAAGCATGTGAGCCCCAGGATAGCTCTTACACCCAGGTGCATCCTGCTTCCCCTTCCCTCCTTCCTCACCAGGCACATGGCCCGTGCATGGCACGAGTGTTCACCCAGTTTGGTTTTCTGGGAGTCTCTAATGGCTGCACATCAAGCCAAATGTTCACTTTGCTATCAACACAGCCAGAGGGCTTAGAGATGCTCGCCAACCTTTGTTCAACCACTGTTTCTGTTTTACAACATGTCATGCTTGGTGATATTGAAAGGAAAAGCCAATAAAAGGAAAAATTAATCTTGTGATTAAACAAAACACTTTGGATTGCTGGCTGCTGACACTGGCACCAAGCCACCTTCTTCGAGGACAGAACAGAACCTGCCTGCTGTCTGCACTAACAAAAAGATTTTTACAAAATAAGGGTGTCTTGCTATGAATGATCAAAATGAGCAGCTTGGCAAATGGACCTGGCCAATCCTCAATTACAACTTTGTTCGACCCCATCATCACATAAAGATGATTTTGCTCAGTTCCAGACTGACATGATCCTGCTCTTTCAGAATTTCTGCATGCCATCTAAGTTACATCTAAATTGACAAAACACAGAATTTATAGTAAATTTGTAAGAGAATAACAGTTTGGAAATTTGTTTTTAAGGTATTTGCACGTGTCAGTGCAGTGTACAGTTTGACTCAGAATCCTCAGGGCTTGCTAAGCACCTGCTCCCTCAAAAGCAGGCTTATAAGCCATTGAAAAATTTGTGCTGGCCCTTTGGAAAGGGATTAATTCCTTTTCAACTAAGAATATTTGCATAGGGTACTGTGCTAGTTATGCCAAAGTCCTCTTTGATACTTGCATAAACTGTAGTTTTTGTCATCAGCTGTACAATGTTCCTTTTTATTCTGGCAAATGCTAAAGTTTAAATTAAACACTGCTTAGTAGGTCTCTCTTAGGCAAATTCAGATATGCAAATAACCTTAATGAAAACAAAAGAGTTCATAAGCACAGTGAAATCAGAACACACTTCTGACTGGCTTCTCACCATTGCTGTGCTAGAGAAATAAGACAGAAACTCCATACTATAAACAGCAGGGGCTGAGTCTGTTGTTTGAGCTGGAAGATCTTTCCCAAATTCTATGATCTATCTTTCTATCTACGTCAAATCACATGAGCAACCAATATAACATCACCACCAGAACCATCACCACCACCTTCACACAAAAACATTTAAAATGTTATTAGATCCAACCCCCAAACACTGTAAGACCTCTCATTTTTTATTTCAATATGGTTGCTGATGTTACAGGGTACCCATTAGTCTTGGCAGCACCAAGGACCTTCAGTGGATCAGTGATGAATGTCACTTCTTATAAACCAGCTTTCTAAAAACCAGTTCCATCCAGCAGCTGTACACAGCCATCTCCCAACAAATGTGATGACAAAGTTGCCTCCTAGTAATAACTGGTAAAGACAACACTGCTTCCCCAAATGAATGCTATCTCTTTGAAAACCTCTCCATTTGGTTTTTTTTATGATCTTGAGCCATTCCTAAATTCATCACAGGGGACACTGGGAAGTCTTACTGAGAGGCAAGTTTATGAAGACATAAATAATTCGATCGGAAGAAAACTTTGACCAAATCTTCGATGATGAATAGCAAAATACCAGTTTCTGGAATCAGTGTCTCAAACTTGAAATGGCTGTGGCAGACAAAAATGGTTCAGAGACATAAATCCCATAATCTGACATGAAGTACTACCTGCCTGTTTGTATGCTTCCCTTACCCAAGAAACTGTAAGAAGCTTTTCTGCAACTCACCAGGCAGGAAAAGTCATGTGTTGATAGAAAAGTTGTGCTACCTAATGCTATGAATCTATAAAGGTGATGAATAGCCCAAATGTTGATGCAGCTGGTGAGAAGATGCTGTCAGATCATTAAGCACAGCCAGGTGATTTGTCAGTGTTCAAAGACACAGAATTTCCTATCTTCCACTTCCTCCCTCAGGCTCCTTGCACATGCACACGTCCTCCAAAGCCATCTTTCACTACAGCCTGAAAAACATATTTTATCTCCTCTTCACCCAACTCACAAATCTGCCAGGTTTCCAGGGATGATTTTCAGCTCAGTCTCTCCTTTCTCAGAAAGGCTGGGTCTGAGCACAAACCTTTATTACCAAGTTTAGGCTAACACACTGCACTGTGACTATCATGTCCACCGCTCTAAGGAAATTCTTTGCTGCTGCAGTAGCTGAATGCATGTGGGCTTTTTTTCTCCCTCTCTTATGGCTACAGACAGTAAGTACTGCTGATGTGTGCTTTTTACAGAGCAGCAGATTGATGTTAGATTAATTCTAAAACCTATTTTATCAGATTAGTTTGATCAGCTTGGATTTTACATCTGTTCTGTAAGACATACTAAAAATCTCTCTCCAGTTTAACTTCTGGCAAAAGAAGCAGTGAATTCACACATGTATCCTAACAGAGACATAAAGCTCCTCCTAAAGAAAAACCCAGAAGTGAGAGGCACCAAGGCAATGACAAATGGAAGGAGTAAAAGCACAGATAAGTATGAGGAAAGCTCCTCTAATAACATCCTACCATAACCAGTGTGCCCATGACTTTGTTAAACAGCACTGCAAGATCACATTGAATTTTTTACTCATGTAAGCAGTCCTGCTTGGGCCACAATGACTGAGCAACCTGGCAGGGATGTCCACGGTTTAGTCCCACAGACATGGGTAAGAAGATAATTGGAATATGCCCCATGTTGCTCACAGGGTGGATGCTCTTCTGACTTAACCATAACGCTGTAGGTGAAACATCTCACTGGAGACAAGAGGAACAGACACAAATACAGTGTGAGAAAAGGATCCTCAAAACCACCATACAGAGCAAGTGTTTTTCACACTTGTGCAACTAAGATAATTTCTACTGCAAAAATCCACTCCTCCTGCAGGCTAATATTTTGCATGTAGTGAACATAATCCTGAACACAGAGGTTTCAACCATGATGCACAGAAAAACAGATACCTTTACATTCGCAAAGCAAGCAAACTTTTGACTGGCTAAGGGAGAGTTGGAGACACAGGAACCTCATTTTTGGTCTCAACTGACTGCCTTCCTGTAACTCAGCAGCAGCTCTGCACTGTATTAATCTTACGTTGCAAATGCTCCACAACATGGACTGGCTAGACTTCATGACAGTCAAGAAAAGCTCAAGTGGAAACTGCTTGTGTTTGCTCAACACTTCATTTTCAGGCCACTTGTCATCTCGGTATTAATAATGCCATGGCAATTCTACTGTGGAACAAATTCCTTATAAATATGGATTTTCAAAACTGAAATGCTTAGGTAATAAAAACAGCAGAGACACAAACCCACAAGTAGGATCATGTTTAAGACTGGTTGCAAAATGTGACTTTACTGACAACGCTTCTTAACATCTTTATAAATTTCATATATAAGAAACATGCATTTAGACAATTCAGTGAATGACAAAAGTAGCATTAGAAGACTCAAATGAATGTAAGTTGCAGAAATGTAAATAGAGTATTTTATTATTGCACTACATTTTCAGGCTGCATAAATAAGTGTACATATATCGGTAGCTGTACTAAGCCAACTGTGACAACTATGACTTTATTGTGGCAACAAAATGCCAAGAAATCTTCGGAGATTTAGCAATATTTTCTGACACTGCATTCCTGCAGCTATCTCCACAAGCAATTAAATGAAAATGCTGCACTGCCTCCTGCTACATTCCAGAGAGCTGTATCAGGCAATTCAGCCTGCCTAAGAAAAACACTGACAATGTACAGCCAATGACTGACAGCTGCCAATCAGCCACAACCTCCTGAAATGGTTCTGATAGGCTGGCAAGAGAAACACTACACTGCATTACCCCATATGTCAAGAACACCTTCCAAACAGGTTAAAAGGAAATCTATATTCTTTAAGGGGGTAAAAAACACAGTTGTAGAAGATGCCAGGTTGGTTTGCACTTTCTGTGCCAACCCTCCCTGCCACCCCCACTGTGGAGAGAGAAACTGGGCCATGGTGTGGGGAGCTTGGTAGCAGCCACCAAGAACATCCAAAGAGGGAAATGCTCAGCTGAGTCCAGTTAGGCACCCAGTCTGTTGCTATCAACTTCTTGCTCAGCTGGAGGAGAGGGAAGCTTGCAGCTGGCTGACATGCACCAGTGCTGGCATAAAAATATGCCCTGGGAAGGGAATAGGAAGGATATAGATGTTTCCCAAGGAATAAGGCAAAAAAACCCTGTTAGAACTAACTGCCTTGGATTAAATGTGTAAAGGAACAGTAAGTGAAAACAGAGGGAGAGATGCAAAGGACACAACAGCGAGGCCAAAGTACAGAAGACAGAAAGGAAGGAAAGGTAAAGGAGGTGGCAGAAAGTGCTGCAAGAAAACAATAAGCCTGTTTTCCACAGCAGTGACATACTGGAGCCAGTGTGGGTAATTTTTGTTCCAGCAATGGCTTTGGGGAAGACAGTCCTTCCACCTTCATTCTCTCCAGTGTGATGCTGCTCAATCAGGACTAGTGGCAACCAACAAGGCTTGTCCTTAGAATAAAGCAGGGAGCTGAACATGGAAAGGCTTGGCATCACACACAACAGGTCACTGAACACTGCTAAGAAATGTTGTACATCCTCAAGGTCAAAGCAACCAAGGGCACTTCCACAGTAAATTTACAGAATTTCAGTGGTCAAGTCAGAAACATGTAGCCTTTAGCTCTTGGAGGTTATGCATTGACTAGTTGCAAATTTTGGCTTCTCTTTTCTGGGGGGCGTTTTCTTGTCTAGTTTTTGCTCTATGTCTGCTAAGAGCTGGGTTAAGCTCAAATAGTTGATAGCTCTGCTTTGTCATTCCAGAGCTGGAGTTCACAGAGGGGCAGCCTGTATGTGTGTGACAGCCTCTTCCTCGAGTTGTTCAGGCAATTCCTGTGTGTACCAAAGGACATGTGCTATGCAGGAATCTGACACACAGGAATTGACTTTAACACATTATTTAGGATTATGTCTGTTTTCATCAGGCGTTTCTATTACAAGCAAAATGACTTTCTGGAACTATTGAAAGACCTGGCATCAAATAAAGCAGAGCCTCGATTCCTGCCTGGAGGGTCCATGCTGCAGCACAGACTCAATCAAAAGGCAAAGTTTGCTGACAGACAGCCAGACTTTTAAACTTCGTTTGCTCAGGCTGTACCAGAATCATCCAGCACTAACACAATTCTAGCAAACATAGCAGTCATTTGTTCTGCTTGACAAAGGTCACCAGACATCAGCTTGAATCTCCCACTGAAGTCCCTTCACCAAATTCTGCTTTCAGTGGCAGAACCAAAGCTGGTTCACAATGAGCTGGGCCCCATTTTTTATAATAAGCAGTCAGGAACATTATGTGTTTTTTATACTCTACAATTGTAAATTTTTAAAATTACAGGGTATAATCCTGAAAACTAGGATTAAGTTTAATATGCTTTGAATTCACATGATCTCATTACAGGATGAGATGATTCTAGACAGACTCTGCACAACTGCATGGTGAATGTACTCAAGGGCCAGCATGTGACAACTATGCACGTCACTCAGCAATTCTGCCTGGAAAGGAAGGTTTGTATAATTTTACTCAAAGAACCTTTTGATTTCAGTCTTAGTCTCTTGGCTAACTGGCAAATTCTGAACACTAAAGTAGCCTGCCATTTAGCAGCAACTCCCCTTACAGCTCTTAGATTTTATTCTGGGGCACAAAAAAGGTACACAGTTTTAAAGAATTTTAAGCTGGTCTCTTTCAGTAGAGCAAGGTATCAACTTGCCCTTATCTTGCAGTACAATTTGCAAGGTAACAGCAAGTTGATACCTTGTCTAATTCACAAGTGCAGAGTTACGTGGCTTGTGTGTCTACTTTATACATGAACATTTCCAACTTTCAAAGGGGAAAATGTGATTTAAGTACACGATTGTCTGCCAAATGTCTCAAACAATCACAGATGTTTCATATATGTCTGACTTAAGAGGGCTGACTGCTGAAACCTAGACTTATCCAAACCACTACAAATTCCTCTACAAGTCATTTGTCTAGAGGCAAAGGACGAGATCTAGATTTATGGATCATGACACAAACTTATAAATCTTTGCTCTTAGTTTACGATTTAAAAAATATTTAAATATGGAGTTTGTCAGTCGAAGTAGCTTTTGGTCCTTTAATCCTGAGTACCAGTTTAATGGAGCAGAAGCAGCACTTGTGTTTCCCTGCCTTAACGTGCACTTACTGGCTTTGTACAGCGCCAGCGTCTGCAGCATGAACACAAATAACCAAACCTGCAGAATTCTGGGAATGCAGCTGCCACCTCCACCATGGGGAACAGCAAAGATGAGGAACCTTTTCCCCCCAGCCTCTCCAGTGGGAGGAAGAGCCTGCAGGGCTTCCTGCAGAAAACATTGCTGCTGCCACAGCAGCTATTGCTTCTCCATCCTCCTGAGGAGGTTGCCTGGCACGGATGGAGCAGACAGGCTCCTCAAAGCAACACACAGAGTTTGTGGTGTGTGTCACTGTCACTCAGCTGAGGATGGAGTTTGGTTTTTCAAACAGCTTGTCTTGATAACTGTGGAGCAACCTCAGAACTGCCTCATGTTCAGTTTCTATTCTACATCAAGTTGCCCTCAAATCACTGTTGCTTCCAAAAAAAAAAAGAACCTGTCTTCAGTTTCATCCATTGTACCAAACTTCAACAATTCTGGGGTGACTGAACATAAAATTTTCAATCTGTGACAAATGTCTTTTTCAGTTAAATTTTTTAACAAGCAAAAGAAAACCACTTCTTGCCCAGTTGAAATCCAGGAACTTAATCTTTATGATACTAATGGTGATGATGTTTGGGACCTAAAATTTGGCAGGGTGTTGCCATGATTTCTTCAAACCAAAGCTTTTAATCATATATTATCCCAATTTTTAAAATAGCTTTAGCTGGTTCAAAACACCATTTTTTTCAGTGAATGAGCTATTCAAAAATCCTAATCAGGGACCCATTTTACTAGAAACTGTATAAACACAGCTGCTAGAAAGGCTCTGGTACAGATTGCAACATAATGGTTTGAATTCTGTTTGGAGAAGAACATTACAATGGCAACTTAAACATGTCAAACACACTTTTGTGGCCCCAAAAAGTAATGTGATATAGTTTGATTAAAAAATAAACCATTACAAGTGAAATGTAGTACTGAAATACAAAAAGCAGAAGGTGGAGCCAAAGGAACCATGATGTAAGTTTATGAGAATTTGCTCTTGAAGAGAAACACCCACAAGTAAAAGAGGAAGAGGAGCTGACAAGGACAGACAGCTCTGAGGAAAGAGAAGTGAAAACAACCTGAGGCAAAACCAGAGCCAAGGAGGCCACCTGAGAGTTGCTCTGCCTGCAAGAGCACTGCCAGCCCTGGCCATCGAAGCATCTGAGGAACCACTAATCCTGAAGGGAGGCTTCCAGGATATAGCACTAACATGTGGAAGACTCTTCAAATTGTATTCTGCTTCAGTCAGGTCATTTTCATTCAAAAGAATTCACTGCTTTCAGGGTTCAGGAGAAATCCGTTGTGGAGCCAAAACCAGATGGGAAAATATTTAACAACATGCAGAGTACTCAATGCCAGGAGAAAGCCCAAATGCAGCTATTTGGAGACAAGGCTCATGAGGCTGCAGGTGGAAAACAGTGAAAGGGCTGCTCCAGGTAGCTGCTTCCACAGACTCTTCTGGATGCTGCAGAAAAAGATCAAATACAGGTTATATACACTTTGCAGTGGTTTTACTGAGTGGGGTGAGGAATGGGAAGGTTGTTTGGTTTATTTGCTCAATGCTGAAATAGCTCTCAGTTGCAGCTACAGAGAGCTATAATCCCTGCAATCATTTTATTGTGCCACAGAAACATATATTTGAGGTAGTCTGGCTGGGATTTATTCAGTACATATAACAGTAGCAAGGAGTTTTCAGAAAGGGGTTTGTGGTTGGATTGATGGACATGTAATCACTCTGGAAGGCAAGATGAATCACTCAAACTAGTGGGGTGAAGCAAAAACACAAACTGAATTCCCCTCAGCCAAGGAAACAAAAGAATAAATTATCACATTCTGCATGAACTGGGTAGAAAAAAAGGACCAGAAAATTTTCCAAGACAACTGACTTCAAACAGTATTTGAATTTCATATTCAAAGGATTTCTAGGAAGAATGTTTTTGGAATGGATGTGAAATTTGTAATAACTCACTACACAGCTTACCTTCTTGCTAGTACTTGAATTCTCATTCCTAGGAGAAAAGAGGAACATATCAGTGTTGCATCACCAGGCTGAAGCTGAGGGTGTTCTTAAGAGAATTTTCAAAAATATCTACTTACCAAACTCTGTGCCTCTCAGGTGAGGAAGGTCCCTGTAATTTGAGTTCTTTTGATCATCTTCAATTAAAAAAAAAAAAAGGGAAAAAAAAGAAAAAAAAAAGGGGGGGGGCTGCATTCTCAGATTGCAAATGCTGGAGTTACGCCCCTTGAACAATCAGTGTTGGCTGCTGCAGATGAAATTGGCTGTGGCAAAGTAAATTGTGTTGCATAGCAGATGACTTAAATCTCTTCTCAGGCCCACCCATGCTATACAAAGAGAGGGCTGCATTCAATTCAATAACCAGGCTGGGTTGCCTGAGCTTTTCCTTGGGTATTTCTGCTTGTTCCTTAAACTCATCAGCTCTTTTGACTGGACAATTTTGTACAGAATAAATGGTTCCTTCCCAAAATCCCATTATAGACTATGGATTTTTCCCCCCAAATTCTACTTCTACTGAAGTCCAAGTCTTCTCTTGGACTTTCCCTGCTGGCAAGGCAAGAGATCATTGCTGTCCTTTGGATTGTTTTTGCTTGCTTGTTTATAGGAAGCAGTCTGGACTTCCTAATAGGCTGCACCTATGAGAGATTTGCCCAAGCAGCAAAATCACTCCTAGGAAAACAGTTCTTAGCCACACTACTTAATAATGATCTTTAGAATGTACTGCCTGAACTGTGGATTTCAGCATGTTGACTCACAAAATGTTTCCATGAAATGGAGCTTTTGGTGTTATTATGAGGATACTTCTTGCTGGGAATGATCTTGATGCTCATTTTCTAGCAGAGTTTGGTAATTTGGGGAGGGAGATGAAGACAGCCAAGGAGAGCTCCAGAGGTCAAATCAAGGACAGGAGACAGGCCACATGGTAGAGTACCTACAGATCCCTGCATTTTGCTGCAGTACTCAATTGGTACATCAGGCACTGCATTAAGAAATCCGACACAAAAGCCACAAACTGTGTACCGTGTTCAATTCTGGCAAACTGAGTGAGCTACGACGTCCAAGCCCAGTGGGAGGAAACCTCTACAATATGTTTGACATATGTTTGTTCTTATACAGCCCCTCCCTGGAATGTCACCCATAGACTCCAGTACTTGAGTGCACGGTTTGAGTTCAGTTTTGGAAGGTATTTACAATCCTGACAGAGGATCTTATTTCTACCATAACAGTTACTCAGATTCTCTGACAGGACACAGGACAAGATGATTTCAGGCATAAACTGACTACAGGAGAGTTCAATGTGTTTATTTTGCAGCTTTATGAAGAAAACACTAGTGGATTTTCAGTGCCTTATCACATCTCTTCCATGACCATGTGGCTGGCATTACTTTGGACCTTTAAGCAAAGAAAACTTTCAACTCCACTAACAGATACAATCCAAGAAATGTTTATTGGTGACCTCACAGAACTGCTTACATGTCAACTAAATGTCTGTAATTACTGATAAATTCTTATCTGCGGTTGAACGTAATTAAGATTTCTGTTGATTATCCAAAGCCTTGGAGACCTCTTAAATTTGCACAGTGTGTTTATTCCAATTGACATAAGTCAGTTTTCTTGAGCCTGTAAGGAAATCCTTCTGGGACGGATGTTGAGTTGGTCAGAAGTGTTTGATTCATTGTTGTGGAAGCTGAGGACTTCTGCCTTCCCCAGTGCAGTAAAATACAGTTTGAGTTGAAGTTTCCATATCTGCTGTGACAATTTGTCCTTTCTATCCATTTTTTTCTTGCTAGCAGAGACTTTGCATGGCTTCTCAATCTCTGCTGAGATTAAGCTGCTATACTTTAACAGACAATACAAGCAATATTCAAGCCAGTAACTTAGATATGATGGGACTGTTTTGCTAACAGGATTTTTGAGGAGGATAATGGAGATATTTGTTCCAGTCTCTAACTGTAAAAGTTAAAACCTACAAGTTAAAACTTTCTCTTAACTTCTTGGACTCTCAGCCACTGACAGCACAACCATAAGTATTAGGGGTGTACAGTATGATACTACAAGTGGACAAGATAAAACTGTGTGGCCACAGTCAAGTGCCTTTCCATTTTCATAAAATGGACAGAACCTCGTCTGATTGATTCTTTAAAGAGCTGACCTAAGGATTAGCTAAAAGATTAAGTTATACTATCTTCTGAAGTACAGGAATGAAGTTACAGGTGGGACATAAACTGTGTCAAGTTTTGATTTTTCCTTATTTAAATTCTCTTGCCAAATATAACTAAAACATTGTTTAGGTTGCACTTACCTTTTTTCATAGTAGCAGAATACAAACACAAATGTAAATTACCTCAGTTCTCAGTATTATCTTAGGATGGAGCTTAAAACCTTTCTAATGTATACCTTTGATTATCTTAGGTTTTGGTTATTGACAGCAAAGCTATTTTTGAGAAATAAATGTTTATTTCCAAATTAAAAAGACAAAAAACGTAGCTACTAAACTAATTGCTTTTCTCAGTAATCAGATTCTCCCCATCAAAACTAGACTGACTCTCAAATGTCCTCTTACATCCATCAGGACTCCAGCAATAACAAGAGATAAACTGACCATTGTCACAGCACAGAAAGGGTCAAGTTTCAAGACTTATTTACTACCCCATTTCACAAACAGAGAAGGGATGCACTGAGGATATTAAGATACTTATCAAGTATGAAGGTAATACGAATAAATCTTAAAATGTTGTGGGCCAGCTCCCACAGCTGGGATTTAGCTTTTATGTTGAAAGACCTTGGTTCAAACCCACAAACTCTTTTGGGGTCACTGCGTAAGTGCTTTAAGTTTCCAAAGATAAGTAAAAGATCAGGTTCATGGTCTGTTCTCCTTAATAAATAACAGTAATAATATGAATCATTCTCCCTTTTCTGAGTCAAAGCTTCCCAGAATAATTCCAAACTTCCCCCCTCCAGCCTTATTTTCTAATAGAAATCCCTAGTAAAGTAAAATGAGGAAATTCAGTGCTTGTTTGCAGGAAGTATTCCCTCCCACAGAGCAAGCATTTTTCCACCCTTGGAAAATCACTGCTTCCCAAAATGGGGCACTGCATTACATCAATATCCCTGCACATGAACAGGCAGAGGCATGAATTCCCCTTGTTTCTGCAGGGCAGGGCAGCCCCTAGTGTGATAAAAAAGCCTGACCCAGCAGGTGTCTATTCCCAGCCAGGATCACCCCAGGTCTCTGGTGACAGAAGTGCTGGAGCTGTGCTGCTCTCTGCCAGGGAACTCTGCAGGCCAATTCCCCCCCAAGTCTGTTCCACACAGGCACACACAGTCAGTCTCCTGGGAAACCTCTTCCTGCTTCAGTTCTGACAGAATCTGAAACTCCTAATGGAGAATTCGAGTCAGCCTTAACATAATCAGATCAATCAGATGAAGATGTAGAAAATGGTTACCAAAAACTATTCATTTCAGTGTTTTCTCTGGCAGAAACAAAAATAAGTTCTGGTAAGGCTGAAGATGTCAGGGGAAAACATCCCCAAAGTATGAGAGAGAAACTGCAGTCACAAAGGCAAACACATGGTAGAGAATCAGAAAATCCTCCACTGGGTTCCAACTCCTAAATTAACAGTATTCTGACGCACGCTGGGGAAAGACAGCAGTGAGACAATCTGCTTGTTCCCTTTATGAGATGAAAACAATCTCTTCTCCTTGCTCAACTTTTCACAATAATCCCACAAGGAATCGCTCCAGCCAGGCACACACAGAGCCAGCAGACCCACCCAGCCAGGCTGCATGGGGCAGGTTTTCCCCATCACCAATCTCCTGTGTCCAAAGGGTCTGTTCACAACCTCCCAGCTCTTCCGGGGACTGAAGTGTGTGTGGAAGGCACAAGTGTCAGACCTGCAAACCCACCCGCAGAACTCCATGGCTTGTGGGAAGGGGAGGAAGGTTATCTTTTGATGGTAGAAAAGAAATGCAAACTTTAATTGCGATATAGGCAGTGCCTAGCACATGTGAGCAGGGATGATAAGGAAAATACCTATAGCAATTCAAATTGGGTTTTAAAGAGAAAGGGCTTAATCCATTTCTAATTAAGTCCCACGGAGCAGTGAATTGACTCTCTAAGTGTATGTATGCAAAAACAGCTGGGAAGAGAAGCTGGTAACTCCTCTCAGCACAAGCTGGATCACTTCTGCAATCTGTAACTCATCTACGGACAGCACTCACTGTGCCAAAACTCCACGTGGCCACTTGGAACTGGAAAAGAAGCCAAAAGCAAAGGACGGGCGTCCAATGGGAACACAAAAGCAGATCCCAGCAGCTTTGCTTACAGGCTCTATTCACGCTGCTTAACCCCACACAATGTAGCCTGGCAGCCCTTGCCTGACCAAATTAGCAGCCTGTCCCTAATGAGCCTGACATCTCAGAATGCTGCCATTAACCAAGCAGTTGATGAGATTTCCCTGCTGCCTGCCCAGGTGACAGACCTATCCCTCACACATGGCCACTTCCTTATGGGCAGGCTGGTGACCTGTTACAGAGGGTTATGATTTTGGATTTTTACAGTGGTGTTTTCAGTTTACAGATAACTACAGCCTTAAGCCAAAGGGCAGAGAAAGAACCCGAATCCGCCTAGATTTGCTGAAATTACTTCTGCCCATAGAACTGTGCTCAATAAAAAGATACAGAACAGGAATACCCCTGCATTGATCTCCACTCAGACACTGCTCAGCCAGAAGCTGTCCAGGACTCTGGCAGCCAAACACCATTGTGTCCTCCCTCAGGGATGCAGCCTTGTTGCTTGGTCTGATGTTTTTTGTAAGGACCTCCATCCCTCCACCCACTCCAGTTCCAATCTCCAATGTCAGACACTAAAAACAAGAGCTTTCTTACAAGCATTCCCAGCCAAAAAGGAACTGATTGATAGATCTGAGCCTGCTTGACCTTGTATTTTTTGATGGACATATGATTCAAGATGGGCTAGCACCACACTACCGAACTTCAAATCTAAGCTGTGAAAAGGCTTAGACAGAGTTGTTCAATATTTAATTACAAAGTTTAGTCTCCTGATATATGATGTTATATAGATTCAGCATTCTGTGGTCTACTTCTATTCACCTCTTTCCTCCCTAATGTGTATTCAAGGGCTCTGACAAGCAAAATTTTCATACAAACACAACAATCAGCCTAAAGGACACTTCAACTCTTACAAACCTCCCTAAATGTTTACAGTGCAAATGTAGCAGAGGAAGCTTTCTTCTCTAAATTAGAATTCAGCTGGGTTGATCTCTAAAGCAGGTCAGACAGAGAGTGTAACCCCGAGGTTTTTCCTAGGCTTCATCCTATAGCTGTCTCTTTCACTGAAAGATGGAATGTTATGATACTGCACTGCAAATTCAAAAGCAGGATACACGTTCAAAGTGCCTGCAAGAATCAAACATAAAAGATTCAGAGCACAGTGCAGCTTTCAGAGATATGAAAGATGATGATGATATGCGTTCTATATTAGATTAAAATCTTCCAATATTGGGTCAGCAGCCGCAAGACTCACAAATGCTGTAATGACACTTTACTCACACTCTACACTTGGGTAGGCAATTGCCATAGCAAGGAGACCTCAGCTATCCCAAACTGCAGCCTCTTTAACCTGCTGCTTTCCAGCCTGTGGTTCTTTCCTCATTCAAGCACAGACAGGAGGAAGGTGCACAATTTCAAGCAGGATGGGAGTTGAAATAGCTCATGAAATCCATAGTGACTCCTGCTCATCAGAACAGGACCTGCACATCCGTGTGAAACATGGGCTCCAATATGTCAAAGCCAAAGTTTCCAGCTCTAAGAACCTCATTTTCCAAGAAACAAATTTCACTGATAACAATTGCTTCTCCAGACCACGACTGTCTTTCATTCTCAAATCCTTGTTTCATCTCACTAACAAAGCAAACAGTACTTAAGCAGCCTGGAGATGTCATGCACAGAGAGTTAGGCAGTCTCATGGAGCTATTTTACACTTTAAAAACTTCTTAAATTTTTACATGTCTAAACGTTATGACTTACATTTAAAAAATAAAGTCAATCAACATTTCTATCCGTTAACACTACCAAATTTAAAAAAAAAAATTCATAGGATATTTTTTCTTAAATTCCTTTGAGCAGCAAGTTTCAAAACTAATCTGCAGTCAAATTCTGAGTAGACAAAATTCTGAACAGAAGACATTTTGAAATTTGCCCTAACACTGACAAAACTGTGACAACAGCAAAGTATATAACTTGCTCTGTCCAACTGATACTTCCGTTCAGCTTTTTTGCACACTTATTTAAGATGCTGTGAGAAAAGTTATATAAAAAAATCTCCTGATACATAAATCCTAAGTAATACCAAAAATAAGGAAATATTCCCTCAAGGTAGAGTTCTTAAAAAACCCCAAGCAAACCCTTCAGTTTCACCTATATGCGAGCTTTTTAAAAAGGAAGTGTTACTGAAAAATCTTATCTGTTATAAAATGATTTGCAGTAAAAGCAGAACAATAATAATAAAAAAATTCAAACAACAAAAAATCCCTCTAAATCACTTTTGTGACCCTCTTGCACTGCTGGCTCTCCAGAGGGAGGACTACAAACTAAACAAATCCATGAAGACAGCGGCACACATTGGTTTCAACTGGTTTTGAAGTCTCACCTGCTTTTTTACAAAAAAAACCCCAAAACACTCTTTTTTTCTTAAGCCAACTGAACAATAATTTGCTTTCACACAAGCTCAGATACCTTTCAATAATTACAATAATAATTCGACTCTTGATTTTAGAAGTTAATTTCTCAGCCATATTGCTTGGGAGAGGAAAAAAGGGCAAAAGAAACCTCTGAAGCATAGATAACATTAGTAACAAAGATATTTGGGTTCAGATTTCTCTGAGATTGTCAATGTGAGGCACTTACCTAACCTTACTCTTGATGGTTTAATGCCATTGCTCAGCCTTGTTTTCTTCATCTTGCAGAGCAAGATGATATGGGAGGAGGTGCAGATTTTTGTCTCAAATCTGCCACTGTGGACTTTAGATCAGAAAGAATTTCTGGGTGGAAGACAGAGAGAGAGATACATCCCATATGACACAACTCAACACTACACAAAATGAAACTTTACTTAAGGGAGAAAAATGCAGATAGGAAGATGACTTGTTTAGCTCATCTGGTTTGTTTTCAGAGCAAAACTTGCTTTAATTCCTGTCCACTAATTATTCCAAAGTGTTTGTCTGTGCTCAGTGTTGCTAATCAGAGTGTGCAGAAACAATACCCTCTCTGCACTTAGAGCCAAATTTAGAGGTCTGCTGGCCAGTTCATAAAGTTTAGGGTTTCTATGAATAAGCTTAATTAAGCCCTGGAAAATATCCAGGCTTCAGGACATAATTCCCACACAGACCCTTTGAAGCAAGATTTCAGCATCATTTCTCCAGGTGACAAATGGATTCAAGTGATATGGCATCATATTTTTTTCTCCTTTAACCTGCCTCCATTCCAGCCTAAAATGGAACATTGTTATTGAGCAGGAACCAGCTCTTCCTTTATGTATTTTGTATATTATATCCTGGAATTTATCCAGATCCATAATAAGAAAGCACCCAGAAATAAAACAAGGAAAAGAGTCTATGAGCAGCCCCAAGCTAAAATGAATAGCACCTTCCCTTTGTTTTTTAAAAAATTCATCCCATGTACCACCAAACTCCTGGAAAAACTCTTTCTTCCCAAGCCCTCTCTTCTCCCTACCTCATCACAGGTTCCCATTCAAGGCCAGTGACTCAACACCTCAATAGGGAAAACAGTACAGGCTGAAATTTATACCCAACAGGATGGGAGAATGTTAAGATCATTTCAAGGAGGAAGGAAGGAAAAGCCATTAGCAGTCAGAAAGGAAGCACGTTTCAATAAGGCTCTTTTGTCTTTAGAAAAGGGAAAGCAAGCTAAGAAAAGTTCTCCTCACTATACAGTTGTGTTTACATAGGCTTCTTGCTTGGAAAAATCTTTGATTTTGGCAAAAACGACACAAAAGAAGAAAAAAACCTAAACTGCTTAGGAAAAGAAACCTTCTAAATAACAAAAACACAGATCTGTTCTGGAAGAGATCTAAATATTTGCACCTTCCAAGTAAATAGGAGGTGTAAAGTGTTTACTTCCAAGTAAATAGTCTGACAGACAGCCTGCCTGTTAGTCTGGCTCTGGGTGAGTGGCTGGGCACACACCAGGGACACACACGGTGCTGGACCTCCTTTTCTTTTCTGTCTCACAAAGAACATAAGAAACAACACTCCAGTGTACCCCAGAGGTTTCTCTGGTTGCCTCTGTGAGCCCAGAAAGGTACATGAACTCTTTATCCTGCAACTGTCCACTCCAAAATGGAGAATTCAGCAGGGACACAGGGCAATGAGGTGCTGCTGCAAAGGAGGCAAGGCTGAGCTCCCTAGGACAGGGCCTGCAGCACATCCCAGAGATGTAAGACTTGGAAATACAAATAAGTCTTTGATGCACTTTTCTTCTATTACAGTGAGCAAATCCTAGAAACAGGCAAGAGTACAGTGCTGGGAGAAATGCCGGGCAGGTTCCTCCCTGAAATGGCATCTCTCTGAGCTGCAGGGGCTGGGGGACCATCCATCCACTGGCACGGAGCTGAGGCCCTGTGCAGAACAGCAGTGTTGTCCTGGTGTCCCTGCTTGCAGCACATGCCTGGGTAGTTTTTCCAGAGAAGTTGCAGCTCCTCCTGCAGCTGTGCCCGTCCATCTGTTTCCTGCCTTTGATGAAAACTCTGCAGCTTGGCTAGACTGGATTTGAGCCTTAACAGGGATTGTTTTACTTTCTTACTTACCAACCCTCTCCAGTGGAAATCAAATGCATAAAGTACAGCTATCTCTCAACATCACAGAAGACAAAGTATTATGGGTTATCATATTAGCTCCCTTCCATCTGACAACTCCGAGAATAGGAACATTATGTACCTGTCACTGCTTGTCCCCATTGAACTAAGCCGCAGTACTTTATGCTTTCGTTGACAAGTTTAGGCCAAGAAGAACAAGTTCAAAGCACCCTCGACCCAGGCAGTCCCAAACCACTCAATGGTGGGTGGCACCAGCTCCAGCCCAGAGCACCTTCGCATGCACTGCAGACACAGCTTGGCCACGGTTCGTGCCACCACACATAATGTGCTCTTCAGAAAAGGGCCAAACAATAGAAGATTTGTGAGATAATGTACTGGAGCAAAGCTGAGTACTTAACATTTTGAAAAGTACAAGGGCCTGATGGGGCCGAGCAGACGCACACACTGAACAGAACCTTTCAGAGGCAGACTGGAGCTGCCCACATGTTACCCGCTACCGGCCTCCAACAGGCACGAACTGAGGCTCGATTGTGTAATGCAGATCAGAGGCTTTCACCAGAAGTCTGGCAAATTCAAAAGCTCTCTTAAGTTTTCAACAGCGAGGCTGTTAGCAGGAAACACAGTTCATATGACCCTCATAGCCTTCCCAGGAAGAAAAGCAACAGCCTAGAAATGCAATGGAGAGCTGGGATCAGCACTCCTGTGACAGTAAAACAGATCCTAATAACATCTGCCGCCCTTTGCTTTATTTCAGGAGGCTTTTCCTCTGCATATTTCAACTCTCTGCTTTAGCTGAATAGTTTTTGACTACAGAAGGTGTTCTTAATTTATTTAGCTTTGTTACAAAAATTAGTTATACTAAGAATCCATTATTCTTCAGTTATGCCCAAACCACAATATTGCTTGAGCTCAGGAAAGCAAACTCCCTTCCCAGGCCTGCTCTGAGTAGCTGTGGACCTGCTGATGACAAAGGAGCCACACGCTCACCTGAGCAGACTGTCCCTCCCAACCTGGGGACCAGCACAGCTCTCCATGGAGACAGCTGGGGCTGGATCTCCTGACTCTCCACACAAGCAGCCAAAAGCTGGCAGCCCCCGCCCTGGCACGAGCTGCACTGCCAGGGCACTCTCTGCAGCACGCTCTGTGATCCTTGTCTGACACTCTGCAAAGAAGGCACCACTGCTGATTTAAGAGCACTCTGGACTGCAGTTGTGAGAATCAGGGACAGTGTTTTGGCCAAGCATCTCATCTGGCTTGTTCCAACACTCCTTTTCAGGAAACTGCTACTGGCTACAGTCACAGACAGGATATAGGGCTAGGTGGACCCAGCACAGCTGAACTCATAGTTGCAAAAGAGCCCTGTAAGGGGAAATACACATCAACACAGATTAAGTTTTTTAGGTGTCATACTGGGAATAATTTGGCTTGCAGAACTTTGGCAATGAGGGTTGAATCGCATGCTGTGACTTCCAGATCTGCATGCCTCACAGAGCTCCTCAGCTGAACAGCAATTCTCATCAAGAGCCTCTCTGGTCATTCACTGTGAAATATTCTGTTCAGAGGAAAAACTACTTTCAAGTTAAAGCAGAGGTTTTTAATCTAAAATTATTTTAAAACCTATTGCTTTTTGGTCTGAAGCCAGTAGACAAAATTCCATTTATATTTATAGATCAGATTACCTCCTCATCATTTATACATCCATCTGTTTAGAAGGTGCACTTTTCATTTATACCTTCTTAGGGAAAAAAAACCAAACAAACCCCAAGCCTTTTAATTTCTTCAAAGCCTTTCAATGACTCTAATTGAAATTAACAGCACACACTTGTGCATAACTTAATTTCATTGCTATTTGTCATATAATCTTACATTCTCTAACAACAGTAACTTAGATGACAGTAAGAAGTAAGGAATGGGACAGAAACCTGTAGAAATATGAACAAGTCTGTAAAAAGATGAATAAACCTGGGGTGGGTTTGGGCCATCTGATTCTGAATGGATGGGGAATGGAGCTCCTGTCTGCAGCCACCATGTGCCAACACCCTGCTCACTTCCCATGCTGCCACAGCTTAACACCACACCACAGGCTGTACAACCCAAACTAGGAAAAAAGGAACAGGCCAACACACTCCTGTGCAACTAACAATCACTTTTAACAAACACTCCATTGGATGGATGCTAGAATCAGTGAGTTTTAAGATTTGGGTTTGTTTTTAGGGTTTTTTTTAGTAAAAGCTTGTCATCTGCCTCAGAGACAGATATGTAATGCAAATTCATGTCACAGATCACAGATAAAAAAAATGTTTGGATAGCTCTCTCTTCAGGTGTACTCACAAACAAGAACAGTATATCAGTATCTCTTCACACAATCCTTCCCCTTTGCAATTATCTCAAAATAGTTCAACCTGCAGAAATTCAAACTTTAATATCTGCTGCTACAGTACGCAAGATGGAACCATGTCTAAAATTGAAATGTTGACTATCAAAGCCATTCATACTTTGGCCCATATTTTGGCAGTGGCAGCTTAAATCCTGGCCCAAATGTCCCCCTGCTGCCCTTGTTTCTGACCTAGCACAGCCCCATGGAGCAGAACAGCTCTGAGCCAAACACCCGAGAGCCAGTTCCCCACTACAGCTCTTCTCAGAATTACTGTCATTCCCCCTTACCCAGGCAGATTAAAGATAATAACACTAATATAAAGGAAAATATTTACTTAATGCTGTAATCTCAACAATGATTGTTCTGGAATGAGCAATGATAACAATGCCTCGATCACTGCGAGCAAACGCCTGTTTTGCAGAGCAGCCTTGGAAACCCCACCTGCAGCTCTGAGCACACCTGCAGCAGCTGCAGATGCTTAGTCACCTCCTCAGCACAGCAAACAACCCAGCAGCCTCGTCTGTGCCTGTCTCTCATTTCATTTGCAAAGTTACAGATGTGCCTACTCAAAAGCACCCTTTACAGGCAGTTCCTCACAATATTAAAGCCCTTTTACACCCTCTGAGTAATTTTAGCTGCCTGTACAGCAGGGATGTTATTTGTTATCCCATCCTTAGAGATTACAGTGGAATTACTTTGCTGTATATTATTCTCTACCCAAATATTCAAAAATCACGCTGACTGCTTGTCTGTGCAGGAAGTAAGAGTTTCAGCTGTATCAAAGGGGAGGAAAAATCCAAGCTGTGTCTACAGCGAACCTCCTCTAACATCCCTCCCCCCACCTCATACCGTGCAATTTCAATGTCAGCACTACTGTAGTTCAGCCACACTGCCAAAGCCTGCTTAAAAACAGAGCAACGGAGATTAGAGTTGGAGTGGCTCAAAAATGAAGTTAAGCAAAACCTTTATGCATTTATCATAAAATGATAGGCTTCATAGTCCATGAGGATATTACTTGGAAAACAATCTGCAACTGTGATGAATTTCCTTAAGCTTCTGCAAGCACAGGTCTGTACAAAATGGGATTAATTCAAAACCTTATCAGCAAAAATTCATATGGCCCAGTTCATGGATCCTGCTTTACAGGGTTAAAATTTAAGCTAGCTGGTATACTATGGAGGGAAAAAATTGTTTTTATAACCACACTTATGATTCTCAGAGCACAATTCTGCCCTTGAGCAGGTTTGCCATTTCATTGTCAATAATGAAAGCCTAAAGGAAAAGCTCAAAGGAATTAAAAGGAAAAAGAAGGAATCTCAAACTATTTTTTTGTATTTAAGTCTTCTATTGACATTGCCTTTTCCCCAAAATAAATATTTATTACACTCCTTAAGCAAAATAAGATTCAATTCATGGTTCAGTTTTGAGATAATACTGAGCATACTATGGGTTTTAGTTCCAGCCTTGTTTTCTTGAGGTACAAGCCGTAGGTGAGAACACCCTGAACAAGTGTTTCTTTTGCTGCTGATGTAGAAAACAAAGCTTGGGCATCCTAGGGGACTTCTTTCAAGTGCAGTGAGCCACATGCCTGTCTGTACAGTGATATGACAGCAACGGGCTCTCCCATCATTCAGAGAGGCAGATCCATGAAGCAGCAGCTTGTGTTCACGGGCCATCAATTGGATTAATCCTGCTGTGAGCAGATGGCTCTCCCTCACCTTACAGCATGGAGGCTGTGATAAAGACATCAGTCATGGATAATTCAAGTTATCAGAAGCTCCATCAGAAGCACGTAAAGGGTGCTGACTGCACACCAGCTGGCTTCAGGAAGTGGGTTTTGACTCGGGTTTGCACAAGTTTGATTTCAAACCAGCCTTTTCCAATTTTGCAGGAGGCTACCAAGATTAGTAAAGGCAGATTAAGATTAGTAAGGATGGATTTATGCAAAACTAAAATAGACTTGATTTTAAACTCCATGACGTTCTTCCCACAATATAACAGATTGTTCTTTCAAAATTACAATAAAGTGATATAAATCTGCAAAGAGGGAAGCCCTTGAATATTATGAAGCTTCCTCAGTATTATCTTTCAAGCAGGAAAGTTATCTCATCAAATCAGTTCTACTCCTTCTTCCAAACCCTCAATGTGTGATGTTAACAGTGAGATCCTCTTCCCGAGATGCTGAGTCCTGGGAAGCTGCTGCAACAGCCACTGAACTTGAGAATCTAAAGCAAGAGATCAAGTTGAAATCTGCAGTAACCGCAGTTTAATTTTTGATTACAAGGCCAGGCCAGTTTCTCCTCTCAAGGAACTCAAAGATTTCAGAAATGCATATTAAGTTTAGCTGAACTGTGATGTGCATTCCTATTAAGAAGTGCATGCTATGTTTAGCTAAACTGTGATGGGCATTCCTATCTGGGAACATTAATTAACAACAGCTCTTTCCACTGAAGAAAACACAAGAATAAACTAGACTTGTGAAAAACAGTATAAACAAAGACATCAAGTACAAACACTGATCTTCCCAGAGATGCTGACCTCTGACAGGCACTTGGAACACAGAAGCACAATTGCAATAGTCACCAAAGTCTTGATGGAACCCAGCAGCCTGTGATCTATTTGAAACACTTTCCTCACCCAACACTTAATATATCAGCTCCCAATTTTCCAGTCTGTTTGCAGTTTTTAACAGCATTAACCGATACTCAGCCTATAATGAGTTCATTTTAAAATGTAAATCTCACTGGATGCAATTCTCCACAGTTCCCAGAAGAAATGACTGCTAACTTCATGCCCTGGCCACTGGAACCTTGTTTGTCCAAAACCAGTGCTGGACTGAAACTGAAAAATTTGCATAGGTTTCTATTAAAGGACAGAAATGCAACTAATGGCAATCTCAAGGGATTTTTGATACCAATATTCAAACAAACCTGATTTCAGAATTTGAAATCACAGGTTTGGCTGGTAGAGCTGATTGAGGACTTAAGACTTTCAAGGCATGTGACTTACACCACACAATATTCTGACTACAAATTTGGCTCATGTCAATAAAGCACATGCTAAATGGATTAAGGGTTGGCTAACTGACAGATCTCAAAGTAGTTGACAGCAGAAAGTCACTGGGGAATGAATTGCTTTCGTTTGGTTTTGCATTTATCAGAGTTAATCAAATGCTCGTGCAGATACATAAAAACGCTGAAGTCTGGATATAACCAGTTCCTTGGAAGAAATGTTCTGCTAACACATAGATTGGCAGAATGAAATAAAAAAATAAAAGTACAAAGAAGAAAGAAAAATGTCCACATATTCAGTTGACTTCAGTTAAAACAGGCAAAGCCAGAGACAGAGCTACACCTCTGGTAACAGAGAGCACAGGCAAGTACTCCAGGAAAGAGGATGTCTTGAAGAACTTCAGCATCCTGGCAGGTGAGTGACTCAGGAGCAGCCACTGCTACAGCACAATGAATAAATGACTCACAGAGCCTTCAGCTTTCTGAAACAAGGGAACAGAAAAATCAGGATGTGATTCCGTGGCACCACTGATGTATTATGTTCAAATCTTAGTATCCAAATTTTTAAATTTGCATTGGAAAATTGAAGGTGGCAGAAAAGAAGC
The DNA here is from genome assembly GCA_013397155.1 of Irena cyanogastra. Lineage (NCBI taxonomy): Eukaryota > Metazoa > Chordata > Aves > Passeriformes > Irenidae > Irena > Irena cyanogastra. Next base: position 1,719,581 of record VWZV01011712.1, read on the forward strand.
CACTATGAAAAAAAATCTGAGTGTTGAAACAAAAGGTTTCTATAGGAGGCTTTGAACACTCTTTCTGTTGGGCAGTGACAATTATAAACAGCAAGAAGTAATCCTGAGGAGATGCTAAAGGACTCTTGACCCAGGAGCGAGGGCACAGTGGGGTTCTGTCCCAGCAGCTGCTGCACAGTTCAAGCAAGACAAATTAGAAATATGATACCAATTTATGGGTGAGACCAATTAGTTACTGGAAGAAAACAAGAAGTAAAACAGCAAATCCTTCACTTAGTGTTATTAGATCAAAACTATCAGCTTTTCAGAAAAATGTACTTTAATCAACAAGGATATGGGAATGCCCATGGGCGAGAGATGGTGAAACAAGATAGCTGTTCCTTTTAGCTGTACCTTTTTTACATCTGTGCCATCTGTCTCCTGCAGAGACTTTCAAGTATATTTGTGGGTGTGGACACCTGTATCATTCTAGTAAGGCTTGGATATGAAGTAAACATTGAGTTACTTCAATATTAAATTTGAAAGTGGAGAAAGATGATGGGAAGGACAGAAGCATTAAGTAATTACATTAATATTGATATTTTCTAGCCAAAATTAGCACTTGGGAATACTGAATCAATATTACAATCTCCCCTGAACACTATAGGGGACAAGACGGTATTAAAGCTAGTTGGATATTATATACACATTTACATAATCTTGCAGTCATTCCCTAGACCCTCATCACGCTGTACTTTTAAACATGAAGTTAAAGAGCTATGTTTTCCAAATTTCACATGCATTTTGAAACCTTCCTGTACCAGAACCTCTTAATTACATATTGTATGCCTACAATTAGGTATTAAAACAAGTAAGAATGAAACAGGAAGGGAAGCAAAAACTATGCAGAAAGAAAGCCAGCAAAACTACCTGCACTCATTCAAAAACAACACTGCAAGGCAACTTTTATCTTTAGACAACTGAGCCTCAAATTTCCATTATGTGAAGTTTCAATTCATAATTCAGGAGCCAGTAGTCAGATTGTTTGCAGCTGAGCTAAGTCCTAGCCTTTTCTTGGATTAGATCCAAACTCTAAAAAGGGCAAGAAGGCCATCTCTAAGAAGGCAAAAAGACATTTAATCTATTCAGGAGCTTTCAAGACCTGTCAATATTAAAGATCATCACATGTTCCTTGTCCAAGGCTCATCCAATATGATCCCCTAAGGAGTAATGGAAAAGTTTAAGACCCAAACCTACTAAACTGGAATATTTATAAAAGGAAAAAATAAATTAAAAGTTTAATTGAGAGATTATTCCACTCATATCTGCCCTGGATATTCAGATACAAAACACTGCTTTCCTTTATTTCCTTATTAAATCAGGAGTGGACTCATCATCCAGTTAGAAACAGATGCACTAGGATTATGTCAATGTTTTTACTGTTCACGAAGCTCTAATGTCAGAAGATAAAGTGACCCCATATGCATGTCTGTGCAAGTGTTTGTAAGATGAGGTTTTTTAAATTCATGAATGTTAAAGTCAGGAAATTTTAGAAATTCAAATTAATCAAGGAGGAAAGAAGAGCAATGAAGCAATAAATCCACAAACTCAGAAACTATCTATGGTATAAACATTATTATTCATACCACCAAGCTTAACTTGTCTATTTGCAGTTTCAGATGTTGAAACTGGTCAAATTTGCACAAGTGAAATCTAGAGATCCCCCTAGAAACTCAGATATTAGATAGATGGTAGATTCAATCATTTACAGTCTTAAACCTTGCCTAAACAAGCCCAAATTCAGTCTTTTTCACATTCAATCATGCCTTTCAAACAAAAAACCAGAATATCTGGCTAAGACATACACAGCTTTGCAAAGTTAAAGATAAAACCAAACATTTTGTTTCCAAGGTGGTGTGTAATGAACCTCTGATCATCTCTCTGCACAGCTTCCAGTTCTCCTTCAAAATATGAGTATGATGGAGCAGCCTCCCATTTCCACAGATATTTTCTGACACGTGAGCACAATGGAGGAATAAACCACTTGCCAAAGCTGCTTCCCTGAGAAAGTCCAAGGGACTGTGGAGCACAGCTGACAGGAATGATGTGCAGCCATCAGTCCTTGGGTGAAAGGAGCCAACATGAGACTACATTAACGCTTGCTTTGGAAATTGCAGCCCTCCTCCTCCTTCGCCCTGCATTACAGCAGCCCAGTCATGCAGGACCCCCCTCCTTCCTCTCCTCTGCTTCAGGGGGAGAGAGGATTTTCAAAATTCTTAAGAAAATAACACTTGTTTGATACCAGAGCACGAGTTCTGCAGGCTCAGCCTCCTGTCTCTGACAGTGGCCAGCAGCAGATGCTTAGGAAAAAACCCCTAAGAACCACTCATTCATCACTTCTTATCTATTCCAGCATTTTTGTGCCACTGACAGGAAAGCTCAAGGCAGACAGAGCCAGGAAGCTCATAATTTAGCACCAACAGTAAAATGTTCCATTCTCATTCAAAGCAAGACATCTGAGCTATCAGAAATTTGAAGCAGTTCAAGACACAAGAAGAAGGGCAGGTACATCTATCAACTGTGCTTTTGGTTGAATGCACGTTTTTCATGGTGCTGGATTTGATGACCCATTAAGTTCCTCCCAGCAATAATATCAAATCAAACAGCACTTTGTTTTCTTTGACTTCAAGCAGTGAGATGAGCCCCAAAGAAAAACAACCCAAGGATCACAGCTGTATTTCAGAGAAAATTTGTTTCATGTTTGAGGTAGTCTCCTCTCTGTCATTTGGTCTCATTGACATGCTCAGGTATTTCTTACAGCTCTTCCCATTGTTTTAGAGGTATATGTGTATATAGTTCACATAAAAAGAGAAAAATCTAAGAAAAGATGACCTGTCCACACTGGCGAACTCACTGGTCAGCTCCTGCCAAATGATGTGCAACAGCTAAATGCTGCTGCTTCCTCCTGAGCAGAAATGTCCATTTGTGTCAGCCTTCCATTTCAGAAAGAGCAATGCTGTTCTAGGCTTCCAGCTCTCTTCTCAAATGTGAAAACTGACCAATGAATTCAGAAATTATTCAGCTGACAGGGCAATTGCAAAATCCTGGCATTTCCTTAGGAAGCAGTCAAAATAGAGTAAATAGCCTTTTACAGTATTCAGATTCAATCTGGGCATCTTTGGTTGGAATACCAAAAATAGTAAGGAGAGATGAGAAGTTGCTCAATAGAAATGTCTTTTTAAAAGCAGAAACTAGGAATGTAACATTTGCAGATATCTGCAAAGCTGGGAAATACCAATATCTGAGTCACCCAAGCAGCGTGCAAGCTCTAACTGTAACATTCAGTGGTTTTCAGCACCAGACCTCTGCAGGTTAGCTCTTACCATCAGAGGGCATCCACCTGGACACAGCTTGCCCTTAGTAAGCCATTTCAAACCTGGCCTAACAGTATATTAGTAGTTTCTATTGTCTTTTATGGTCAATTTTGGTTTAATCTCTTCTACAGAGTCAGATGATTAGAACTCGCTCAAGAAACATTTTTCATAAAAAAACCAGAAACCATAATAACACCACACAGCATGTCCAGATATTCACATCTGTAGTTTTCACTTCTTACGCAATTATGTAGTCTGCTTTGTGTGTTACTAATTAGGCAATTTTACCATTCTATTGCATTTTATATAAGGGCCATTTATATAACATCGACTCTCACTAACAGTCAGAACTAAAAGCTCATTGTTCTCAGGCAGGAAGGCAATAAAACGATCCCAGCAGAAAAGGCAAAGGCCTCCAGGGTCAATTGCCAGAGGCAACTAACCAAGCACCTACAGGCTCTCCATACACCTGAAACAAAGCTCTGCTCTGGAAATGGGTCTCCTTATGAAGAAAACTGTGCAAGGAGGTCAGAAAGCAATGGCTGCCTCAGGACCTCAGGTTATCACTACAGCAGATGCTATTTCTGTTCTTTCTTCTATTCTTTTCACTGAGATGGAAGCGGTTGATGGAGACACTGATTAAGCCTACAGACATTTTGTACCAGTTACTGTCACAGGTCGTTGTTCTAAGATTTATGGCACATGAGAAGTAATACAGAGACACTGACAAACTATATCAAAGAAACAAAAATCATTGTTAGTAAAGGCCATGATGAAGCAGCATCAGCCATTTTTCTAGGTATGCAAATTAAAAAAAAAACTCCTTCTTTCTGTTGTAAAATAGGACACTATTTAACAATTTATTTAACCAAATATTTTCAAGCTCACGAGAGAAGTCATGTAGAAATCAGACACTCAGATTCCACTTTAGCTTACAGCTCAGCAAGTCAGGTGTAGATGCGGAGGGAAGTTTGAACCCAGGTGTCTATTTGTTTAGATACCTCACTGTAACCTACATTTTGGCATTCCTAAAGGTTTCAAACCCACAGATACTGAGCACTCAATCTCGCCTTTCACTGCCTTCCTGCCAATGCACAAGGCACAGCAGATATGACCTCCAGAGCTTGCACAGTGGAAGTGAGAAGCAGTTGTAAACAGTCCAATACGTTGGCTCCCATTATCAAAAGTGGAGGCACACTCTCCCACTCCCTTTGAGCATCCCTACTGGCAAAAAAATGGCCTTGGAGGGCAATGTCATTTTGTAGAGTCAACCAGGAAATAAAATAATCCCCATGTGAGGAAAGCTTGCATTAAGAATATTTCCCACCTCCAAATCTACATCTCAAGCACCAACACCAAACATATTTCAGAGCACACATCAGCTGTTGTGCAGAGAATTCAGGCTCAGTCTCCTAGCAGCACCACTATTAATAGAATCTGTTTAGATTAATCTTCAGTTTCAACCTTACCGAACTCTGTGGACTGAATTCCAAAACCCAGGATTATTTAGGTATCCATAACAATTTTTTCCTCCTCAGTTTTCTGCAATTCACGTACGTAATGTCAGAATAAGTCCAAACAACAACATCCTCAATAAGTGGCTGAGCAGTCCAAAAGACCAGAATATTTCACCTTCATTACAGACTAAGTGGCTCACAGGGGCTTGTGTTTTTGCCAACTTGCCTGTTCTATGGTAGAGATGTTTAGGAATTGTATAGTTCTACAGAGTTACTTCTAGAATTAAAGCAACTCTAATGCTAGCGTGATGCCTTTGAAATTAAAAATATACACATGCTGACATGTTTTCAAACTTGTCAGTTCCCATCTGGAGCTGCATTCACTCATCTTTGCCTTCAGCTTTAAAAAGAGTGCTGTTCGTGGAACCACAAATGGAAAAGCACTGTGTGCACAACCCTGGGCCACACAGCCCAGGAATGGGATCCATTTGAAAAGTGCAGCAGAGACAGCACTTGCAGCTGTATCACACTGACGGAGACTAACAGAAGTCTGACCTCCTTCTGCCCAGGCTCCCAGACAAAACTCTCTTCCAACTGCTCTCTAATGCTCCCAACTCCCAGAAGAACATGTGCTCCAAGCTCCAGTGGCTTTTAGGTCTTTGGGAAGCAGAGTTCAATTGAGAGGTACTAACTACAAACAGCCAGTTTCTACTTAATAAACAATTACAACACATACACACAGCTGCTTCTTTCCCCCCATGGTTTTGAAGCACTCAAGCCACTACAAAGCCTTCGTTCCTTACAGCCTCTCTAAGTGTCTATCCCTGAGCTTAATCATTTACATATTGCTCAAAACTGTCTGTAATATCTCTTTGTTTTGGCTGTTTCCCTTCCAGTTCTACCACACCTGAACACCATTTATGACCGCTAAAAATATACAGAGATATTACTGTTCTCTGAAAGAATCTCAGAGCTGCCTCTTACCTGCAGTCATGCATGCAGGAGACGATCACGGATCTTTTCTTGGCAGCTGTTTTGCTTACTAAGCTACTTTTACTCCTCCTATAAATAAAGGGTTTCTTTCTTCCACTCCTCTTGTATCCTAAAACATTGGTACCCTCTGTGTTAGTGTCACATCATCTCTGGAGCCTCTAGACCAGCACATTCTGACCATGGGCATCTGTTGGTGCAAATGACTTTTTTTGCATTGCTTCTTATTCAGATGGATTTTTCATTATATCTGCAGTGCTTTGTGCATATTCAAATCCCATCTAGTGCACTTCTTATATTCATAATGACACCCTCATGGCTCTCTTTGGTGCCTTACATCCACTGAGCATAGGACAATTCTTTAGGGCAAGGATTATGTACTGCTTAGCATATTCTACCTCTTATTAGGCACAGGATAAATGATGATCATATTTTAAAAGGGACATTGTCAAATTCAGGCCCTCAAAATTTTAGACCATTTTCAAATGATCATGAACTAGTGATATTTCTTTTGCATTCTTTCACTGTTTTATCCTCTCAATATCCAACGGCACCAAACACAGACTCACATATTAAAGATGTAACCCACCCCTGGGATCTCTAATTCCTGTGATGCAGCACATCAAGCTCCATGAAAATCTTATGTTCTTTTAGCTGGCCACTGAATCACAATTCTAGAAAATGGTTTATTGGTTATTTTATACTCACCCTTTAATGTAAAAAATAAGCCTTTCTCTTGGTCAATATTTATGTGAGACATTAATTGAGCTCCCTAAAGGCTTTGGACAGGTCCTTTTATTTTTTTGTTGTTGACTTATAAAGCCAATATATGACAAATGGAAGTAATCAATTCAAACACAATTTTATATGAATACCACCTGCATTTTAGGGGTGAAAAAACTTAGCTCTATAAGACTGACACTGTAACTTAACACGAAAACAAAGGTGGTTTTGATCAACCTCCAGCTGAAAGGCTTGAGACTGAGAATTTCAGTTTAAGTGGTGACACAAATCACTGCGTAGGTTTAAGTACTATCTGCTTGGCTGCCTTATGCCCCATGGAATCTAGGAACTGACATGTTCTGAACCACTTGCAAGCCTGGTTGGACTGCACAGGCACAGAAGAAAGGGTAGAGAGCATTACAATCAATTCACCATGCACTTTCTATCCACTTGAATTTGCAGGGTGGCACTTTGCTCTGAAGAGGAAGTAAAATAAATCAGCAGCCACCCATACAAAATCCTCCTTCTTCTGAGTTCAGTTTGAAGCCCAGGGAATCCAGAGGAGAAGAACACCAGTATTTAAGCTGAAGAGTGAATCTCACCCTAGATAAAGCTAATCCACCCCATCAGGTCTGACTTTTATCCATAGTTGAAAAGATACTTTGAAAAGAGAATGTTTTGTATTTCAAATGTGTCTGTTTTGTATTTCAAATGCATTTCAATTCTTATGAAAGACCATGCAAGGCAGGATGTCTCCTAAACCGCTCCACAAGAGACTGCTTTTCTTTACAAATCAAAATGAGGACTTAACTGAACCCTGAGAACTGCGTAAACCTGCAGTTCAGACAGTTGTGGGGTTTTACTGCTCATGAGTAAATCACCTCCTGGGAAAATGGGGAAAAAATGGGGAAATAATGCTTCCTATTTGCTATACTGCCATCCATAGTACAGCAACATTGCTATACTGCTATACTGCCATCAACAAGGGGTTTTCCTGTAGTGGAGGGAGGAAGGAAGAAAAAAAACTCAAAGAAACAGGTGGCAAGTAGAAAGAACTGGGTTTACTACTTATCTGTGCTTAGCAGGACAGTGTGTTAACACCTACTGGACTCACATAAACCATCTGAAAATCTCTCAGGTGTTTGCCTCTCCTGTTTGGTTCCATTTTCAGTATCTATCCTGTAAATTCTGTCCACCTGACTAAATGCTGCCTCCCTTTACAGACGTTTCTCTTATTTTAAGAGGGGTACAAGCAGAGGAATGTTTCAGAACATCAACAGTCAATTACTACAAGCATTTCCTTCAAAAGTGGCACCGCGGCACACTGGCAACAGCTAATTTTATGTTGAGCATAACCCACTTTATTGACAGAATAACAAGCTTCAGCTTTCAGCTAGTAAGACTCACTAAATTCTCAATTTCTACATTTACATTTAGACATTGCTGGCAAGAGACTTGGTACAGATCACCTAATGCAGGAAATCTTGTACTTTGCAGGCACACTTCTTGGGAATGAGAAATTAGGTCCACCAGTGTCCTGTTCCTGAAAGGAAACAGCTGGGGTAAGTAAGCAAACATTAGGCAGACTGCATCTGATCACACCTTATATCACGTGCTTCAAAAGCCCAATTTATTGCATTATTTTGTAGGAAATATTAGGGAAATAAGGCCTGCAGTTTCAAAACCTAGGCCAAGTTTTCAATTCAACTGGAATGCTAAACTAAGGCAGTCTGTTCTATATTGTTTCAGATATAAACTCCAGAAATAGAATATTCAATTACATGTATGATCAACATTTAGTGTCAAGGAAAGCCCAGTGGGTATTTTATGGAATTTAGAAATAGATTTATAGTCTTTTAGGAATGAAGTACAGAGATACAGATTCTCTCTGGAGAAACTGATGCATGCTGTGGGTACTCCAAAAGACTGAAGCACAGAATTTGGGACTAAGTTTTAGAACATCTGAGATGTTAATAAGGATTTATTAAGCTATTTTCAAGACTTCAAGTCCAGTGAGTAGGGAGAGGGGGCAGAAAGTATGAAACCTTAAGAACTTATTTTGTCATCACCCAAACACACATACAATATTCTGTAGAATCTTACCCAGCCATCTTGATAAGTACCACTGAAAAATGGCCTAAAAGTTCACTCTAATCTGCTTCAAAAGTTTAAATCTCTTTATTTATATATACAGATACCTAAGTAAGCAGAAATTTTGGTGTTATGACTCCAGTGTATCACTGATTCTGCAACACTTGAGATTCTCTGTGGTCCAGGTCTCTGCAGGCAAAGAAGTCAGAGCCTTTGGTCTGAACACACTGGCTGTGACTGACATCAATTTACTGTTGGATCAGCTTTTCCCAGATCTAAATGGATAATTTCAATTACAGAAACAGGTTTAAACCTGTACTGTTTAAGAAGGTTCACAAAAAGACAAAACAGAAGCTGAGCTCTGAAGGAAGCAGAATTACTACAGAGACTCAGAAGCCTAGGCATGATCTTATTTTGTTCAACTGCACTGTAAATCCACCCACTATGCCACAAAAATAACAGATTGCACTATTCTGTTTCTTGGATGAGATTTTCAAATACTTTCTAGTTGGCCAAAACACGCTCCAAGACTTTTACTAGCAGCTTTACCAACAGAGAAACTGACACGCCTCTGGTAGCACTGAGAGCAGTCCCAGTACGAGATGTGTAATAAAGCACTCGGCCTTTCAGCCATCCGGGCAGTTCAAAGTCAACACTGCCAAATACCCATCTTGAACGTGTTAGCTAAAACACCCCCGGCCAGCAAATGATCCACAGAGCATAACCGGATATTTGCATGAAGCTTGCAGATTTAAAAAGTATCCACAGGTTTGTTTCAATGTACTAAAATTGACTAAAAGCTCTTCTTTTAAGTATAGCACTTCTTGTAGATAAAACCTTTCATTCCTTTATTACATGGTACATTATAAAATTATATACAGCTTCAATTGTGCTAGCTCATAAAGCACACATTTGATTTCCTGAACACTAATATCTGAAACAGTGGGAAGCTGGTCAGCAGTCCTAAACCAAATCTTTCCCACTAATACACCTTCCTGAGGTCTTCTGCAGGACTTTGCCACCACAATAAAGACACATTTTGAAAAGTGCTCCTTTTGAAACATCTCTGGAGTGGCAGCTCCCAGGCCAGAGCTGTGTGAAAATACAGGAGTCCTGTAAAGTGTCTCCCTAGACAAGTACTATGCAGTGTAAACTGCAAACTTCTACAGAAATCTGATGAAGAAATAACATTACTTGGTACCTAATGAGAGCATTCTGCCATTGAGCCAATGAAGTTCTGTATTTCTCCAGATCAAAAGGCAACAGCTGGTTATGCTCATCTGTTGACTGAGATTTGGTTATGCTCATCTACTGACTGAGGTTTGCTACACGCTTTGCACAGGGCAGCCTTCACAGCCTAACACCTTTCTGCTGCATTCCACAGCCAGGAGATGAATACAGCAGCAGGGTCTCTGCTAGGTTAGGAAGCCAGAGTAATTACCAGTCATTGACTGCTAATGGTTATTCAAACTCTCAAGGTACTGTCAGAAAAGATATTAATTCAACTCCTGCTTTTTGCTAACTAAAGGCCAGCAAGTCTGCCCTGAGTGACAGTGAAGAGTCTATTTAAATCTCACTGGAAATAATGGGGCTGAAACACGGCAAAGAGTTAAGAAAACAGAACCCAGACTTTAAAAGAAGCCCAAGTACTGCTGATGCCTTCCTTTAAGGCAGGTTTTTTTCTTGGAATGTCATCAGCCTTGCATAGCAGTCTGAGAAAAGCTCACTACAGAAAAAGACCTCTAGAAGAACTCCTGCCTCTAGAAATCAAGACTTCAGCTCAAAGCCCTGACTGTACCAGGGATACACAGGAAAGAACACGCGGTGGCTTTGAGCCATTTCCCACTCTATCTACCATTTCTTCCCACTGATCCTGAGAAGTTCAAATTCACACAACACTATTTTAATTTTTGCTTGAATAAAAACACTCTTGCCAAAGCAGAAAAGATAAATCAATCTTGCAGATTTTTCTCTAACTATAACTTTGTCTAGTACAACCACTTTCATTGAAGTTCCACCTGAAATTACTACCCGTGAAACAACACCCTTTTGAGAAATCCACTGGAGAAGCATAAGCATGTCTTTGTGTGTTTTAGGACAGATTGCAAACAATTTGAATCATAGTCAAGAGTGATTCTTTAAAGAATTCCATTACTTAGTTGTTCTGTAGCATCTCACATTCATGGACTCTCCTTAAAACCATCAGGGGAATTTTATCACTGATATAATATTGAATGTAATCACAAAGATAATTACAGCCTGTGAAATAAGCTGGAAGCAACTGCAAACTATCTACTGGAAAGTGTTAAGGCCAGTCAGCCAGGGAAGGAGAAGAAAAAACTGAAGCTTTTTTGTATTGCATACAAAATGCAGTTCATCTGGGTCTGCTTTGCTGCCAAGATTTTATCACTGAGTTTGGGTTTTGTTTTTCTCTTCAAAAGATTAGTGTCCAAGCATATGAATACATGGTATTTGTTTTGCTGTCAAAACATAAATACCATGTGTTTTATCCAGCAACACAGTTCACTTCAAAGATTCATCAGAAATGGAAGACACACCATAGGCTAAGCCATTCCTCAAATAGGCAGCAGAGTCTGGGGCAAAATTTCTGACTTCCAGCTCAACCTCTAAAGGCTGGTTACTTTATACTCCACAAGAAAGTACTGATACATTCTTTGCTCTTCTGTTGTTTGAGATCCGCTCAGTCTCCCAGTGCATGTGTTTTCTTTAAAATTTCATCCCCATCCCTAATTACTTTCTCAAAGGCAACTGTCAATGTGAAGAGGCCCATATATTTGCTCGATTTATAGCCTTTTATTAGCTCCCCCTCTATGTGATGCCAAAGGCTGTTTTTTGCCAAGTCTCTTCAGTCCCTGCTTAAAGCAAAAGCAGATGCTGTGCATTGTCAGCACAGAAATACATGTTCTGATTTAAGCCACCCTATCCCATTATTTATAGGTAATTTCAATTCTTGCAGAAGCTTGAATAATACTTTCTCATGGATAGGACAAGAATGGTTTAGGAGTTTAAACTAACTTGTTCCCAGATCCCCTCTCACTATGAATTATTCCCTCTACATCTACAAGCAGCCCATTTCAAGCGCAGAGCTGAGCTGGAGAGGGTTTCCCCCAGCAGCATAGCCCAGACCTCTCACTATGGTTCTGCTGAGTGTCTGGCCAAAGCCCTGCCTTTTCCCCCAAGTACAGCACAGTTAAACCCCAAGGCCATTGCATGTGCTGATAGGTTGGAGAGCCCTAAGTTACCTGACCAAGAACACCACCAAGCAGTGCTCCAGGTGCACACTGTCCTCTAATCTTTCTTTTACACAGGTAGAGTTCCTACTTCCACTACATGTTCAAGTCTTCTCAAATTTCAGAATTTATTTCTCTTGGTACAGAATAGCCATGATACAGAGCATGTGTCCATCCTCAAGGACACAAGAGTCCCATTCTTTTCCAAATGCTTCAAAATCTGCTTGCCAAGCAAAGCCTGCAGCCTCAGAGCCAGCAGCATGCAGCTCCTGCATTAGCAGTTAACCAGCTCCCAGCCACTGGCAGACAGCTTTGTGCACATCCATTCAATCGATTCCATTCCTTTCCTCAACTAGACAGCAAGTCCACAGCAGATGCCAACTTGGGTTTTGTTAGTTACTCCTTTTTTCTCTCTGTATCTTTCTCATTCAGTGATCGAATTAGCTCAGCTCATAAAGAACAAGTAATTTGTAGCACAATCCAAAATAAAAATATTAAAAGCTGTTACTGGCTATATCCACTAACATCATGATTGTGTTAGAGCTTTTTCAGTCAGGTTTCCTATCTAGCACATTGTTCAGACACCCATATCTTCTTGTACCCCTCTGGACCAAAGTCAAACTGTACATTAAAAGGAGGAGCCCTTGAACACACCTGTAACACTCCGGTACAGCCTCACTTTAAAATTTTCCATAGGATCAACACAGTAGCTCCAGTTGCCTTGGCAAAAATCTCAGTTACGCAGGCTGAATGCTTAAACTCAAAAAAACAGACCTCAGCCATCAAAATTCACCCTGGAGATTTTATTACTAAGAGCAAAAAACCCCACAGTTTCCTTTTCCAAACCAAACAAAATCCTGGAGTAGTTTCAACATACTAGTCCAACACCTGAAAAGTTCAAAACATTATCTCCTGTTTGGACATGGCTTTCACTCACACATCCCTCATACTCAAATTATTTAAAAAACCATTGAGGTGCAGCAGAAGGAGGGAACAACAAGTTGTGCTGGATCAAACACAGCAACAAAGAAACAAAGTAGAGAGAAATGCAGGTCCTGCTTGATGGGTTTGAAACTGCACGGGACGAGGAAAAAATTGAACTGCTGACTCTTTTGAACAAAGCATAATTGTCCTACATCTATTATGGGTGTTTTTATTTACGTATATATGTATGTATATATTTTATATATGTGTATGTGTGTATGTTAATGCTGCATAAACCATTGAAAACACTATAGAGAGAAGTTAACTTTCCAATTACCTCAAACCCTTACTGAAGCATTTTAACAGGTCCCAGGAAGCCAAAAGGTATCCAAAATGACATTTTCTTAAGTATTTTAATTCCAGAAACATCACTACAAGAAACAGGGTTCTATTCACAGCTCATTTAGACCTCAACCAATAGATCTAGCAATCTTTTTTAAGTCACAGAGAGACATGAGAGACAGGATCACTCCTCATTCTTTAGTAATACTGAGGCCGCCTGGAACTGAGCTCTGCAGCAATGCATTTCTACTGATGCTTTATTGGCCCAGCAAGCTTTTAAAGGTTTTGACAGTTTTTGACAGTTATGAATTTGCAGTAATTTCTCCCTGCAGGTATTTTCTGATCTTTTCTGCATTCTGTCCCTTCCCTTCCCACCTGACTTCTCCAAACATCCCAGCAGCTGAACAGCAAGTGTACAAAGCCACATCTTAATCCTGCCTAATAGACTCCTGAGCAGGGTACTAAGAACGAGTGGCTCAAAAGCAGTAACCTTCAGTAAGGCAATGCAGAGGTGTTTATGCAACAGTGTCTCCCTCAAAGAGCATTATATAAGCACAGTGATCACAAGGGCTGCCAGAAGAGTGAGGCATCAGCAGCTCTTGATTCCCCAGTCCAACACATCTGTAAGCTAATTTTACACCCAAGACTGTTTAAATAGTTATGACATGTGTGAGAATATATACCAGTGTTCCAGCACCGCCTCTGATACTACTCAAACCTTACGAAATTGTAATTTTCAGATGTACATTGAAGACGTGCACTAATTCATACCCAAACCTACCTGACTGCAAAGAAACTATCAAGAGTATGAAATTGGCCTGGTCAGTCAGGCCTACACAGATAAGAAAACAGTTTCCTAAAACACGTGTCCTAAACACATCCACCCACCTACAATATACTTGCAAAACACTCTGGTATGAAGGAAAAGGAAAAATCATTCCCTTAACATCCTATCTGGGCAGACCATTTCATAGCTTTTTTTTCCAGCAAGGGAATATACAGCCAGTTTTGTAGCTACATCTGTGCTGTTCCTTGTTAGAAATGCTCCTCCAGTATCTCAGAAAAACAGCAAATATGTGAGAGACACAGGAGAGAGATGCTGGCAAAAACAAAGTTAAGAAAAACACACAAAGAAAGCCAAAACATGCAAAGTCTGGAAGATCTTACAGTTTTTACACCGGTCCTTTGTCCTGCTTGCTTCATGATGGGTGTTCAAGAGGAGGGGAAGGACATGAGTATAAAAAACAACAGAAGCTTGGGCTCCTGGCCCACAGGAGTGGAACTGAAGTCTAAAATAAAGCAGAAGCAAACTACAGAAGAACTCAGATGTTCTTTCTAGCCTTGCTAGAAAGAACTGACAGATGCTGAGGTACCGCCCTTCATCATCTCTTTGCTAAAAATATGGGCCAAATCCAGATCTCTTCCAAAATGACTGGAATCACTCCACTTAAATTCAGTAGGCTTTGGATCAGATCTTTAACTGGGCCAAAAGCAAACTCATCATTTGCTGATCAAAGCTCAACAAGAGCCTTCAAAACACATACTTTCCTTGGTAAGGGCAGACAGCTTCTAAATTCTCAAAGTTCTTACTGAAAAAGCAACTATCAAGGCAATTGTTGGCTGATTCATTGGTGTCCCCTCACTATAGCTTGGGAACACACAAAAAAATCTTTGTATATCTTTGTGTTATTTAAGACTATTACAAGCATACTGACTGTACCATTGCTATTAAATTGAAGCAATAAATAAGAACTTTATTAATACAAATAAAATTTTTGAAAACTTAGGATTGTAAAAATCCTTTAAAATTAATATCCCAGTGAAACATTTCTCCAAGCTATAACTTGGACAAAGGGCTCCACTTATATAGACTGGCTTTCTTTTTATTTGTTTAGAAAGCTTTACAATTATGGTCTGTTAGAAATCCTGAAAAAGTTGCCTTCTCATAATGTACCTTTTCACTTAATTTACAGTCCTACTAAAGCAGGGCCTTTTCCTGCAAACACATTCTTGTGCTCCATACCTAAAGAATAGGATATTACTGTAAAACATGTGTGCGCACTAGAAAGGAACTGTTATGTTTCCAATACAAAGTGAAGTGCCAAAGACTAGACAGCATATCCTCCCAAAAAAGAAAACACTGTTTAGCTTCCATAAGAACCCACAATGAACTTTGCCCAGTGGGCTGGCTGGCACAGAGGTATATGACCTCAATGATACTAACACAACATCATTAGTGTGAGAGTGAAGCCATTTCTTCCACTGGATATTAAACAGCAAAATATTTCACTGCCTCTAGTCCTTCCCCTAGAGGAAGATAAATCATTGCTGATGTGAAGTTTCCCTCCAGAAAATGTTTTATAAAGCATACTTTGAAAAAAAAAAAGTACTGCTAAGCTGTCTTATTTCTACAGCTCTGCCAGAGGAACTGCTCTTGTTATAAAACTCTTGTTCCCTTGGACAAAATATTCAGTCTTAGCCTCAAAAAAGGGAGAGCTTCTTACCAGCACAATTTGTGCAGGTATTAAAACCAGTTTAAAGCTCTCCCGTTGAAAGATGCAAGGTGAATGGATCTGTAAACAAAATGAAGCACGTCCAGCAGAATTCTAGAGAATCCTCAAGTCTAAATGGGAGATGCTGCCAGTCTGCTTTTGCCAACTTTTGAGGGGGATCATGTCACTAAAACCAGAATCAGACCCTTTCCACAATTAGGCTGTGTAACAGCAATGCAAAATGCTCTGATCAAGCCCTTTATTAGGGACACACTGGAAGGGACTTAAGGAACACAGCATTTCTGTTCTTCTCCTCCCTTTCTGACTGAGGAATTGTTTAATTGTTTCTACAGACAAAAGCATTACAAAAAGGAGTCCAAAGTTAGTCACACACTTGTACAAAATTGTCTGACTGCCTCCTAATAAGGCAAATTCACAAGTGGAGAGGAAAGATGAGCTCTCTGGCCCACACCACTTTCAGTAACCCAAGGGGAAAAAAGCTTCATCAGTAACCCGCAGATGAGAAATGAGCCAGCGAAGGGGCAGGCGGGACTATAGGGTCTCTAAAGCACAGCCCTGCCAAGTTTAGCTTTTTCTTGGTTCCAAACCACTCCAGTACTCCAGAGTTTTCACCAGAATAACTAGTTTCCAATGAACAATAGCATTCTAGCATTTTTATGGTCACACCTGCACACACATTTAAGAGGTTCATTTCCTGCCTTACTGTATACAAGCACAAAGAAACTCCTAATTTGTTTATTGCTCTCCAGACAATATTTTTACACTTATGGAGAAATAATATGTACAAAGTGATTTTAAAAAAGAAAATAAAATAAAAAGAGAAGGGAAAGATATGAATTATCCTACATGCTGGTAGCTCAGGAAATGTCTGTGATTTTCAAGTAGGCAGCCCAAACGCTCGACGTGGAGACAGCCACCTTTGCCAAGAGTTCATTTTTTAATCAAACTGCCCAAAACTCAGGCATTACAGGACCTCCACCATTAAAAAAGTGTCAATCATCCAAAATACTACACAGCACCCAAGAGATCTTATCTTCCAGCTGTATGCAAGCATCTTTTGCTTAGTTCCTCCAGCCTCAAGATTCCTGAAAAGAAAACTGGCCAGGAGAATGCCTCTCAGGATCCCTCTGCTGCACTCCTCCCCAGACTCTGCCTGGCAGACTCACACAGATAAGGACACTTCCTTCCTCTGACGGAAGAAGTGCAGCACAGGAGCTGGACATCACCTCATGGCTGTAAGAAAAGGGAGGAGATCTTGGCTTCTTTTACATTCCCTGCATAGGAAAAGGGATTTCCCATTGATAAGGACACATGAAACAGTTTGGCAGCTGGGAAAAGCTAACTGCGAGGAAAAGGGAGGCTTTAGAATGGCAGTGACCGTAGATAAATGCAGAGAAATCAACAGCACATAGATGCTACTACTGAGCTTCAAAGTGGTTGCAGTGTTGCTGCCTCTCTACATTTTCCATCACGATTTCTTAATACTCCTCCACTCAGAACAAAAATAGCCTCTTCAATATGCCAAATGTGCATGGCAAACATATTTGGCTTCTACATCTCATTTTATAAGCAAAAAATGAGGAAATGGGACTGATCTGTGACAAACAGCAAGACAGTCCAGTTTAGCATGTTCTCTCTGCAGTGTAAATTTTTTTGGCAAAGAAGAATACAGATGTAAGGACTTGGGAAAGGATATTTCAGCATAGCTTCAATTAAAGTAGATTTTTGACAACAGCAATAAATGAAGTGAAAGATTTCCCTGCCATCAAAGCTGTCAGTCCCTTCTGAAAATTAGTACAAAGACACAACATTTCCCAGGAAGACCATCATCACAGCTCAGCTTTGTGAGACAGTGTCATTCCCTTCTCATTCCTCTTTACAAACACAGGACTATCAAGTTCACTGAATTTTATTAGTTGTGCCTCTATCCCCAACTACCAATCATGCTTTAAACTCAGTTCAGGTAGAGATCAGCAAGTTTTAGGGAGACTGAGGCTCTTTATGCCCAGCTACCCTGCACTGTTCTGGAACCTCAGCATTGGCTTACAAGAGAGGATGAAGCATGGAGGAAAAGACAGAGGAAAATATCTCCTGTGGGTGGCCACGTGCTTGGCATGAGCAGCTCATCACTTCCTGAAATTCTATCATTTGTTTCATCTTGTTTTCCTCAAGGACACATATCAGCTATAAACTAGATTTTCTGTCCTTTCCTACTTCTGCAGGAAATCACGCCTTCATCTGGTTAGTATTAAGCAATTCCCCTAGTTATAACCCAGGAAAATCATTTCAGTAGCGTAGCTGCATTCACAGTAAGAAACTAGCATATCTTAATATGGTTCATCCCTTATACTATTTTTAAAGAAGTCTTTCCTTCTAATTTAATTACTTGGAAGTGACTCCAAGTTCAGTTCCCTCCAGCAAGTCTGAATTTAAAAATACCTCAGACTGGTCATTCATCAGTGGCATTTCTGTTGCTCTGAAAGGCACAACGGCTTCTTTTTATCATTTCTGATTAAGTTAGAGGCTTCTTTTAACAGCAAGCAAAAGAGTGTTGTAAACTGAACTGATGCTCAAAACCCAATTAACATCGATACTCACCACAAACACACATGAGCTCTATTTGTTTTTACCCTCCAATGTTGCTCTGTGTCATAAACAATCTACCAGCCAAAAAATAAAATATTTCCACTTCCAAAGCTCTGCAGTTTCCCTTCTGGATTGCCCACAAAGAAGTTCACACAATAAAATGAGCCTTTCTGCATGCCAGATGAAGAAAACAAGTGTGAGCCTTCCTTTCAGACATTCTACGCAAGATCTGATGAGAATATGGAACTATACAAACCAAGATAATTATTTTAAAATATTGCAGTATGCTGTTACTCAATGGAAAAAGCCATGTAATTCTTTGTATATTTGGTACAAGTTCAATGATTATTTCAGGCTGTGAAATTTTTACACTACACATTCCTGGACGAGTTCTTTTAGAGGTAGAAAGTTACCATTTGTTCCCGTTAGAAAAAGGGATGTTTCCTTTAGCTGAAGCACTTTATGTTTGCAATAAAACACTCCAGGGCGCGGTGACAAACTGTCTAATAATCACCACACCTACCAGTGAATGAAGTCAGTGTGTCTCAGCACGGATTAGGTATGGCCAGACTGGACAACCTCATCGTATCCTGTTGTAAATTATTACTTAATGAAAAAAAGCATAACTGGGGGAAGGGGGAGTTAAGCAGTGCTGAACTTTAAAACAACTCTACACATACAGTGCCCAGCATGGAAAGAGAAGGAAGCAGACAGAAGGATCCATGCGCACCATTTCCACTTGCAAAGTCTGCCCAAAAAATCCTTTAGTAAGTGTAAAATATGCAGACTTTTTTTTGCTTTTTCCTCCTCTTCCCCTGTCAAAAGAGGTTAGAATAGCTTTTTTTCTGGTGAGATGATTCAACACTTACTGGGCTTTTACATTTCAACAAACAAATTACATGAGAGGGAGGAGGACAAGCAATAAACATGCAAAACTATTACAAACCCTCCTGAAGTCAAGGCAATGCTTACTTTGGTATTGGAGATCATCTTGACATTGACCAAAGCTCATTATATTTTTTTTGCTAAAGCCAAACCAGGTTTAAAGTTTATATGAAATTTAGATTAACAGCAAACTCCTGACATGCAGCAGTTGAACTGAAAAATCCCATGACTATGGGAAAGGGTGGCTTGGCATCTTACAGAATATTGTGCTTCATTCTGGAAGTTTTCTTTCCAAGAAAAGTTGTCCCATGGTAGAATTATCCTTCCCTGAACTGTTCCTCTAGCTTGAGTTCTAACAATCAAAATTTGAACTCTTTACCCATAATCCTACAGAGAAAAGAAACAGGACTCCTACTAGAGCAACAGTGATTTAAAACTTGTGACTGTTCCACAACAGACGTTCTCAGTCTAAATGTTCTTTCTCAGTATCATAACATTTTTCATATGTTTACACTCAAATCAATGTAATAGTGTCAATTTTAAGCGGTTGCTTAGAGCAATAATTATCTTTTAAAATAAATGGTCCAAACATTTTCTCCTGCCCTCTGGGAAATGAACAAGCTTTAAGAAGATGGTTGGTTGCTCAAGCAGCCAGGAGACACGGAGGCGACAGCTGTCAATACAGACAGAAACCCACAATTCTCATAATGCAAACCAACAAACATTAGGACATAAAGAAGTCTAAATATAAACCAATTTGATTTCTTTTCTTCCCAAGCATCTTTCTTGCTATAGAATAAAGAAATTTTGATTATACTATTCCAGACTGGAATTATAACCACTTTCCCAGCAGCCAAGTCCTCCCATTCTACTCCTGTCCACCCTTCCCACTGCTGCTACCAACCCCAGTTTGATTCCTGTGGGAATAAAGTTCCTTTCTTAGTAATTTTTAAAGATTGGAACTTCATGGAACCCAAAATGTTACCAGATTTTTAGCCTGTTTAGTCTTCTCATATGCACATTTTTTATTCTAAAAATGATTCTGAAGATTTTTAGAGAACGTAGGGAATTACATTTAGACAAGAAATTATTTATGCTTATCTCAAAGCCTGAGAGACACAGAGTTAGGCTTTTTCATTTTCCCTAATCCTTAAAAATACTAGAGGAAAAAAGGTATCTCAAATCTGTGCAGTAGGACATTTAGGACACAATATCTTCCTTGTTTTATTGTGCCACAAAAACATGGTGATTACTCCTTCTCCCCTTCCCATCAGAGACTGATTTATTTGATTGATGACTAGCTTTGCCTGTAGGAATTTGAAATCTCAGTTATTTCTGCCTCAAATAGTTGCCATGCTTATAATTATTTCAAGGAATAATAATTATTTTCACCCAATCTATTTGAAGTTATTAAAAAATCCACCAGTTTTTGAACTCTAATCCATAAAACCACAACTTGTAAAGTCATAAAGGATTGCAAAAGAGTCAAACTCGTGAAATATTAAACATCATGGAGAACACAAGGAGGCTGAAGGTTTTGTTCTTAAAATATAAGACTTGTATTTATGATACTGCTTAATACATCATACGATCCCTTTTTAGAAGTGAGAGATGGAAGCATCCAAGATATCTTGCAGAAAAGTGACCACAACAAACTGAAACCCATAATTCTATTTGTAAAAATAGGCTGTAGGCTAAGATTAATAGACTTTACTGTAATCCCTGGGGAAGGAAGCATTTTTCTGAATATTTCTGCATGCAGTTACATCTTTTACTTGCTCCAAGATCAGCTGTGATGATTTTGACAATAAAGAAGAAAAATGCATTGAAACAATCCAGATCAATCCAAGGGAACGCAAGTTACTTATAACCTTTAAGCCTTCCCAACTTTATAGATACAATATTGGATTTCTCACCTTCCTCAGACTAATAATTGAGTGAGGAAAGAAACCAGCCCCAAGCCCAACACTTCTTTTTGCAACTTGACACTCTAACTTCATATTCACCATCATATTTTTTAAATACATTAAAGTGACAACATTGGCATAAAGGCAAGTGCTCAGAAAATTGGACTGCTGGAATAAAACTGCCCATGAATCTTTAAAGTCACTTGCATGTAACAAGAGGGCCAAATTTAATCTCTTTATTGCCTGTATTCCCTAGAGGGCTGCTGCTGCTCTGCATGCTGGCTGAGCAGGTACTGTTCAGGATCACTGCACCCCGCCAACATGTGGCCTCGGGCCATACTCACTGCATGCCATGCACATTCTGTACTCAATATAGAATTGTTCTCCTTCTGGGATGTTCTGTTATAATTAACTTCATATGAGTGTTTGCTAACATCAGCATTTATCCTTTTAACACCCCAGGAGTTATCATCTTTCCAGCTCAGTCGGATTTTGCAGATGGGAACCTGAAATGCTGTGTGTCCCCCAGAACCTGACTTTTCAGGGACCTTGGCATTTGGCAGACAGTGAAAGGGGTACTGCCAACATAACATGAACTTGGTATTGCTCAGAACTAGCAATTCAAGATGACACTGCTCAAAACAAACCAAGACTGCAGTCACTGTGAGATGACTGAAACCAGCTCACCCAGGTGCTCACAGGCTCTTTTCCTTCCCCCGCCCAGCTCCCTGAATGTTCACCTCAGAAGCACTGAGAAAACACACGACTATTTCTGAAACATCCGCTTCTGCCCTCATTTCTGCTGCTTGCAGCATCCAAAGCCTGGGTAAAGAGTCCCATGTCTCCTCAGTGAGCAGAGCTGCCTCCTCAGGGCAGGGAAGAGGCCTTAGGCACCAGGTCAATGCCCTGTGAGGGTGAACATCAAGAGACTGTAGCACCCTGCCCATGAACACAAACCTCACTGTTCTTGTAGAGGCAGAAAAAGTCCAACTACAAAAGCAATCCTGTAGTCCCATTTCAAGTCCCTAAGGTTTAATCTTGTTGAACTTGAAGATTCTGATAGGCAAAACACACTTTTTTTTAAATCCTTCTGGTTTAGCCTAAGCACACAAAAACCCCTCCATGTGAAGCGTATTTTTTCACCCAAACAGCAAGTTTCACAGACCTAAACCTAAGGTCTTATAGTGGAAGTGTTGGGGATAATTACAATTAATGTACACTGCAACCTGCAATTTAAATTTCAAAGCAGTGATTTCATGCACAAGGGAGGCTAAGGACACAGTTTCACAAAAAATTGACGCCAACAGCAGAGAGAGCACAGAACCAATCCTTTCTGCAATTGGCTACACAGGAACTGAACCACAACAGCATACCTGCTGAAAGCCACCATCACTGCTGGCACACAGTGGGTGTAAAGGGATGCTGTAAGGCCTGGTGACTTTTTCAGAAGCAGCACAGGGTAAGTCACCTTCTGCAATCATAAACTATGTCCCAAAAACTATCACAGCTTTTAGTAATTCCACTGGTTGCTTCTGTCTTCCACTCATGTAAGAATCCATTTCATTGCTCGAAGCCTTGCTTTCCCATGTTTTCCCTCCTATTCACATAGTACCCAAAGTGGCCAGCAAAAGTTAGAATCATAGCCTACATATTTTATTAGTTCGGTTTCCTTACTTTTGGAAGCTTTCCAGATGGAAGCCAGGAAAACAAGTTTTAGAGACAGGGAGCACTAACAAAAGGCTTGAGAAGCATCTGAAAGTACTTGCTTTTAAGAGGACTACATTACAACTACTATTTTTAGTCCAGTAGAAAACTGGGCAGTTTTCGATCCAATGCAAGCCTTGGTGGCAACACAGAAAGCTCTAATTTGGACAAGTGATGTGCACTACTTTGAGCTAAATAAATACAGAAGATAAAATACAGTCAAAAAAGAGACATTAAACAATACCTTGGATCTCCTGTCTCATTAACCTAGGAGAAAGCTGGGAATGTCAGCCAGAAGGGTTCCCCTCTGAAAGTGTCTATTTTAGAAGTAGTACATAGCACAAACAGTGGCTTCCTACAGCTTTAGTCATCTCATTTCTAGACAAGCTTGCTGCTCAAATGAGAGGACAAAGAGCAGCAATTACAGTGTCACTTCACACTACTGTGGTTCTCTGGAGCTGTGTACTCTGCTCCCTCAGGCCCAGGTGCCAGTCCAGCTGCTGCAGTTTGAGGGTCTGCAAACGGAGCTGCTGTGAAAGGGCACACCCAGACTGTGAAGTCCTACTCAAACCAGAGAGGGAAGTGACAAGGTCTGCAAAAATTGCAAGTCCTTTATTTTTATTAAACACATGCAGATCAATAGTCACTCTTCTATATATGCATAGTCTTGAGTTAATTAAACCAGTTAGTTCTTTTCTTTCCACAGCAATCAATGAAAACCATTTTCATTAATTAGCCCAACGGCATCCTGGCTCTGAAGAGTTTAGTATAAGCTGAAGCACTGAACAAGTAGGCAATATACAGGGGAGAAGAAAACCCACATGTCTTTAATCTGTGGAGAGCAATTACTTAATTTGAAGTTCTGTTTGCTTTCCAAACAAGGCTATGCTGAAAATAACTATGGGCCATAATATCTTTTTTGTTTTCAAAAGAACACTTGGCACAAGAGTTTACCAAGGCCAAGTACTTACTCCCTTTCACCACAGAGGAGATAAGAAGGACAGACAAACTTCCAACAAGTGAATTGTGCTTTTCATTAAGAACATAACTTTTCGAGAACATGCATTTTCAAGTCTTGTAACTAGAATATAAAAATCATGCAGTACACACCAGTGATTGAAGAAGCTGCAAATTACAACACAGAATTTCCAGTTCTGCTCTCCATCCATGCTAGCACCCACTTACGAAGATTAGTTGTTCACACAGCTACAGGAATGAGACTGTAGTGCAGTTCATCACTTTTTGTTGGCAGATGAAAGAAAATGAGCCAAATTAAAAATAAAAAATTTAATTTGGTCTGTACATATTTGCTGTTCAGTGACAGACCAGGTATGCAAAAAACCCATATTGTAACTAGGTGTCCTTTCTTGTGTTAAATACCATGACAACTTCAGTCCTTTGCATTATTTGCTCATTCAAGTATTCATAATTCTTTCAGTATGACACAAAGAAACACATCAGTTCCCCTAAAATTTCAAATACTCTTTTGCATTACCTTAAATCAATGAAATTGCTTGTATACAGAAAGTCTTAAAGTCATCAACAGGTACATGAGAGTCACTTCATTTTTCTAATGCATTTTAAAATAGCTAAAGAAGGACAGGCTTTTTATAAAGCTTGGCATGTTTGTAAAAAATGTTTAAGCCTTAGGATCTGATTTTTTATTAGCCTCTTCTTTTGGACCTCTTACACTGCTCACTTGTCTCTGGTCACTCTGGATCACATTTCACCCCAGAAACAAAACAGGAGGCAGCAGGATAGACTTGCCTTCTTCCTGCCCAAAGACTTCAAAGGAAGGTCTCTCATGCCTCATTCCTGGGGAGCAAAATCTCCCTGCCAGCCCCTGAGCACCTTTCTGAAACTTTAGCCAATGCTAAAGGAAAATCCAGAACAGTGACCAAAGCACTCAGATTCACTTTACCTCTCACTCCCTCCTCTCTCCTGTGAAGGTTTGTCCTGCAAGCCAGCAAAACCCAGTGTTATGAAGAACAGCACTGTTGAAATCTGTGTTGAAAAAGCACAGATTAAACACTCACTGGTTCCCAGTCAATCTTCCCCAAAATGTATTCATTTAGGCCTCACCTGCTTAAGCAAAACCCACTCAGGTGAAACAGGGATAGTCCAGTGCACCCCAGAATGAGACAACAGGGTTGGGGCATTGCCAGGTGCTCAGAAAAGGCCAGAAGCCTGAGGGGAACTTGGTACGAAGGGATCATGTTTGTCTGCCTCAGGAAGCTGCAATTCCTGCTTGTAACAGAGTAGGTTTAAGGTTCCTGTGAGTCATCCCTAAGCAATATTGTCCTTCCTTTCAGCAGGTGCTGCAGGTGCCAGCCAGAGCTGTGCCTCAGAGGAGCTGCTGCTCTCTGAGCAGGTTCAGCACAGGAAAGGGGAAGGAGCGTGGTGAGGAAGACAAGGACTTGGCAGCACACAGCTGAGCATTGTAAACCCCCCGACAGACAGTGGGCTGTTAAAGCACACACAAGGACATTCCTCCCCAAACCCCCAAACTGCTTAAACAATCTCCACTCTGTCAGTAAGGAACAGGAACGTTCTTCAAAAGCCCAGGATGAGCTTGCTACAGGAGGATATTTATGCTTTGCTAATAACTTATTGAATGAGCCAACTAGGCTCACTACATACAATTTGGGCTTCAAATATTCAATATATTCCTGGCAACAACTTTGCTATGTACTGAAGGAGCTCCTACTCTAGCAGATATTAGTTCCAGTTGTAATTTTAAAAAGTAATTCATTAAAATGCTGTCATGGTATGATAACAATGTTTTTAATAACCTGTAAATCATTTAAATGCCTACATTCGTTTGAAATTCAGGAAGATTTAACTACTGTCCATAGTATACAGGGCTGGCCAAAACACTGACAGAAGAGCTATTCCATACTCCAAATCAATTTTCTTCTCCAGTCAGCCTTTAAAGCTCGTTGCTAATATTAGCTTTGGGACTCCATGAGATTTTAAATGTGAACATATGAGAGGCACTTTTCAAAGGCACACTGGAAAAGTTTGGTTCCTTCCAACAGGCACTGAAGCAAAATTCTCCATACTCTATGTCAGTGAACTATCAGCTGCAGCAAAGCCTTTGCAGTGGTTTTAAGATTTGGGAGAGCAAGGGAAAAGGATGATCACTTTTCTGTATCATCCAGTTTCTGTGAGAAACAAGTTGACAAGTTCAGTGGTCTGAGCCTGGACAAAAAAGTGAGAGCACCAACTCCTTGCCAGCCATGAGTAACTGGGGCAGGAGGATATTCACATGGACAGGGAGAGCAGATGTGGCAAACCGGCTTTTAAACCATTTGGAAACAAATTGTGACTTCAAGCAGCAAGTTTGATTTAAACAACTCCAATCTTGCACTATCAGGATTATCTGTTCAATATTTAGAATAATTCTTGTGTTTCAAAACAAACTTTTAATTTATTTTATGTTTCAATCTTTCTCCCTATGTGGAAGATATTGCTATCAGAAATAAAACATTTCCAAAACTGTCTTCCAATTAATGAAGTCTTTGTGCATCAAGCTAAAGGCACTTCCTTTGGGAAAGAAAGTGTGAAGAGTAGGAGATTAAACCCACTGCATTAAAGTGGATTGAAAGCTCATCAGCAAAGTAAAAAGCAGCTTATATCTCACTTATATTCGCTCGAGGCACTCACAGCAGAGTTGTAACTTCAGTTCAATGTAAATAACACTATTTTAATGTACTTGTATTTCTTGCATCTAAAACATTAACCAGATTTCAAAGTTAACCTGGAATTTGTGCTGCACAGGTAGACAGCAAATAAAAATGGTTTCTCATCAAGTCATCAAGCTTAAATACAGATGACCTAATGCAACTAGTGATGTTCACAACAAGTGTTGATAAGTCTGACTAACAAGCACACACAGTAACAGAGATCACTGTATCACATGCTGAGGAAAAACTGCTGCTCAAACTTAGCTTAGGTGGCCTTAACCATTACTGCAAGCCAGAGTCTGACATAAATACATATTTAGAGTGCATTAGCTTTTTCTATCCAGCCATGAGGCAGTGAAATCTTAGAGAGGAGCCTCAGCTTGTTAGACTGTGCTATAAACATACTTCCAGCAGTCTGGATGCTGTACCAAAATAAACAGAGGCATTAAAAGCAGTTCTCCAGTATTTTTAAAGGGGCCCAGGAAGGACAGTCAATCTGGTTTACACACGTGTTACTGTTTGGCATTATTTCTAAATTAGAGGGAAAAAAGCTGGTAGACCAGAGCAAGTACTAGAAGATGGGCACAAGCCACCTCCGTTCTGGCAGGGCAAAATGCACTGCTGTCACACTATCAAGGTAAATGCATAACCGTGTCATCTCTTGACAGGTGTGTTATGAGCAAAGGCAATTATGATGGAGTGCTTCAGGACAGGAAAAGAGAAAACTGCAAACTAGGCTGAAGCTCTAGTGTTTCTGTTCTGGAAACTTCATTTCTCAGAGTTTCTGACCTAGTCACTTTTCCTGACATTGACAGAAGATGATTACTTCTCCTTGGCTCTTCCTATGTAGTCTCCAATAATAGGGTACAGCTGCCAAAGTTACCCAAACATATCCCTGTAAAACTGTGGTAAATGTTTCACATTTTGTCCTTCTATTACATGGATGTTAGTGTGGATAGTTTCCGTATCTTTAAGCCTTTTTTAGTCCCCAGAGAAGAGGCAGCTATTTTCTGGAAAGTTTCCTCT
Source organism: Irena cyanogastra (assembly GCA_013397155.1). Classification (NCBI taxonomy): domain Eukaryota; kingdom Metazoa; phylum Chordata; class Aves; order Passeriformes; family Irenidae; genus Irena; species Irena cyanogastra. The sequence goes on from VWZV01011712.1 coordinate 1,747,019, forward strand.
AAAAATCACAGCCCTATAACCAAACCCCAGCATTCAAGAGGGGTTAAAACTAACCCCATCAAGTTTTCTCTGGGATTAGCAGGAGAGACAAGGCTTTTCAGCAGCCAGTCAGCAAGAATGCAGTTGGCTTGTGAGGCTACACAGAATTAATGACCTGTTGCTAGCCCCTGGTGTGGGGACGTTTTCAGCCACAGCCTCCCTCCAGTGAACCCTCTTCACCAGCAGCTTGTAGAGCACAAGAACTGATGGACTTTGTGTCCTGAGCTTGGCCTCCAACAACCCCTGGACCACGACAGAGAAGCTGCAGTGGAACATGCAAATGGAGGATCCTCAAGTCACAACTCAAGAAGCCACATTAACGTGACTCACAGAATCACAATGGAAATTCTGAGTTATTTCATAAATCAGAGTGAGGCATTGCTGCACGCTGACATTCAGCAATTTTCCTGAAGAGAGATCATTAAGCGCTACTAAAAAACAAGTCATTCACAGGCAGAAAAAATAGACAAATCCATTTTCCTCCCAACTTGTTTGACTGACCTTGTGGTACAGGTGGGGATGATGAAGGCCAAAACCGCGTTTTTTGGTAACAATATCTTTCTCCTATGTGTAAAGACTCATACAGATTTATAACTGCTGGAACATTTATGTAGAAATGTTTACTCTTTGGGGTTTGGGTGCCTGTTCCCAGACGCTGAGGGCTGCTGGGGCTCTGTGAGGAGAGCCCTCAGCCAGGCCACAGCATCTCGGGAAAGGGCAAAACCTGGACGGAGTGTGGGGAAAAGTGTGAGGAATGTCCCTGAGGTGAGGGGAAAAGTGTGAGGAATGTCTCTGGGAGCGGCTGTGCTGGATTCCCTGGCAGCCAGCACAGAGCAAATCCATCTATGGCAGAGCCCGTGGCGCAGCAGGGGGTATTTCCTGAGGGAACGCGGCAGCGGAGAGGAACCGCAGCCCATGGGGAGCCCACACCGGAGCAACAGAGAGGGGCTGAAACGGACTGACCACAGCCCACATTCCCCCTCCCTTCGGCCCTGCCCGGGGGCAGGAAGAGGTAAAGGAGTTGGGAATACAGGAATGAAGCTGAGCTTGCAAAAAAAACGGGGTATGAGGGGAAGATGTTTATGTTTTATCTTTGCTTTTCATTGTCCAAATGTAATTTAATAATTATTACATTAACTTTCCCTGAGTTGAGTTTGTTTTGTCTCTGATGGCAACTGGTAAGTGACATCCCTGTCTTTATCTCAACCCGCGAGGTTTTCCATCCCATTTTCTCCCGTCCTGTGACGGGGAGAGTGCCAGAGCGGCTGGGTGGGCACCCAGCCAGCCGAGGTCACCCGGGAAGGGCAGGGCAGAGGGAGAGCTCTGAATGGGAATGGGCCCAGGCTGCTCCATGCTGGGCTACGAGCAGCCTGAGCCCTCACACAGCACTAACTCTGCTTTGTAGCGATGGCTCCAGCACCTGGAACAGACTCCCTGCACAGAATATTTCTAGCAGCCCTAGCTATAAACCAGCGATACTATATGAAACATAAGCAAGGGTGCGTTTAAACTGCTGTCAATACCATCAATACCAGCTCTGATCTTTCATGCTGATATCCACTACGCTCACAATCCAAGACTGAAGGAGTGGATGGAGGAGTGACAGGTCTCACACAGAGCACTGAGGAAATAACAGCTAAAAAAAAAAAAAAAAGAAAAAAAGAAGAGGAAAAAATTATACTCCAAAGCAAAAAACAGCCAGCCAGATTTTATTAATCCTGACTGTACTTGCAGAATCTCCAAAGGACTACAGACTAGTGTTCTCCTTATGTAATTCCTGCCAATCACCTCTTTGAGCCAGAAACACCAGACAGAAAGCAGTCTTACAAAAAAAAAAATTAAATGGGGGAAAATTCATCTTGTTACCTTTAGATTCAATAAAATACTGGAATTAATGAGAATACAGGGAAAGGAGATAAGAATCAAGAAGAAGTAAAAAAGGGCAAAACCCCAGCATTTGTTTTGAGGACTGTTTACTTAAAATTGCTGCTGACCATAAAATGAACAAAAGTAACAGGAAATAAAATATTGCTGTATCTAAGTGCCATGTTTCCATGATAATATGAAACAGCATCATATGCTGCAATAAAATGTTTTAGCTGATCATTTCTTGTCTTTTTGGCACTCTGCTGACACACTTTTAAAGTGTTAATTAAAAAAAGAACCAAGTCAACACTACAAATTGGATAGATTTGTGCCCTACAAACAGTCTCTTCTGACCAGTAATTTGTGAAGCTGGGGCTCAGCCAACTTCCAATGAATCTGTGGAGAGTTTCCAGCAAACTGTCATTGCAGCAGGATGCAGTTCTTGATAGGGTGATCATACATGGCAAGTGAAGTGATGCTGAACTGTCACTAAACGAGTCTATTTTATTGTGCCTGAACCTTCCTTTAGGGCTCACCCAAAAATGGAGATTGACAGTTTATATCCAGATATACATTTGTACCATAATGCACCTAAAACCCCGTAGTATCTACAAGGAAACAAGCTTCTTGGATGACTGTCATGTTGTGGGAGAACAACAAAGAACACTGGACCAGCCACAGCTCTAGAACACAAACACTTTTTTATATTTATAAATCAAATAGGCCATGACAAGAGGCCTGAACATGCAGTACTTTCCCCTTAGGGGTTATGACTTCTTTCCCTTCTCTTTTCTTTAGTTTGAAATAAAGACTTTTAGATTTGGTATACACAAGAGCATTTTAAGTGTGCCTAGTGCAGCACTCATCCTGTATTCATCTACTGCTAAACAGAGAGCTAATCTGCACGTAGAATACTAGTAATCTGGAACTTCAGTGTGGCTGTATTGACTTTGGACAGGTTTCTGCTTTCTGAACATGGACCCAGTCAAGGCTAGGCAAACACAGAGTAAGAATCAGCAGTCTAAGCCTCCCTTAATGTACCTTCTCTCTAACAGCCTTCAGAATATCACAGGTAATGTCAGGAAAGTGATGGTGTTTGTGTACTCTTGGAGAAAATAGAAAACTCCTTCTGTGTTACTGCCTTGGAAATCAGAACATCCCTTCTCACCCTCCAACTTCTTCCTTAGATACCTAAGATGGGAGGAGGGGGAGGGAATGAAAGAAATCCTTGCCTATTGCACAATAATTCATAATAGCACTATTTGATATTCTCCTGTTTTTCCATCCTGCCCCCTACCACTTAAATGGCTGCAGACTTCAAATTGTCTGAAATGTCTTCTAAAAGAGATAATTTTGCTTAAAATCACTGTTTTCTGAACTCAGAAGAATAAAAAGAGTAAACAATACATTTTTAAGACTGTCACCCTATGGAAGAAGTGGATTTAAGAGGACTGACTTTCAGAGGGAAAGCTCAGTGTTTCCTGAAATTTAGAAAGACCAACAAACCTGAAAACTATGGAGTGAAGAGAAGCATCTGAAGACTAGCAGCCACTGGAAAAGCTGATGGAATATGTTCAGATATCTGTTGATGGGACTGAGAAGGCACAGGTACAAGGCACTAATGCATATTTTCCATTCTGAATCACTTTGCCAAATTAATTGTTAGGCTGCAATCTTTCTGCTATCTCTGCCCTTCAAGCAAAGGATTTGTCCCAATTAAGGCTTTAACCAAAATGGTTCAGATGTTTCCAAGAGGAAGCTGAAGAATGTTATTTTTTTCTCCTGTTGAAAAGCTCATCCCTTCACAGTTACAGAACAGGATCTTGTCCCTGGGCCACAGTCAGTCATCTTTCAGAAGGGTAAGGCCCAGGACATGTGCATTGCCAAAGACTGCTGAAGGAACACAATCAGCCAAGCCAGGAGGACCAAGAGCCCTCCAAGGGATCTAAATCAAGCATGCAGTCCCTTGGAGTAATCACTTTGCAGTGAGATTTTAATGGGCAGGTCAGGAGATCAGATTCAAGTTCTAGCTTTAGATGGGCTTCAACCCATCTCAGTAATTCTTACACAGCTTCATCGTGTTATTTAAGCAGGCAGAGCTAAGAAAAAGTGAGAAGGAAACTAAGAGGCGAGATCTGAGTTAGATGCAGGCTGTTTAATTAACTAGCTCAATATAACTATAAGCTTTTTTATTAAAATGGAAAAGAAATGCCTTCCAAAAGAAGAGGCCAAACTGGGACTAAAAGACAGAATGTATATTAAAACCTCAAGTTTTCTAACTGAGGAGTTGGCAGGACTCACATGCTCAGGGGAATCAACCCCTCATCAGACATGCAAGCATCCACCCATCACACATGCATAGTGTGATGCTTTGGAGACTTATCACAACATACACAATGGAAGAAGCAGCACAAAAGAAATTTATTTCTAGAGGAACCAACAAAAAACCTGGCAAGAAGAGACATTTTTTAATGATGCCAAGTCAATACTACACTCAAAATAGCTTTTTCTCATTTCCAAAACAGTTGAAGCAACAAAAATAAATAACGTCACTCTCAAAGACGCAAACAAAAGCACGAAACATAATAATCACTAAAATGCAGGATCAGTGCCTCACTCCACTAAACAGGGCTCTCTTGTGCTCAGAGGAGGACAATGTAAATGGCAAATTGCTACACATCTCTTTTGACCAGCCAGCGACTCAGCTTACTGTTCTGGAGCAAATAAATTCACAAAGAATACAGAACTTCTTAGCAGGGAAGAAGATAGAAATGTTGGTCAGCTTCTTTGGAGAGGATGCCAAGTATGTGTGAGTCACAATAAAGACAGTGGCCCACTGAGAGCACTTACAGTTTCAATACAGAAGAGTTGTTTCCTCAACCCCTAAAAGCCACCCCAGCTCAACAGATGGGATTAGATTTTGAATTGCATCTTTTAAGGCTTCTACTCCGGCATTTCAGTGGGTAAACAAGCAGTGGATCGCCCTTTGTGTGTGTATTGGGCAAAAGGCCTTATCCACCTGAACACACTGAACTGGAGATCACCTGTCAAGACAGACAGAGAACAGCAAAAAAAAAACAGTACAAGAGACAGACAAGATGCAGCCAGATAAGCCCAGAAAGATGCAGAGTGAGGGAAAAGACCAAACATAGGAAGTGAGAGATGTGTTCTGTAAAGGGCTCATAGCTTAGTCCACAGCCATGCCTCCCCCTGAGAGGCAGAATGGCTGGAAGCAGCTACTCAGGACACTTAAAACCCCCATAGTTCTCCATTTCCTTCTGCTGTCAAGTTCCTCTGAGAGGCAAAACATGTACTTGTGTTATGCTAGAAGTCATGGGTCATGGCAGTGGGCTGTGACAGCAGCTGTGACCTTTGGGGTCAACACAAACCCTGGGGCCAGATCGTACAGAGGATAAAGAGTCTCATATGGGAAATGAGAGGTGGAGAAAATGTGTGTCTGGAAACCTTCTTCAGGAGCACTCTAGGGCCCAAAATTCACAACCCTCCAGCACCCATCACAGGAAGAATTAAAAAAATAACCCACCTAGATGTAAATGGAGAGATGATAGCTGGCTTAGAAGAGCATGTCTCGTATCAGATATGAATTATAAATCAAACACAGCAGGCTAGAGGAGGAATCATTAATTTTTCAGTTCTCTAACCACAGATATCGTGTTTAGCTCTATCTCACTAGTCACTGTAATACAATGCAAGAAAAATTACTTGCAAAAGTAACTAGCCATTGTGGAATCACATACAAATAAAAGTTTAAAGACTACAATGTTACCATTAAACTTTTAAAGAGAGACAACAAAACTTTAGTACACGTACTTGTCTATACATACATTCATGCAGTGTTCAAGAAACAAAACAGTCTTGCTGCAGGATGGATGGCCCAAAATGACATCAGATGGAGAAGAAACTGTAGAATTTTGCAAATATTCAGAAGCCCTCTCTGAAAGAATGATCTCCATTGAGTCCTGGGCTGACAGGGCTTCAGCCTGGATTTGGGACATGTGTGCAAAACTTGCTAAGCACCAGCACTCCAGTTGTACTCTCTGCCTCAGTTTAAGAAGTAAACAGGAATTATAGCACTGATGACCTTATTCACAAGTTGCACTACTAGAGACCAGAAGGGATAGAGATTTCCTAAGGAGTAGCACAGCTTTGCCCCAGCAGTCTTCTCAACTGAAGCAGAGAAAGAAAGTAGATGTTTTCCAACCTGTTTATTATCATGAGCAGGCCAAATTCAATGCCACATGTATCTTATTATTGTTGCAATCTCTTTGTCAAATGCCATATTCTAAAAATACACAAAGATGACACAACCAGAACAATTTCATTTCAAGGAACCAACCCTTCCAATATTATAAAAAACCTGTATCTGCCTGTCTTCCTCCACTGTCCACCAGATTCTTGAGAGCCCTGCTCATACAGACCAGTCTTGATTTCAAAATTAATAGATTATGTAAGTTGAAGGAACATTCTCAGCAGAATTCTGCCAAGAGGAGCTGAGGTGGTCCTTGCATTTTATTTCTGATACAAAACTATCTGGACATGGATAGAAGTTTTGCTTCACAACTAAAAAAAAAGATCACATTGATTCAATGGCTGCATCCAGAAAGTCCTGTTATTTTAATCCTGCATTGTCTTTGCACTGAAATTTCTGTAGCAGATATTAATTTCCTTTGTTGCTGCAGATGCTACAACTTCCATACATGATATAGAAGTCATCAGATTCAAAGGCTTCATATCTCCTTCTGTTTGACTTCTGCTGTGTATCAGAAAGCAGCCATTTCATATACCTCTTTCTAAAGAATTCTCAAAAGTGAGTAATAAAAAAACTCTAGTGCCTGTTGACATTCTTATTGTTTTTGCCACAAAGACTCATTAGCCATTTACACAAGATACAGTATGTGCAAATCCAGCTTCAAAGAGAAAAGAAAGATGTGAGACTTATGCACCACACAACAGAGAAATGAGACAATAATTTTAAAAAAACCCAAAAATGAAACAAGAACCTAGAGACCTAGAATTACTGGTCAAAGTCACAAGGCCTGAGCACATGAAGATGGCCATAAAGACATCCTCAAGACCCTGCTGCATCATTGTGCCTTGGAATGTCAGAGGATAAGCCAAGTTAACAGTGTGATTCCACAGGGAAGTCTTGAGGCCGTGGCTTCTGAGCCCAGTGCCAGACACAAACCCCATGGAGGGAGAGCTGCCCACCTACACAACTCATGGCTCCTGCTGCTTGGAGCCAAGAAATTGCATCATCAAATGCTGGGGCTTGGTAAAACACAGGAGGTGGTTCAGCAAGCTGCTGACAGCTGACAAGGGTTAACCACAGCATTATTAGATCGTAACACATCTGGAGAGCCTTATTGCTGGGGCAAACATTCACCTTCAGAGAAAGCTAAACATGCAAAATGAGATCTCACTCATGAGAAAGAACTGAAAGGGATGTTATACACAATGAAAATAATCCTAAATAACTTATGAAACTGAACTGGCTGAAAAGAGGGAGAGGAAGTGTTTTTCCATAAGAAAATACCTGCCTCTCCTTGCTGACTGGGATCAGCGTAAGCAGAAAAGTTTTAAGCTGAACTTTTCCATTTTGAAGCATTTCTGTGATTGACCCAAGTTTAAATTAAAATTATGCTTGTTTATAGAAATGTCCAAGCTTTCCTTATTCCCAGACCTGTACTTAAATTGTGTTGATATAGATATTACATTACATTATTTCCCTGAAGACATGAATAAGAGCTAATGTAAATGCCAATTTAGTTTTAAGAATCCTGGGAGAGTAATGCTTTGTCTGGCTTTATTTATGAAGGCCCTTATATATTTAAGCAGTCTCAAGTTTGCTTTGTTGGGCTCCAACTTAAAAGGTAATTTGTTCATTTAAGAATATTCTGCAATTAGTTAAGTCTGAGTGTGTACCAAGCTTTTCTGGAGAGTAGTCATTTCATGGTGCGCACATACACTGGAAACAGCTGCTTTGGTGTTTAGATTGCAAATTCAAAAGATATTTTTCTTGCACCTGGCAGCCTTGTCTTCTGTTGCTAGATGACCTCAACACACAGCAGCAGAGTACAGGTATTTCATAAGGATTTCAGATTTGAAGTGCACAAATTGTGTTTACATTTCCACAAAGAACCACGGTAACCACTGCAATATCTAAATATGGGTTACTGTACAGTTTATTCCATAATATCTATCCTGAGAAAAACAAAGAATCAAGTATCCACTAGTGTTTGCAAAATAGAGTGCAGAATTTTAGGCACTCTGGACAGCTTTGAAACTAGTCTAGCTAAATTGCATTAGTAATTGCAAAAAACCAATCAGTGACTAATTAAATCCTCTTTCTGGATACAGATTACTGGCTGAAGATTTATGTAGTAGACACTACACTGTGGTGTACTCACTGGAATTAATTTTTCCAATCACCAAGCAAGGATCTCTAAAATTGCCTCTCCATGGTAAAATAAGATCAAGGCTGAGTAGATTTTTCCAATCTATGGTATTCTTTGCAAAAGAACAATACAGAATTTCCATTAATAACTTCAGCATTTCTGTCTCGACCCCCATGCCTCTTCCTCTCAATTTCATTAGCTGCTCCCAGTGACAAATGATCAGCTAATAGTATCCCTGTAACACTGCAGCCAAATTGAACATTACTCTCGGATTATAGAGAAATAAGTGTTGTATCTACTGGCTTCAATCAAAGGACAGTAAATCAGTGTTCCACTTCTGCACTGATTACACAAGTGTATCTCGTGTAGCTTTTTCAACACTTCTCCCCCACTCCAGTGTGCATCTCCTTCATGCTCTAAATTGGCTTTCACCACTTTACTGCTGTATTTCAGACGTCTTCCAATGCAAACTGAACAAAGCTCATGGTTTCCCTTTGTTGGCCTTGAAAAATTTCCTTGTAGCTTATACACTACGTGAGCACAGAAAACCCGTTCCAGGTCATCTCTCACAGGTCCCCCAGAGATGCCCACACCACAGGGACCTACAGCTGATTTCAGCTGAGAAGCAGGTAGTAGCAGAATAAGTCGTTTACACAATAATGTTATGTGTATAATTAGCAACTGTCCCAGGTAATGAATCTCAAAAATCAGCTCTCCAAGGCCACCACGTGTATTTAAGTTTTGTGCTTTTGGCAATAACATTCCTTAGTTGACATTACTAACAAACCAATTGAGCTTGAACAGTCTTGTAGAGATTGTTTCTATTTATAAAAGGATACACATGTGGCATACTTGGACAAACAAGGGCAGTATTTAAATTAGCATATTGAAAAGGACTTTAGACAAAAAAAATAAAACTTACTTGTACATTCTCATACAAAGGCTGAGAGGCCCACCCTGATCTAATTGAGACACTCTCATTCCTATTTCCATATGACCTTAATCTCTGCTTCTTAGGAAAAATAGAAAGGAGGTTGCTACTGGCATAAATCACACACTGACTACAGCTGTAGCCATGTACAGCAATAACTTCCATTCCAGTAGCTCTTCTGCCTTTTTCAAAGTGGATCTACAGTGAGCACTGAAATGCCACTGCAGTGGCTGCAGAAAGCTCTGCATCCCCAGCTGAACATGTGTAGCCATTTACTGCCCTCAACAAACATGATTATCCCTTTTACTTTCTCAAACTACAGGAAGAAAAAAATATTTCCACTGATAATAAATATCAGGTTTTTTCCTAAAGGAATGAATTTTAATAGCTTTCAGAAAAGTTATGTATTGCCAGCTTTGCTGTTGGAAGCAAAGATCACTGCCCTTAGAAGCAAATATCATAAAATCAACTAGCTAAAAGCAGTAAAACTGAGGCTTCTTAAAGCATTAAAAAAAAAAAAAAGAGGCGTTTAAAAAAATAAAAAAAAAAAAAAAAAAAAAAAAAGCAAGCCAAAAACTTTTCACACTTCAGTCAAATATATTTTCCTGTTGAGACTGCCTGTCTTATCTAGAATGACAAGTTTGTCAAGATTCTATTTCCAAAAATTTTATAGCAAGATGGAATTGCCACGGCTTAAAAGGACATTTCTTTGTCATAACCAAAGTAAATATTTTTCAGAAGCTTACAGACATGACAGCTGAGATGACTCAGGTCAACCAGGCAAGCATTACCTCTTTTGGATTGCAGGTAGAGTAGACAGGAAAAGCATGCCATTAAAAATGCATTTAACATGGAAAACGTTAAGGTATCTCAGGAGGCCAAACTGCACTGCTTGAAATCAGTATGTGACTACAAAGTCAGTTTTAAAATTCACCTGATTAAACTGAAGCACACATTTTTGCACATTCTTTTTCCCCTGTATAGTGTCACCTGCATGGCTGTCAGTGAAGCTGCACCCTAACAGTTCCAGTGATTTCTTGATTTGGCATATGGAAAGCAAAAAAATAAAAGAAAAATCAGAAATACATTAATATTCCAAGTAGAGAAGAATGGTGTGGAAAGAACGTTCAAGGAGGGGAGAATTCGTTCTGTTTCATAATTAGTATTACCACTATCAAATGGACCCCTAGCATGGCTAGAAACAGACAAGGTAGAGGAGCTTTGTGCTCCAAAGTTTTCAGAATGCCAAGGATATCTGATATGACCACCTGGTTAGGATGGGGGGAAGTGGATTTGTGGAGTGGTAGTGTTTCCATGTGCTCTCATACAGACCACAGCACACCTGGAACTTCTGGCATCACACAGCACGGGCAACTGCCACCAGAGCTCTCCCAAATCCACAAGCAGCCTTCAGCAAGTTACTGGGCAGAAGCCAAACCATAAGAAGGATGTAAGACCACACTCTTAAGGCAGAATTCATGCTGTCCAGCAGCATATCAAGATAAAACAATCTGAGCTACAATTTTATCTTTATTTTCTTTATTGTGCATCTATTTCTCAGCATTCAGTTCTATTTCCTCTAGGCTAGTATAAAACACACCTGTGTTACAGATGAAGCTCCATAACATCTGCAATATACATTTCAAATCACATTTTATCATTTGATCTAACTGAAATCAGAACACTGAACTGGCAAAAGTGAACATCTGCACATTTGGAACTAAATACTTTAGGCAAGGAAAACGTCTTTGGATACAAATCAAATTCACTAAAGTAAAGATGATCTTCTATTAGCTTGGCCTTTGCTAGTGACTAAACAAACCCAAGTGAAAACAGCAGACTGTATTTTTCCCTTTGTGAATATATGCAATTCATGAGAGGAGAAGATCTAACAAACAGTTCAAGAACTCTAGGTACACATATCACTATATTTTCATTAACTACCACCCAGGATGGTTATGATAGTTTTAAACTTCAAAGTGCTATCACCTGTTTATTTTAAGGCTGTTCCAGTGCAGGATCAGATACTGCAGGAAGGGGGTTATGCTTATGATTTAAGGAGTGTACCATCACTGTATCATAAGTGCATCTGGATTCATGTATATCTAACTACAGAAATGCTGAGTCTTTCTAGTTGATGAAATGCAGTAACATGATATACAAATGTAGAGGGAGCACCAATTTTTCTTTAAACATTCACTAATCAAAGCCAAGCTTTCCTCTCTGGTAAGGTAAATCCAGCAGCCCTGCTATGGAGCACAATCCACCAGCCATTCTTCCTCCTTCTGCCATCTGAACAGCACAGGTTTAGGCTATTTCTCTATTTTCTTCCCATCCCTACTGCGACTTCAACTCCAGTTGCTCTTCTACACCAATGTATCACTCCTCAATTGTTTCCTGAAGGTTATTGGTGTTAGACTCCCTGTGCCACAGACTGCATTAGAGTGCCAATTGCAGATATCTGTGGTGTATATCTATGATTATTTCCCATTATGACTCTTAAGAACAAAGTTTTCGGCATTTTCAGTACTGACTGAATGAGTTTTCACCTTATTTTTGCCTTCACTTCACTCAGAAAATTACCCATTTTGTGATCCCATTTAAAGAAATAATTTACAGCAGTGTTACTACCATTATATCAAAGAAGTAGTGGCACCTAGACCTTTCTTATGAATTACATGTTTCTACAGTATTTCAAAGATGCTCAAGAGGCTGCATGCTACAGAAAATAGTCTGAAAATGGGTATTTCATAAGAAACTTCAGGCCTACAATATTTAGTGAGAGAATGATGAGCTTTTTTCCCCTCAAAACCATATGCTTTCAGCTGGCTGTGTAATCTCCAGACACAGGCACTGCAGCTGCTGAAGTTACCTCAGAAGTTCTCAGCACCAACACCTACAGTAAGTAGCCAGTTTAAGCAAGTGAAGAGAATTATTAGCTCCAGAATAATTACAGAATCATTTAGGTTGGAAAAGCCCTTTTAGATCACTGATTCCAACTGTTCACAGGTGACATTCTGCTTGCTGACAATTAAGCTGCATTCTCTGCTAACATTGAAGTTGCACAAGCTAAAATAAGGTGGCAAGTTCTTGAAACTCAGGGTCTTTGAATGAATGCAATTAGGTTTACATTACACCACTTGGTAGTCCAAGGCTTAAGAGCCCAGAGTTCACTGAGATAGCTTAAATTGTTACCTCTAACAAAAAGTCTTATGAGAAATATGAAGAAAAAATGATTTTGTTAAAAGTAAGTTCAGGTTGGCTAAAACTGAATCACTGGATTTGCCCTATGTTAAGAAGAATTAGTTCTGCCTTCCTTACAATGTTTGATTTGCTCATATAAGTAAATTAACTTAATCATTCTATACAACATTGATATGTTCCTTCATAATGCTTAGAGTTAATGCTTATTTACTCTCCCACTGTGACAAATTAGACCACCTACTCAGACACTGTATTTATTACTGAAGGAACACACATGGAGTGCTAAAACCCTGCGATAATACAACTCCAATATTTAGTTGCCTTTCCAGGCAATAATCTTGATAGCTAAATAGTTTAGTTCCCCCTCATAAAACTAGAAGAAATATAGCAGTGATACAGTGAATCCTAAATGTTTAGCTGAGGAAAAAAAATAAAGGAGAATCTAAAATGGAATTTTCCTAAAGTGTAACAGTACCACTGCTCAGCACCATGATGAACTAATAGCGGACACTGTGTATTTCAAACACTCTTTATGTGTTGCTCTTTAGCAAAGGTGTTTGGAAAAAAACCTAAAAATAAAGACCACATTGCTAAAAAGCTAATCCTGGCTTTCAAGTTCAAAGAGCTTTTCATCTAGCAGAAGACACTCATAATGTGTGGCATGAGACCACAAACATGTCCAGGGAAAATGCCAAGTCAGAGGCTGTTTTCATACATGTTACTCACAAATGTTTCCAGTGCCCTAAAAAGCTTATTTTTTCTATTCAGTAAGTGGCTTAAAATTAGTTATTATTCAATTTTTCCACATATATTATTCTCTATTATTCAATTCCACTGCATTGAAGTTGCACCCAAAACTTGATACGAACCCCATCCATCATGAGTTTCATGTATTTATACACAGGTTACTTCATTAACAGACACAGCAGCCTTAGAACTTAATGACACAGATAAGTAATTAATAAACACACATGCAAATCTTCATCTGATTAAGTTCTTGTGCTATGACAAGCAAGCATGGATTGTATCAAAACACTGCTAAAATTGCTAAAACAATTTTAGGCCAGTGTTCCAACTGCTGCATATCAGAGTTCTGTCAAACATCAAACGAGTTGTACAAATCAACACACCTGAAAATTCAAGTCTATCTCAGCCTTTAATAACATATCACAACAAAAAGATCTTCAGGAGACAAAACATTGTCTGTGGAAAAAGATAAAAAATGGAAATGCTCAGGAAAGGGGAAAAAACCCACTGCCACACAAAAGAAACTAATCTCATGCATATGGCTTGCTTTGATTCCACAACAAAGATAGATTTTACTAAAACTGCTCAGCATGAAAAACAACACCAATCCCATACAAATTCATCTGAGTATTTTTGAATGGACAGGATTTCAGATTCTGCCTGACAACAGTTGCTCAATTATGTGTTACTTTTATTACACACAAGACTTGGCAGCAGCAGAGAACGTATGTCTGGGACAATCCTCGAAAAATTTACTAACACTTCAAGATACACAGGCCAAGTTACAATATGGAGAGATCCTTAAAATACTTCATTTTGCATGTAATTATTCACTGATAACAGAGGGAGCAGAGAGAAGCTTCAGATTCAGTAATAGATTAAAGGCAATTGCTCTTCTGTACAAATTGTAAAACTAACATCTCAGTTGATGTCCTGCTGCCAAAAGGATGTTTCAACAACAACTGTGTTACCAGGAAAGTCTTACATCACTAAGCAATTTGCAGCTCTACACTGGAAGTATCATATGAAAACAAACATACAGCTTCCAAAACAGCCTGAGCATATATCCATTCCTCAAGCAGCCGGAAAAATAAATGCTGGCATTAAGGCCCCCTTTTTTTTTTTACCATTTAATATTCACCGCTCCAGTGTCAAGCAAGTTCATCACAAAAGCCAACTTCTGTCCTGTGTTTGCCTGTAAGCACCAAACTAAAATTAGATGCCCAAATGATGAATGATAGGCTGATACTTGTACTAGCTCGTAAGACCTGACCAGTTTTGAAACACTGTAATATCCTGAAAGGATTTATCCATACTTCTTATCAAATGCACTGAAAACAAGCAAGGAAAGAATCAACGCACATTAAGTCAAGAGCAAAACTCAGTGTCAAAATCTGTTCCGATTTAAGAAACTGTTAGACAAAACATTTACATTTTATTCTGAAATCCTACATTGAGATTATCATACCAGTGATGAGCATTTTGAAACATCGAGAATCATATCACAGCCAAACCACAAAAGATAATGACACAGACACATACTCCCACTCTTACAGAGCCTTCTGCTTCCAACAGCTTCACTGAGCTCGGTTAAAAAATAGCAACAGCAAAACAAGGAAAACAGGGTTCCAAAATAAGCGAAACAATAACTCTTAATATTCAATAGCCATGTTTTCACCTTCCCAAAGACAGCTCAGTCAAAGCTCCTTTCAGAGCACAGTTCTGTAGCATCTCTGGAAACACGGACACCTCTGCAAGGAGAGTGCTGCTACCCCCGCACAGGAAAGGTTAGCGAGCTACAGAACTCGAGTATGGAAACAGCCGAAGCACTACAGCACTCACATATTAATATAACTACAGGAGAGCTGCAAGCCGACAGCCACAGCTCCATTCTGCATTTAAGGGACAAGGGAATGAGAGAAGAAGAAACACAGAGGGGAAAAGTTTCCTCATCTTTCCTTCAAGGAAATGTAAATTTGTTCATTAGCTCCTCAAGCTTTCAGGAACAGTTACATAAAAATATGTAAAATCGGTAATGCTTCGAATAGATTCCTTCCACTTCAAAAGGCTGTGCCGGATAAGCCCTGAGACACGCGAGAGAGACTGTCGGGAGAGGCCAGCTCTCCCTCCTGGAGCCAGAGACTTCGGCCAGCTGAGACACAGGCTGGATCCACGCCTGTCGGCAGCGGGGCGGCAGGGCTGCATTTCTCTCCCGTACACCAGCCCTGCACAGATGGGCAGAGGGGCTGCAGGGCTCTGGCATCTCTGATGCACCCAGCCGGCAGCTGCGGGAGGCTGATGAGGTTTTACGTGCCATGAAATGGTGGATCTGACTGTCAGGCACATTTTATGATAGCGAGAGATCGTGAGCCTCTGCAAAGCAAAGCCGGGCAGGGATAGCAGGAGGCAGGCGGGGAGCAGGACCAGCAGCGGCAGGGCCTGGAGGACTGTCAAGCCCAGCCGCCTCCTCCCGCCGGGCCGGGCGGCCCCAGCCCGGGCCCCCCCTCCGCCAGAGCGGTACTTACGTGAAAACAAAAAATAAAGTAGTCGAACCCACTAATAAGGCAGCTGCTGTGGAGACTGGGATGTATTTCGTAGGTTTAAACCTCTTTCCAGTGCTGCTGGGCATCCTGTAGTTTACACATCACTATGTAAATCCAACCCGAGAGGAGGGAGCCGGGAGGATGCGGGTCCCTCCGGCGCGGGGAGAGTGGGACCCGGGCGGCTGGGAGGGACGGGAGAGGGACGGGAGCAGCTGACCTCCAGCACAGGAAATCCCACCCACACCGCCCAGCCCACTCGGCTGATGTCAACCAGCCCCTTAAGGTAGCGCTGCGGGGAGATGGGAGCGGGGCGCGCAGCCAGCGCAGCACCGCGGAAGGGCGGCCGAGCTACGGCTGCTCGGGCCGCCCGCGGCGGGGCAGCCCAATTCTATCCTTTCTACAAGACATGCCCCCCCCTACCCCTCCCGAAAAGAAAAATGGCAATGCATTGAGCTCCACAGGGCGCTGTGTGGGACGCCGAAGCTGCTGTAGCAGCTCCCTGAACAGCGGGGCTCTGGAGGGGGCTGCGGACGCGGCACCGCCGCAGCACCCGCGGAGCGCTGCGGGGTCCGCGCAGGGAGCGGCTCCGAGCGGGGCCCTGCAGGACACGGCCAGCTGCAAGCGAATCCTGCCGTGCTCGTTTAGGGCATAAACTCTGCTTTTCATTCTGTTACACCCAGAGTCACAGTGTTAAGGGAAACAAACAACTCTGCCAAATTTAGCTGATTCCAAGATCCATAACTGAAATTACACTATCCTCTGTTCTTTTAAAATCTATCCATTAGCATCAGGAGGCAGACAGAAGAGGTAATTTAAGGTAACAACGGAAAGTTCACCGAATCAGCTTTCCCAAAAGCAGTGTGAGAATGGCTCCTCTGTTCACACTCGGGGGCACCACCCAGCAAGCTCGCCTGTCTCGAGGAAACCCTCCGATGGGAAGAAGGGTTCAAGGCCACCTGAAAGTTTAGAAATCAAGACCAGGAGCTGCATACATCCTACTCCCTCCCTCCTGCTTTCTTTCTCAGCTAATCCCTCTTCTGCAGCTGCCAACATGCAGATAAAGTAACCCCTGCCTAACACAAAAGGCACATTGGCAGCATCTGCTAGGTGTTGTTAAAAGCAAGCTTGCCCTAGAAGGCATATACTGCAGTGCTGTTCAGAAAGGACATTTATAATTTCTCATTTTAAGAGACTTGATTAGTTCCACAATCCTAGAAGTCTTAAGAACAGAATAAGCAAAACCCAACCAAAAATCTGTAAAGGTCCTCAACTTTGCAGTTTGCAAAAAAATTCCCCCACAACCACAAACCAAAGAAAAACCCAAATTTTGAGCATCAGCTTTAACAAAAGAAAAGCCAGCACATTCCAGCCTGAGGATATATGGCTACGTGAAACCTCAGCTTTTGCTAGCAACTGCCCTGCTTCACAAAAACAAACAAACAAAACAAACAAACAAAAATCTTATTCAAAAGGGACTAAAGCCACAAAGCAACTTAAAATCATCTCCAGACCTAGATTTTTAAGGAACAGGAATGAAAACATCTACCTAAAGTTAGTTATTTTTGCATGCTTGGGGAACTCAATATTTCCTATGCTTCACTACTCCTTGTCATGCCAGTTTATTGGAATTATTCTCAAACCTTTGTAACTAATTGAAAGGTCAACACTTTTACTTAGAACCCAGCTCTGCATACAAAGCTGAAAGGCTGCAGGTGCAGCTACATGAGCATGTTAAATCAGATCAAAGGCACACCTGGGAAGCAAATCTCCCCATCACCTTCACTTACCAGGTCTGATGTGTATTGCTGAGTGGCCTCCAAGGAACCAACTGGGCCCCTGTTCAACCACACTGGTCTGGAAGATCCGTTTCAGGAGCATACCTAATGGTCTGGGCCACAAGTTAGTTTAGCAACACTTACTTGACAAAAGCAGAGACTTCATTGCTTACATCAGTCTAATCATCTTCTTCCTTCCCACTCAAGCTACAGTCTGGGTGAAGAATTTAAGTTGCAAACAGAACTCTGAATAATATTCCAGTGATATTTTTATTTTAATCTAGAAAATGTTATCCTAAGCAGCATTATAGACTGTTTTTGAAGTTTGGTGAGCATCCTGTAATGGACAGTATGAGATTTACTCAAATGCATTTCTTAGGTCTTGAAAAATAGTAAACAAGTAAACAAGTTTTCTCCCAAGTGACAGTCATATCTGCATTTTTAGCAAGTTTCCTTTCTAGGTGAGCCACAAAAGCATCCTGTCAAGTTTCTAGCATCTTTCTAGAAGCAATAGGTACAAGTTCATTTTAAGATATATATCTAGAGTTTGATGATTTATTTAAATTTCATTATTTTTAAATAATGAAAGACTAAGCCTTTCTGGGACAGTAACATTCCCTCATGTGAATTTGTGGAGTTATTCTTAAGGAGACTGTGCCTCCTCTGCACCTCATTATTTTCAATTGTATTTTCCCCTAAGGATTTTTTCCTCTCTAGAAAGTCTGCTTCTCAAAGACAGCTTTGCAAGTGGGGAGGATTCAGCGCTTCTGCTCATTCCACTCTTCAGAATGGTTTTCCCTTCATCACTCTGACACACTGATGCTGATCCAATCTTACTGTATCAGCCCCTATTTGCTGGGCCAATCTTTCAAGCCATTCCTGTTCTGAAAGGAGGCTCTCAGCAACAAGCAACTTTGGCTTTTTTAAATATCTCAATCACGAAACACTTCTATAGAGGGAGACTAAAGATAACTGAGTTATCAGGACACAAAGAATTTTACCTTTCATAGCAACAAGAAGAGGTGCATCTCCAACCTAAACTGATCTTAAACATCGCAGTGCCAGCCTGGTTTGGGCTGCACAATCATCTTATGGATCATGACACCTGTGCTGTGCAGTCATGCAGACCCAGCACTTCCAAAAGAAGGCTGAGACATTCCATGTTACAAGGCTACAGTGTTATGCTGAATTGGGCTTTGGGATTACTTTTCTTCTGGTGCACATTGTAGATTACCTATCAGAAAGCAGTAATTTTCTGTAATTTTGTGTCCAACAATTCCCACAGCTCACCTCATTTCCTTCCCACTAACACTCCAGTTCTCAAGAACACTGTGTTTTCAAGCCAGCACAAAGCACTGCTGAGCAACACTCAATCTTGTTATTACAAGCCAAGTATATTTAAAGCAGTCAGATGACTTTACCTGTCAAACACTAAGGATGGCTGAGGAGGACTTGACTAAAGCGGAACAGGCATGTCTCAGATTTGCTCTCCTGGAACACCTTTATTTCAAGGACTGCAGTTTCTGGATTCACACTACCTTATTAGCATGCCAGAAGCTTTTGGCAGCACTGAGGTAAACAGCAATGGCAGCATGAGTTAGGGAAAGATTTAATGACAAAGAACAAACAAAGCTACAAAGAACAATCTAAAAATAATCTGGCAGAGCATGGCTAGTAATTGCATGTCTTCTTGCAAGACTTTACTCTGAGGTTTTACCCCAAAAAAGGAAGGGCCAACCACAGAAGCTGTGTTGGAGCCACATGGCAGGGTACCCCTCTCAGAGCTTGGTAAGATGAAAGGAAACTTACAACAGAGCAAGAATCAAGAAAGCCTGAAAGCCATGCAATTTTCATATCAAGTCACAGCACTCATTTTAGCTGGAAATCTTAGTTACGTGATTAAGAAAATTCTTTTATTTTGCACACTTGAAAGTACTGAGTATCCCTGGAATATTTTATTGGTCACTTGCAAGTTAGCTCCTAGCTCAAATTTGCTGTTGCCATTGAACAGTGACCACAATAAATACTTTTCTTACTGCATTTTCTTACTACAACAAATGTTGCCAGCCCATGTAGTACTGATGATCTGCAAACTGTTCAGGGTCATTGGGAGAACCCTCAAGGATCACCAATTCATTCTTTAATAAAAGCTGTTTTCCCCTCTAATTTACAGTGCTCAGAACAGAGACACCTGGATCATCTTGTGCTGCACAGTGCTGCCAAAAGTCCAAGCGAGGGCCAGACAGTTCTGGGTACAAGCCAGGCCTACTAAGTTACCCACTGGAACTTTAATATGACAATTTTCATTTAGTTGTTCATTTTTTACCAGATAAATCAAGAAATTATTGCCTAATAATGACTTCTAAGTAGCCTTAACAGATTTATGAGTTTTCTAGATGATTCGAATAGATATTTTTCCTGGGATGGCATTTGCTCAGAACAGATCTGGTGTATTTCCCAACAGCAGTGATGGAGCATGTCAAGTTGCATTTACTATGAGACTTTGGTAACTCTGCAGATTGATTCTGAAATGATCCCCACAGAAAAACTACTTACATCAGAATGAGGTAGGCCTCCAAGCAGTTTAAAAGATTCACTAACCATTCTGTTTAAAACTGTTAGTAAAGTGCAATTCTCTTCCTCTAAATGAAATATCACTCTAAATGATGCTGCTGAAACTCTGCAAGCCAACAGTATTCATAAACCAGCAAACAATGTTAAAACTGATAAGCACTATTTGTATGAAGCAATGTAATTTTAATTATACCTGTTAGAATAGTCTTGAGAAATATCCTTCAAGCATACAAAATATTCAGTCATTTTAATGTCCAATCCATCTTTGTTGATTTTTACAATAGCTGTAATTGCTTTTAAGGAAAAAAAAGCATTAGAAAATGATGAAACTTAAACTACTTGAAATGAGGCCAGCCAGCTCAACATGAAAAGGCAAGAGCTCATGGCATTAATAGCTTCTCTCTTAGGTTTTAAGTAAATTACACATCTTGATACAACAGTTCATATCTACAATACAGTGAATCAGCTGATGTAAATTTGTAGAGTCAAGACTGATGAACAATGAGCTGGACTTTCCCAGTTTGAAAGCTGGAAACATGTTTAAGACTGTAAAGCTGATGAAATACTTGCAGTTGTCAGACACCTTCCACAAAATAAAAGAAATTTGCTGTATGTAACATCTAATCCAGATTTGTGCTGGCACTTTCTTTGTACTTAAAACATTATATTGCTATAACAGAAAATACACCCCACAAACATTACTTGCACCATTTATACTTAAAAAAGGCACATTTCTACAAATGTAATTTATTTATGGATCTGATGTAGGTTGCATTTGCACTAGACTACAGCAAACTAGTTTGACAAGCCTTACAAATACGAAGGAGTCTTAAGTCAGTGGTTGGTGTCTAATGTGACTTAAGTGGACAAAGATATTCCATACCTAAATTTGCATATTATAAAAATATAGCGGTCACAAAATCTGATGCATTGCTGTAGATACTAACACTACTCAGCTCTTAAATATTAGGAAGATTTTTGCTCCTGTGCTTGTCAGTTTTTCCCAACCTCAAGATTTATATCCTTATTCTTACTTGCACAAGCTGCTTACTTGAGAAGCACCTTGTTTTCATACAAGCTAGAGTCTGAGAAATCACTTACGTGTAGAATCCACTCTACAGCTCACTACTTCAAACTTTCTTCCTCAAGCAAAATAAATCTGATCTGGTGCAGTTAAGTTTTCCTTAGCTCCTTAGTCTGAAAACGATACATTGTTAAAGATTTAGTTAAGGTTGGTAAAAAACTGGTAGCTCTTCTTTCTATTTTAAAGAGTAATTCTAGCTAAATCTAATTAGGAAGACCTTTAAAGTAGACCTTAAATAAACCATCATAAAATAAAATCCTTTATACACACCTCACGTCACTGAACTAGTGGAAGTTTACACATGACCTCAGCAATGTAAAAACACTTTGAGATTAGTTTGGCTAATCAAAACATTGGCTTGCCATGGACACCTCAGAAAATACAGCTTGCTAGAAACAACCTAGAGCAGCCAGGACAGATGGGTGTCCTGTGAACAGGAGGGCATAAATAAAGACAGCAATGGGAAGTTAACTGGAGAGGTTTGGGGTTGCTTGAATAATCACTCACTCTTTAAGGACTTGGCACTGAAAGCCAATAACAATTTGTACAGATTAAAACCCAGTAGGGCAGCTTATAATGTAATCTCCACCATTGTCTCCATTTCTACATAAATAGGTGCAATTTAATATTACTAAGGTGTCAAGCTGAGTTTTCTGAACCCTGATTCAGAGTCTTTTCTTCAGAGAAAGGTTTCTAGTAACATCAAAGATTTTCACTGAGTTATGTGAAGGAATGCACTGAGATGGAGCAGCACAAGGCCCAGCATTGCTGCGGGATGTCGGAGTTCAGCACAACTCATCGTGAGCCGCACAAAGCATCCACCAGAGGACACAACACTCAAAGTGGTAACACTTAGCAGCAAAATCTAAATAACTGCTCAGACTCCTATTTTTTCCCTTTACATACAGGTATTCCTCAAGTATGTTGCATCAAAATTAAGAATTTACAACATTCTCTTATCTGCATAGTGTTGAGAAGAATTTTAATTTTCTGAGGTTTTGGTATCACTGAGGACTTGTATTTGATACAAGCTACCTTATTATACAGGGGGAAAAAATTGACATTTACTGTTAAAAAACAACAAATTGGGAATGTTTGCAATTCGTGAACGAGACATTTAGTGTTACTAATACAAACTTATTCCTGGAGAAAAACGCCCCAACAGATTAGTGTAGTCTTCAAAATAATTAACAGGGGATCTAGAGAGAACTAATTTGAATTAATTTCTATAATAAGTAGACTTCTTTAAGACTTGAACTTGCTGTTAAGAAGATACTGTTTTGATGCTTATCAAAATATTTAACAATCTTTAAGTTGAATTCATCACTCAGGAGTCCTCAGACAGTCATCCATTCAGCACATACACACAAAACCATTTGTACCACCAAAGACTGGATCACTAAGCCTGGCTATATAACATCTTTCTAAACCTGAAGCAAGCAGAAAATGTGTATGAATTGCAAACTTTAGCACCCAACAATGCTTTATTAACCCTGTTGTATCTTCCTTCTTTATAAAAAATGGATTAGGACTTTTTAAAATTCTTCACTTGGCAGTCTACTTTATCTATAGGCGAGCTAAATTATTAGAATGACTTGCACAAAAAAACAAGCTTTATTTCACTGAGGTAACTTGAAAAATACTTACTGCTTTTTAATGTGCAGAACAGCTAAAGTGACCAGAACATTGAATGACCATCCTTTAGAGGACTAAAATATTCTTCAGCCAAATGTTACTCAGAGAAATTATTTTACTGAGTGGTCTCTCTTAACTTTGCTCTTTGAAACTGAAGACTTGCAAGGATGGTTGCGATCCATGAACTGTAAACACAGATCAGTTAACCTAAACAATGGAAACGTCTTGAAGTCATTTAAGCACACTGAAGTAGGAGGGGAAGAAGAGAGGGTAATAACATTAGGCAGATTCATCAATAACTAATATTAAGACAAATTAAGTCATTCAGTTGCTGCCCTCCCTTTTTGTACAATATCCGACAGTGAAATGCAACTCACCCATTTTGCTGCCTTCATCATTTTCCCCCTGCAGACTAAAAATGCATTCCCAGTAAGAGTTCTCAAAATAAAAAGCAAATCCTTTAAATGAAAATTTAAGTTTATTTTGAAATTTTTAAGTAATTTCTATCAATTTAGACACAGTTTGACATTATCAGATCATTTACAGTGATTCATGGATAAAGATTTGGCTTTTACATTCAAATGTTAAATACTTCCAAAATAGCTTTGTCTTGTTACTTCCAAACCAGAAACACTAAAGAGCATTTTATTTTGCCTTTCAACCATCTTTGTTAATTAACAGACTTTTGATATCTGCTGTAGTTGAAGGGGAACGTGCAAAACACCAAAGGAATTATTTTGTTTGAATGAAGTGAGTACCTTAATTACAGTTCCAGATTTAACACTCATTCACTGTAGCATCAAAAGGCAGTGCTAAGAAGATGTGATTTATTTTTAAAATATATATGTTCCTCAGGTAGACTGTAGAACCTGACTGAGTTAAAAGCCTCTTTATGAAGACAAAAAGGTCTTGCTATCCCATGTTAACATCATCCAGTCTCACAGTTTAGCAAGCTTTGTCCAGTTTTCCTAATTATTTTGGAAACTATTATAAATTTCATCTCTATTCCTATCACAATCCTTGTATTAGTGTTTAATAACAAAATTCAATTTATCTATGAGACTTAATTGTGCTGATTTTATTGCTTACTATAGTTTATTTTCTTACTCTCTAACACTAATTAGAAATCGGAGAAACAAAAAAACATTTGCAGGGAAGAGATTTGACCAATTTGCCCATTCTGGCAAGGACGGTGTCCCTCAAGCATGCGCACCATAATTAACTGTTCCAAAGTGAATTCCAGCCTGCTGCTCTCTATGAAGGACAGCCTCCCTACCAAACATCTGAGAAGTTCAAAACTCCTCCAGTTTCCAAAAACATGAGCTCCAAAGCCCTGGGAAAAAAGCATATACATTTTAGATGCATACTACAACAATATGCTGGCAAGGGGAACCTCACAGGAAGGTACTCAAGCAGCTCTGATTCCTTTGCACACACCTCAGCATAACAGGCTGCTGCCTGCAGTCAGCAAGCAGCATCATGGAAGATCTGGGACAACAGCAGGAGCTTTCTGCTAGAATCAAGCCTTTGTACTATTAAAATTTGGGGCAGGGAGGGAAGCACAGATTTCATTTTGCAAGAGGAAAATGCTTCTCAAATATGACACAATAAATTTTGTCCCCCACCTTTATTTTCACTGTCTGATGGATCATCAGCAGCAGTGTGCCAGGAATGCTCTTATTGCCTGATTCCAGAAGTCAGCTGCAGTGCAAGAAGCACAGGCACATTCCCTGCTCAGGTACACACAGCAGCAGGTGTAAAAGGTCTGTTAGATTACAATTTAGAAGCCATATAAGAAACACAAATGCAATCCTAATCTTCCCTGCTGACAAAGTCTATTAACCTACTTAATCCACAGGAATGATGATATGTAGCTCAATTAAACAAGTGTATTCATAAGCCTTTACAGTATACAGAAAACTCAGTTCTGTCCCCTGATGCTGTTTTCAAGTTTGTTTTATTCACTCTTTTGGATGACTGTAAATAAGTGTTTCCACTATGGAAAAGAAAAGTTAGCACAGTACATTTTCAGGACTGGGGAATGAATTTTTCTGAAGACACCTTCCAAAGGGCAAAAGCCTAGAAAAAACAATGTGAATGTTGAATTCAGTTCCATATAGTCCCTTGTAAAAAATAAAAAAAATAAAAAAAAAAAAAAAAAAAAAAAAAAAAAAAAAAAAAAAAAAAAAAAAAAAAAAAAAAAAAAAAAAAAAAAAAAAAAAAAAAAACAAAAAACAAAAAAAAGGAGGAAAAAAAAAGAAAAAAGTAAAAGAAAAACTGCAAGGCCCAGGATGATTTTATTGCTTTTCTTCAGTGTTTTCCTTGGTCTCTTTCTTCTCAGATTCTTTGCTCTCTTCCTTTACAGAAAGCTCTTCTAGTTTTTCAGCAACTTTATCAGGACTATCATTTTTGTCTGTGCCTGCTAAAAGATTGGTTAGGAAAAGTATTAGATAGAAGCAGTAATGGATTTTCCTGTTGGAAAGAATAAAGTACAGGGTGAAGGGGGTGGGGAGAGACAGCTGGTATTGGACAAAAATAAAGATATTCTTCACTGACCACTGGAGTGACTCATTCCATTTCTCTTCCTCTGGTAATTACTTCAGATGTCAGAATTCAAGAAACACCACTCATATACATTAATCACTACACAAGGGCTTAATCACAGGGACTGAGGAATGTGTGATATCTGGCCAGCTGTGCTGCTACCAATAAATATCTAGACAAGCCCTTAGTTTCTTGGCATCTTAACAAAAAAAAAAAAAAAGCCAAGTGAAGTTCCCCAGTTTGAAATAGGGGCATAGGAATTCCTATGACTGGAAAACTCCAATCTAAATACCTTGAAGAATGCTGACTGCAGACCACTGGTAGTCTGTACTTAAAGATAGAAATGTTTATTTTATTTACATGGTGACATACCTCATCACAAAGGCAATTCTAAAGGGAGGTGCAATAAATAATCTGTTAGAGACTTGCGAACAACCTCACACACACTAACAACTATAAAAAACATTAAATATTATACTTGCATTTGTGAAATTTGGGAAAAGGACCTGGAAGGAAGAAAGAGCACTGTGGTTGCAGTGTTCACAGTTCATTTGTTTACCATAAGCCACAAATATTTCCTTGACAGCCTTTCCAAAGCAGCCATGTCCCAACAGCAACTGTAACAGCCTTCCACAGGAAAGAAGGCCATCGTCACTCCTGTGAGCTCTTACTCTCGCAGACAGAAAAGCACCTGAACTGAAGGCTGCAGTTCAGCACAGAGTGAGTCTGCTGGAACACAACACTCCAGGGTACTGTAACCACTCACACAGCTCAGAAATGTGGCACCAAGTACACTGAGACTACCTTACCTTTCTTTGCTGTCTTGCCTACTTCGTTCCTGCATTCTTCAAATTTTGCCTTGAATTTCTGTGCATCTGTTTCAGTGAAGATAAAACATTTTTTCCATTATTTTTACTGCCTCACAACATTGAATACTTCTAATCTTGAAGAAAGATATCCCAGGGGAAGCTTTGTGTAAACAAAATTTGTAGGGACTTATGAAGTAATCTAGTAAATCATACAAGATGCAAAATTCTTCAATCACATCTTTGTGCAAAAACAATTCATCTTCTTCAGCAAGTTTACTAAAGCAGCTTATTTTGCAAAATATTCAAAATGTAATGCCAGCAGGAGCTGTTTTGTAGTTATTGCAACTCCCAGCTGTCTGTAGCCTAAAGGAATAGGAATATAATGTCAGAGACTGCTAATACAACTATTTGCATGCAAAAGACTGAAGATTAGCTTTGAACTGCTATCCTAGCCAGCTATGTTACACCTTAAGAGTCCTGCACAACCTGACTATACCTGGGGGTTCTTAGCATCAGCAAAGGAAGGTAATGCCTGTTTCACCAGTACAGCATTCATACTCTGTACCCAAGGAGTATTCCTCACAATATGGAGCCAACAATGCATAATCTTCACTACATTCTGGTCTAAGCCACCACTTGATTTAACAACCATTCCAAGCAGCTGATCAAACTCCCAATAATGTCTCTACACAAGTAATACAAGCAATAAGGGACTGGGCAAGGAGATCCTGACACCAGAATGACCAAAGTGGTCAGGCTAGTACCAACTGGCCTGGTATCCCAGGCTGGTCTGGCTGACCACAGGAGGTCACTGTTGTCCCACAAGAATTCTGAAGGCACTTTGTAACTAGCCCAGGAAGTGTTTGTATCGATTCCTTTCCAAGCATCTCAAACAGGAGAGACACCTGAAGGACAAACTTGTATCTGTTCCCCTGTCATCTGCTTAGTCAGTACTGCAAAGGGCAAACAGGAAGAAAGGACTACTCCCTTAAGACAGAGCATTCAATAAGCTGAACAGCCTCTACCAGAAAGAGGGGAAGACTTTTCAGACATGAGCAAATAGTTACCCCTTCATTTCCTGCTTGATTATGAAGCAAGCACTAAGCAGATGGACAAGAAAGGTTTATTTGGCTAAACAAAATGACATTGGAGACTTAAGGCAAAGGAAAAAGGCAAGATATACTAAGTTCTTTCCTGATGTAGTCAAATCCATCAAGTTTTAAAATATACAACCACTTTATGATTCATCTAGTATGTAAGGAGAAAAGAAGGCTACCACACTAAACTTGTGTGAAGCAAGTAAAGCATTGTAAAGCAAGAAATGCAACACCTTTTCATTTTGCTTCTTTAAAAACAAACCCAAACCAACAACAAAACAAAACAACATAAACCCCCTCTGCCTCCAAACACTTCTTTGATTTAATCCCAGCTGATCCATTACTAGTTACTTTTCTGGTACTCAGTGTAGTCACTCCAGAAAAATCCATCAATTAGTATGATGGGTCTGACTTGCACTTTTCACTGAGTTCCATTAAATCAAAACAGAGAAGATACTACATACTTCATTAAAAAAAGAAAAACCAACCCAGATGTTCTGCTAATGCAGACTGACCAGAAATATCAGGTCAGGATTTCCTTGTTTCTAATGCAAAAACCTAACCTTAACTACAACTAAGCACCTGAATTACATGAAAGTAAGATATGAGTCTCTTAACTGCCTGTAGTTTTATTCTAATTGGCATTGCACTTACATGAATTGGCTTAGGATAAAATAAAGTGCCTAGGGCAGAAACAGAACAAATATTACTGCAGACCTAATTACTACACTGTTTGTCAACAGATATGGTTAAATGATTAACAGACTTTTCTCAGATAAAGAATTAATTAGCTAACACCACCATGCAGGAGTGAGATACAGCACATCTCCAAAATGGTTTAGAGCAGCATTTAGACAAGCAGGGTAACATAACAGTTTACAATCAGTGTAGGTTCAGTGCCAGTCCACTCACTCTCTGCATTTAGAAATCGGATTGCCAGAAGCTCAGGCTTGGGGCATTCATCTGCAAAGTCAGCATGTGTGTTCCAGACCCACGCCCTGTCGCTCCCAGCGTTAGGCTTCAGCTCCATTAAGGGTGTGACTGAAAGGAAAGCATTAAAAGATGTACAGAGCACAACAGCAAGTGTTTTCCACACGAGACTCCATAAATCTCAGTAACAATGGGCTGCGATGCTTATGTAAAGCACTTGACACAGAATTACTTTGGGATAAATACAAGACAGTGGTGTTTATATATTTTTACTTACGTTGTCAAATAAAATTATGCAAAAAATTATTGTCAAATAAAACTATTTTTGTATAATTATATATTACATAAATAAAACATCTTTATATAATACATAGATTATATATTATATGTATTATATAAATAATTTTAACTGACAATTTTAATTTTATTTGACAATAATAATGTGTGAGAGGATGCTGGATTCACTACTGTTAGGAAAAAAAGTTGGATTCAATTTTTGCTTAAAACAGATTATTGTGATACTAATAGATGCAGTCACTGAGCACAGCTCTGAAGCACAGGCAAATGATTTAGGAGGAAAAGGCATCCAGACAGGCAACACTCATTCTTCTTCTGCACACCAACACTACCAAAATTAACTTTAAAAAGCACTTTTCCTTCAATTAATCATCAGGTTAATTACTTCTCCCACCAGTTTAAAGCTATACTACAAGATATTACAGAATTCTGTGGTGCTGCAAAGTGTACAAAGTGTGCATTCAATCTGTTTGTTCCCTCTCAGTAAATAGGGCCCTGTCCCTCCAAGACACTGCAATTACTTCACCTGACTGACTGAAGAAGTTGAAATGTTACTTCCCACAATACCTTAAGACTTTTTACATTACAGACATGCAAAGTGTAAGCAGGGCTTTTTTTCTCCTCGGGCCCTGTCTAGTTCAGGAGAAATCTGAAGAGTCTACTCCCTTCTCTGCATTTTTAACATCTAGAGATCAAAATACATTTTGCTCCATTTAATGCTTTGCAAAAATGAAGAGAGTTCTTTTGTCTGACTGTGAGTCAGCATAAATTCAATAAACAAATCTATACGGAGAGCAGCTTTTCCAGGAAAAAAAAACCTAAACAACTTTTGACATGAATACTATAAATTCATCAATTCTGTTTTGCTATGTGCAACGTTTATTTCCCTAAAGGAAAGGTTTATTCCTGCTGGTTGGTGGCATTACTGAGGTTTGCATTAAGCTGCTTCTTATTTCAAATTAACTAAATGTAATTTAACTCCATGGAACACTATAGACTCCTCATATAAAAATCTGAGTATCACCAAAGCAAGCGAAGCATCAGCAAATGGGTCTACTTGTTGTAAGTTGTGCTGACTTTCAAGTCTGTCTTGCTCTTTCATGTTTTATTTAATTCAAAGAGGATTCTTTTTTGAATGGGGCAGCCCAACATAACACGTTCATTTCAGTTTATTTCTCAAGCACAGAAAGACAGACTCAGATTTGCTTAGCACCTCAGTCTCTGTTTTCTGATGGTTAAGGACTGGTTTTGGAAATTAAGACATTTAGCACAAAGTTGTAAATTATCACATCATGGTTTTTCTCACTCTTTTACAAAAGCAAGCCAGCATACATTAAATTCTTATTCCAAACAGTATTAAGGCCTATATGTTCTACACTCTATTAATCATTAAAATAAAGCACACATACACACACTGGAAGCAATAACATAATGCTTGCCTATCACAGCTAAATTTTAAAGTGATTTTCATTAGTCTTACAGCAGTATCAGACTCTTAAACAAAAAACCTCCAGGATCCTTCCATTAATAAAAACAACCCCTCATGGTTTTTGATGCCTGAAGCCTTGTATGAAGAGCAAGAGACAACCATACTTAAATTCTACCAGCTTGATTTAAAAAATAAGAATAAGTATAGAAATGTATAACATACTGTAATGGTTTGCACAGATTTTTAGGGTTTTATCCCTCCTCATGAGGAGGCGAATTGTTCCCTTCTCCTTGTGCTTCAGGAGTTTCACATCACCAGTTCCTCGTTCTTTCCATTCGGGAAGGTCATTCTCAGATGCAAACCGGAAGAGCTTTGCTCGCCTTGTAGAACACAAAATTTAATTAGCCTGCATGTATTAAAATACCACACCTGACCAAACAGCACAGTTCTTTTTAAAAGCCACACACAAGAAGAAAACAATTCCTTTAATAAGATCCCCTGTTCTATTTCAATATACACATTCAGAAACTGATAGGATAAATTGAAATATAATAATAAAATATTAGGAATTATGTGATAACGGAACTAAAATTCAACAGGTTCTGGACACTCTTAGGGGATGATAAACATATTTAGTGTAGGCAACCTTTTAAATTCAGGCAGCCAATTAACAGGTTTTGCTATAGCCAGAGTTCACCACACTACCTGCCAGAAACTGACCATCACTTTAGTTATTATCACAATCTGTACAAGGAGAACTCAAATCTCTCTTCCAGATGAGCAAGACTATTCTTTGATTACGTAAAAGCAGAATTTTTAAACCTATTTAAAGCAAGCACATCAGGAATCAAACTCAAAATGCTTCTTAAGCCTTTAGACTACATTTTTCTTCAGGCAGATCAAGCCATCCTGATCTGACAAATAAGCATAATCTAAGGATAAACTGTGTTGAAGACAACACACAGGAGCTGCCACAAATGCTCAATACTGTACTGCAGCTGTTGCTTTTATTTCAGTACCTTGTACATCACCTTTTACACATGGCAGCAACACCACATCTCATTTCCTTCCACCCAAGACACTTGTTTCACATTCTGTGATCACAATTTCAATAATTATTACCTGTTGTTGTCTTCTTTTATGCAAACAATGCTAAAGCCAGATTCACACTATCAGCTCCCTTCTGTGGTTCCAGACTTCATTTTCCTGGGGCAACATCAATCACCCCTCACTCAATCTCTGTCATCACAGTGCAGATCAGCCAAGTCAGCCTTCATACATAGATTGCTGCAAGTTATGCAGCTTTTTATAAACACTGCCCAGTTTAAGCCTAATGAACATTCTAACAATAAAAAGTATTCTACTCACATCTTAAAGAGTTCTTCCTCATCTTCTTCCAGAGTTTTTATTTCTTGCTCTGGAAGGGAAACTATGGGCTCAAACTGAGGATCGTGGTTAGAATCATCTGCATTTTCAGTAGAAGTATCATGCTCCTCATGTGCTTCCTGAGGAGAAAAAAAGAAAACATAAACTTGCTATGCACCCACACCCTGAAGTACTCACATCTGTGTTTAAAACACTTATGACTTTTCAGCATCTAGATCTTAGTAACTGTAATACCCCCAACAGTAAAGAAATATGATTATACCTGAAAACAAATGACTTATAAGTCAACATAGTTACACTAAGAAACAAAAAGGTGCTCATGCAGCGTTAGGTGTTTTAATCTTACCACTCATGAATTGTGCAGAGTGCTTGGCCTTGGAGCAATAGCTCTTGGTTATGGAAAAATAATTTCTTCAACAATTTTTCCTACGTAATATGTTCCGTGCTACTAAAACCCTACTATTTCTTAGTGCCTAATGGCCCATTGTTAATGGGAAAATTAGAAAAAAAACCCCACACAACATCCACCTAACCCAGCTTAAGGGATACATTGCATCCTGAGCTCATCATTCTGTCTTATGTGTTAGAATCACCCACAGTCAACACAATCACAGATATTTTGAGGCAAGCTGTAACACTCATGAAATAATTTAGGTTTCTTGCTTTAAGACTCCTCAAGGAACTTGCACTTACAGGTAGATGACCAAAATAATACTTCCTATTTAAGTTGTTTAGCAATCTGTCAAAGCATTCCTTAAGCTTAAGAATGGTTGTTACTACTGTGACTAGTAGGCAAATGATAAACATCTCCAGTAGTTCATACATATGGACTGCCAAGAAGCACTCAGCACACAAGCCTAGGAGTGAGATTCATATGCAAGTTTAACAAAGCCACAGAACAGCTATCTCTGGTCAAGGGAACTGATTTGGGTTTGGGTTTTTTTTTTTTTTTTGTTGCTGCTTGAGTAACAGAAAGGAAAAACAGTCTACACATACAAGACATTTAAATAACATTTTTACTTTTACAAATGGAAGACTCCACTCTTACAGGCTCTATTCACACTGTCCTTTACAGAGTAGCTATACACCACACGTGCATAAAACAACAGAAATAAAGCAGTCTGTTTTTACTAAGAAGTAAGGAATAGAAGAAAGAGGGGGCGAGGGAAAATTAGGTTAAAAATGGTGCAAAATAAAATCTAGTTGTATCAACAACGTCACACAAGCTATTGCCAGTTTTATGTCCCCAGTGTTCCAGCATAGAAAAAAAAAAAAAGCGAGAAAGGCATTACGTCACATCTGTTTCCAAAAAAAAACAGGAAAAGAAACGTTAGCCAAACTTTTATACATTGTATCCAGGTGTGTAAGTAGCGAATCCCGCATGGTAATTCATCATGCACATGCCTTTTTCACATGCACTCTGCGCCTGAGCAATTAATTACACAAACCATGAGAAACGCACAATTCACAGCAGCCGCATGCGAGAACGTGGATCCCGTTATCACGACACGATCCCGCCCTGCCGCGATATAAAGCACGTGGGCAACTGGTGCGGCACGAGGGGTCCGGCCAGCGGGCCGGGGAGGAGGGGGGGCGGAAAAAGGGAGAAGGAGAAAGAGAAAGGAGGGAAACGAGGAGGACTACCCGAAAGATCCCGGGTCACCCGGGCTCCCTCATACCAGGGAACGGCCAAGGCGGGTGGAGAGGCCGGCCCGAGCGGCCACACGTGCCCGGAGCGGCCGCAAACCCCAGGCCCGGCGGGCGCGGCCACTCCAGCCCCCAGCAAGGCCCAGCGTCCGTCTCCCCCCGAGCCCTGCCCGACCTCGGCTCCCCCCGCCCGGGCCCCACCTGTTTCCGTTACTCGCCCACCCCGGCCCTCGGTGCCGCCCTCTCCCCCGCGCTGTTCCCGGCCCAGCCGCCGGCCCGCGGCCGCCCCTCACCGCGGTGTCCGCCATGGGCCCGATCGCCGCGCTCCGCTCGCCGCTTCCTGCCGCGCGCCCCGCCCGCCTTTACCTCATTCCCGCAGCCCGCGCCGCGCCGCCGCAAGGCTCGATGGGAAACGCCCGCTCCCCCTCAGCCCCGCGCTCGTGCCCCGCCCCCGGCGCGGGCAGAGTACCGCCCGACCCGGCCCCGTCGCACCGATCCCCCAATGGGTCCTCGGAAGTGGCCCCGATACCGGCCCTGTCACCGAGCCCCGGTACCGACCGCCGGCGCGGCCCCTTCCGCACCCCGAGAAGCGTTTTTGTTGTCCCGTTTCCCAGGCGCTTTTCCCATCACCCCCCGCGCCATGGCGGCGACCGCCCGCGTCCCGGCCGAAGATGGCGGCCGCGTGAGGGAAGGAGTGATGTGTGAGGGAAGGGGTGATGTGCGCTGCTGTTTTCAATGTGTCTAAGGGCCGCGGGTGCTCTCGGGCGCGAGGAGCGGCAGCGCTGAGGAGCAGTGCTTAAAAAACAACCAGATCGTTTCTCTGCCATCATTCTCATCGCAGCGGCCCGTCCGTGAGGCTACGGCTCCGCCCCGGGAGGTGCGCGGGGTGGCTGAGGGGGTGGCGGGACCATGGCGGAGGAAGGCGAGCGCTGCGACCCCGACCGCGACACGGCTTCTGTGGCGGAGGCTGGAGATGGGGCTGAGCCGGACAGCCAGGTCGGGGAAGACCCCGCGGAGAGCCCCGACGTATACAGATACATTAAGGGAGACTTGTTCACCTCCGAGATCTATAAAGTAGAGATACAGAACCTGCCTAAATACATTGGGTTTAATGATGTGAAAAAGTTCCTTGCCAAATACGGGCTCAATCCTCACAAGATAAAACTCTTCGGGAAGCAGACGTTCGCCTTCGTGACGTTCAAGAGCGAGGAGGAGCGGGACAAGGCCATGCGGGTGCTGCACGGCGCGCTCTGGAAGAGCCGCCACCTCAGCGTGCGCCTGGCCAAGCCCAAGGCCGACCCCATCGCCAAGAAGAGGAAGCAAGAAGAGGATTCGGAGCAGGGAGAGGCGAAGCGTCCGGCTCCCTGCGGAGAGGAGCCTCTGAGCAAGCGGATCGCGGATGTGGTGACCCCGCTGTGGAACCTGCCGTACGAGGCGCAGCTGGCCCAGAAGAAGCAGGAGTGCGAACAAGTGCTGCAGAAGCTGACAAAGTAATTCCTGTTTATAACGTAATGTGTAAAAGACTTGGCCTTGTGATGGGATTATAGCTAAATTCACACCGATACCTCTAAACTGAAGTGAGTTAGAGGTAGGTCAAAACTCGGATCCCCTATCAAAGTAATTATAAGCTAATCTGTGATGCTACAGCCTAAAAGCTGTTCCATCTGACAAAACTTGCTATTGATGTACTTTGTCACTTTCAAGAGATTGCTAATGAAGGGAAATTGGTTTTAAAGTCTGTTGTTCCATAAGCAAAAGGATGTTTGTGCCGGTAAAAAAATGGCATTGTCACATGATGTAAGGGAGAATCAATTTGTAGAGATGGCAAATTACTACTACGATTTTCTTTTTTAAAATCCCCTCAAAATTTTATGCCTGGTCTTTGGAGATCAAAGTATCACTTCTGTCTTTTGCCTTGGATAAAACTGGCCTTAATTATCATGCATGGGTACATTGATAAATCCAGTACATAACCATAACAACGTTTAAGCCTTACTTTTTCAGGTTACAGTTCTTAACGAAGTTGGAGAGGGTTTGCCTGTTAAAAAATTCTGGAAGAAACACTCTTCCATATGATAATCTGATTCTTTTTTGTGCCCTATACAAAACAAAAAGAAGTCTTGTGCAACTCTTGACCTCAATTTTTCTAAATGTGTGCTTTACCCTTCTTGTTTCTGATTTGGGCAGGGAAATAGGAAATAACAACAGAGCTTTATTACCCTGGTTGTTCCTGCAGAAGCAGAAGTTTAATAAATTATGTTGCCCAGTGGAGGGAGTGAAAGCATCACCCTTACAGGTAATGTAATCTCAGGTAAAGTGTGGAACAGGGTTAATGAGCTGAGGGTTATGTTCATTATTTGGTCTTGAGAGACAGTGGATAAACTGAGTATTCGACTTCATCTTGTAATAAATGATGACTTTTAGATGTTGTTGCCTTTCTTGTAAATACTGTGTGGAAATATTAACAGGAAGCTGAAGAATTTATAAGTGGATATTATAACGTTAAAATGAATATGCTGTCCTTGCAAGTCTATGTTGTTAGCTAATACATTCCTCAACAGAGGCAATATTTGGCTTTTTAAATAACAAGATTTATTAATGCCTTTTCATTATTACTGTTAGTTCACACATATAAAATCCATGAGTATTTTCCATATGAGCAAAATGTCCTGGGTCCATTTTCAAATGCATTTAACCGTTATGGGATTTGTTTCAGGAGAAACTTGGCATGTACAAATAAATGCTGTGTAAAATCTTACATAACTTTATTTTAAATCTAGACTGAATATCGCAACAAATGTGAGTTCTTGATTGGGATTGGTGTAAATCAAGAAGACAAAACTGTGGGTTGTCGTCTTGGCAAATATAAGGGTGGTACATGTGCTGTAGTGGAGCCATTTGATACTATTCACATTCCTGCTATTGCCAAAAAAGTAGTAAAAGCTTTCCAAGACTACATAAGGTGAGCATAAGTAAAATGAGTTATCCATAAAGGTTTTGATATCTTAATCTAAAATATTTATAAATCTAGTGTTTGTTCTGAGCTTTAAGATCTAAGATCTAACAGTCTCAAATTTCAGTGATTCTTTGTTTCCACCTTGTGCCTGGACCATGGGTAGTTTTGCCCTTGCTCCTGCTCAGCTGCTGAGAGGTGGGGGACAGGTACCAGCTGAACACAGCTTCATTGCAGGCAATGGGATGTGTAAGTCTGCAGTAAAAAGTGTTTTACTCAGGAGCTTCTTCCACTAACTGCAAAGAAGCACTTAGAAAAACACTTCTGAAAGGAGGAATTAATTAACCAAAGTCTATTGTTTTCTTGGATGAGGAGAAGAATCATCCTACAGAAAGGAATAAACCAAAAGTTGCATATTTAAGTAAAAGCACTTTTTTAGAAAAAGGGATGCATTCTTTAGAAAGCAGCTAAATCCACAAATAAATGGAAACCTCAGAAGAATCATGAAGATGGAAGATTTGAACTTGGTATAAAGCAGAGAAGCTAATAAAAGCATTATAAAACATGTCATTCTCTGAATGCAGTGAGAAGCTGCCTCTTGCCTCTGTAATTCTGCATGGGTTAAAATGGGTAAGAGTGTTGTGTGAAGGAGGGACAGGTTATTTTGCTTTATCCATCAGTCTTAGTTAGAAGTCATTCTTTCTTTGACAAATCAATGTACCTTCTTTTTGTACTCAGCATTTTTTCCATCGCTTCGCATAGTGACCTTCTTTTGATTCAATAAACTGTTTAATGTTACACAAAAAAATAATTCTCTGTATAAGTAACCAAACTTCTGCAAATTCCAGGTCAACTCCTTACTCTGTGTACAGCCCCGAAACCTACGAGGGGCACTGGAAACAGCTCACGGTCCGCACCAGCCGCCATGGCCACATCATGGCCATTGCTTATTTCAATCCTCAGGTATTTCACTTGATATGTAATGGGCAGCCCAGACTCAGCTTTAGAACTACTTAAATTTGGTTTTATGAATTGTGCATGCAAAACAGAAGAATTACTTGGAGTGGTTTACCTTGCTTCACTGCTCTTATTCTGTTTAGACTAATCTGATATATGGAAATGAACAAGTAATATTCTTATGTAAAGCATACACTAAATCATATCTTGAAATCACTAAAATGATTATTCTCCCTTCTTTCATGTGAAAACTTTAGAAATTGAGTAAAGAAGAGCTAGCTGACCTGAAAATCTCTCTGGCAAAATACTTCACAGAAGGGATGGGAAAGAGCAGTGGTGTTACTTCCCTGTACTTTGTGGAGGAAGGACAGAGGTGAGGGAGTTGACTTTGCTTTGGGGGATTTTGGTGGTGGCTGGATTTTTGTTGTTTGCAAATTTCATAGCATTGTTTTGTCTACTTCATAGAAGTAGGAGCAGTTGTTAATAACTTGTTGAAGTTACTCACCTTTGCCACAACAGACTCCTGCAATTTCCCATTCCCTGGATAAGGGCAGCAAGTTTCAGTGGGTGAACCCACTGGCCATTGCTGGCTGTCAAGCTATAGAAGTGTTTACTGCAGTAGATGAATGTTTGATATTATCTTCTGCCTTTCTTCCCTATTTATGTGAATTTTTCAATCTCCCCATCCTCCACAGAGCACAAGGCTCACACCGTCTTCATCTAGAGAAGGTGGAGGCCCTTGCACACTCTGAGACATTAATGGCCAAGGAGATTCTCCAAGAGCAGATGATAAATGTTACTGCTTAGGACGTAGCACTACAGTTTTTAGGATGATTACAGCTTTGGTAAAGATTGTAGCAAATATGTGTCTTCTTTTTTTTTTTTTGGTTTTGTTCCTCCCCTACCCCCAGGAAATCTCCCAATCTGGAAGACTTGCCTTTGGAGCATGTGGCTGGTGATAAGTACATATATGAAGAACTCCTTGGCCTAAAATTTCGAATTTCTCCTCATGCATTTTTTCAAGTAAGGATGATGTGAAGCTGCATATAACTGGATCTGCATGAATGCTCTTGAGCTTGACTAATGCTGTGGAACAAGACGTTACATACCTAGAAATGTAACCTTTTATATATTTGGTGTGACTAAATAGCAGTAAATGTTATGTTTGGCTGTAAAAGCAGGGAATGACTGTAAGCTTGATAGGAGGACATTGAAGGCAACTTTTTCTATTTACTAGTTCATTATAATTTTCCTCCTGTTTCATGGCAGCCTTTTGTAACACTGAATAT
The DNA here is from genome assembly GCA_013397155.1 of Irena cyanogastra. Lineage (NCBI taxonomy): Eukaryota > Metazoa > Chordata > Aves > Passeriformes > Irenidae > Irena > Irena cyanogastra. The sequence continues at coordinate 1,785,171 of VWZV01011712.1, forward strand.
GCAATAATACAGTTCAGGAGTCTTATATTACTAATCTTGGTTTGCTTTTCCAAAATTTATTTCTGCCCTTCCAACACTTTAAAATGTGTTTTTAAAGTATAATGATTTGTTTATTAGAAACAAGAAAACATGCTTTACTAAGACTCATTAAAACATATTTACTGTTTATGAAGAAGTAGATCTATTGGAAACTTGATTTCCCAGGTGAACACACAAGCTGCAGAAGTGTTGTACACTGCCATTGGGGAGTGGGCACAACTGAGCCAAGAGAGCACCGTGCTGGACATCTGTTGTGGAACAGGAACCATTGGGATTTCTTTAGCAAAGGTTGGCAATTTCTCTTGCTGGATAGAAGCTACTTTTTACGTGTTTTTAACTGTGGCTACAAGGGAAAAATACTTAATGTATGTGAAATGCAACAGATTATATCTTAATTTTTAAAATTAATTTGTAATTAAGCTGCCTGCAGCTGCTTTACCACATCATTATGAAAGCTCATCCTTGTCAATGCAGCCTAGGTAGGAGTCAAAGTCCCTGTTAATTGCTGATCCTATGAAAAATGGTTAAATTCACACATACAGACCACAGAAGGATCTTTTTCCTTTGAATTTACAGAGAGTGAAGAAGGTAATTGGAATTGAGCTCTGTCAAGAAGCTGTGCAGGATGCTAAAGCAAATGCCCAGATTAATGGTGAGTTAAGCTAAAATGCTGAAGCCTTTGTTTGGTAAGGAGGAGTTGCAGCCAGTTGTTCTTTAGCTTATCTATGCAGCCTAGCATTACATGTTGTTGATAGTGATCTTGTCCCATTTAAACACTTGAAAACAAACACCTTGTTAGCCTATGAGATCAGTTTTCTAGTTGAACAGTTTTATTTAAATTGAAAAATAAATCGTTTATTTCAGTGTAAAAAGGAGATGAAACCACAGCTACCCTCCTAAAGAAAACATTAACATAGCTGGTGTTTGTGGGCTTTTGTTTTAGTCCAGATAATGGAAGATGCTCAAATTACTGTTGTTTAAATGATCTGAAATTAACAGTGATTGTTTAAATTACACTGATTCCAGGGCAGACTAAACAATTTGCAGTTTGAGGCATTAAAACTTAATATCCAAAATAAAGAGCTAAAAAGCTTCTTTGACTAGACAAGTACACCAACAACATCTTTCCTTCTTCTTACAGAACTGAATAATATTGAATTTTATTGTGGGAAGGCAGAAGATATTGTTCCTTCCCTAATGAACATCTTAGCTCCTCAGAACCTGATCACGATTGTAGATCCACCACGAGCAGGGCTGCGTAAGTTCACCAGTTAGGGCTTAAGTCTGTTCTCTTAATGGGTGTTGGGTGGGAAGCCAAAGAAAACACCATTGGGATAAATTAAATGGAGGCTTCAGGTATAGCTTGGAGCAACATTGCAGCAGTTTTGTTCATGCCGAGTATAACCTGGCATTTTTCTGTGAAGCTGTTGCTGCACACAGAACCAGTAAACAGCCGTTGTGGTTTTGATCATCTAGATTCCAAGGTAATTCTTGCCCTTAGAAGAGCTGAATGTCTGAAGAAGCTCATCTATGTCTCCTGCAATCCCAGAGCTGCAATGAGTAACTTTGTGGAGTGAGTGTTTCTTGCATTAAGTTGACTTACTAAATGTGGTAAGAAGAAAACTATGTTTTTTGAGGAGGGGGGACCATTGTGGATTTTTATTTGCAAGCCATGTTGAGGCTTACCTTCCACCAGAAACAGCTGGGAGCTGCAGCAGCTGGCTTGGAATGGTACTGCCCTATACACAAGTCATAATGGAGTTATTGGGGTAGTGAATAAGCGTATCATGGAATTGAGGCTTGGGAAAGAAAAACCTCTCTGAGAAGAGCGGCAATGATGAGCCGTGTACTAAAATATTAATAAACTTCTTCCTGCTCTTCTTTCCCTTCCCCATCAAGCCTGTGCCGGGCCCCTTCCAACAGGGTGAAAGGAGCCTCTTTCCGGCCCGTGAGAGCCATGGCTGTGGATCTGTTCCCTCAGACCAGGCACTGTGAGTTACTGATCTTCTTTGAGAGGGTGGAGTACGCCAACGGCAGCTCTGCGGCAGCAGCACCTGCTGCCAGCGAGATCACAGCAGCAGCGTGTGACACTGAGGGCATGGATGGCACCAGCCCAGTGGCCGGGGAGGGGAGCCAGGCAGCTGCTGGCCATGGGGACTGCAGCCCAAGAGAGGGGTCACCTTAACTCCTGAGAGACTGCAGAAACTACTATTGGTTTTTAACTGTGTCAGTAACATCACTTCTGTAACATCCAGGAAATAAATCTCTGTACAACAGAGTAATTGCAAGGCTTCCAACTTATTTCATCATCCTAATTGGAATTAGATTTCATTGTCATCAGTTCTCAGAAGGGTTTGTGTTGGAAGAGACCTCAATGATCATCTCACAACCACCCCTCTGCCATGAGCAGGGACACCTTCCACTCAACCAGGTTGCTCAGAGCTCCATCCAACCTGATCTTGAGCACTTCCAGGACAGGATGTTACAATTAGCCCAAATCCTGCTTTTACTCCTCCTGCCCAGATCCATACATATATTATATACAGACACACCCAATTCCCAGAGCAGGTGATCTTGCTACAGGGACCTGGACCTACCTCTCACACTTCATCATGCTCTGCTCCCCTGTCAAAACTGTGCTGTGTTCTTTCAGTATGCAAGTCAAGATTAACCCTTCCAAAAATCAATCATTTACTTGCTAAATCTTTATTAGGAAGTAAGAAACTCAGTCTAATAAAAAATGCTACACTTTCCACAGTTGAAGTCAGTTGTACTCTCAGACTGTAGCATCACTACAAGACAATAAAGGCTGGAAGTTTCTTACACCACACTACTAAAGCTGAGATGACTTTGCTCAAAGCCAGGCCCTCACCACTGAAAACTGACAGCCAGAACTGAGCTGTACACCAGCACCTTACACTGCACTGCCAGTGCAGCTACTGGGGGATGAAGACAAACCTGGCTCCAAAGCTGCACAAGATGCTCTCCAGTCAGGACTCACTGCAGCCAGAGGTTCAGCAGCTACCATTAACAGACTGTGATCCACACTACACAACAGGCACCAACACTGCTGGAAGGAGTAACCATCTTAAATCTCAACTTACTTCTAATATACATTTAATATGGCCTAACAACAACAAAATAATTGCACTACAGCCCATGGCTGTGCTGATACCACACCTTTCCAGGGTTTGGTACCTGCACCCAACAGGTACCAAAACCAGCACTTGGGGTTGTAACAGTTACATTCTTGCCATGGTTTAAGTAAAAAAACAAATGCCAATTCAAAAAAAGGTAACTTAATTTCATTCCAAGAGTTTGACCATGTAAACATTCAATTCCTCACTGAAAAAGTGATTCAGTATTTCCATAACCAACAAAGCTGCACTGATCTAATTTCTCTTTAAAAATACCTAGAGGACTCAAAGAATCAAAGTTCCTTTCTCTAGATATGCTTACACTATCATAATACTGATCACACTGGCACATTTTATAATATCAAACTTTATTGCTCGAAACTAATTATCTGAAAAATACACATGTAGTACTCAAAGACCGAACACGGAGGATTACATGATTGTGCAGAAAAAAAGCAAGCAGAGGCTCAGTGAAAATGAGGCTTTATAGTTGTACCAATTTAGCACTGGCACCAAGCAACTGCACCCAACACAACTCAAAACAGCAACCACTGTTACCTGCTGGGGCAATAAGGATGAACTTTGTTTTGTTTTTCCACGTTCTCAGATATACATTGAAATACTGTCACCGATAATTTTATTTGGTTAATAACAGCATGGCTTCTTGCACTTCACATTTCTTCCCACAGAAAGTTAGGAGGCTATCACTTCCTGAATTTCACTCCAGAACCAAAGTACAGTTTAGTGAATTAATAAGATAATCATGATGCTTTTAAATACTTGGACGTTACAAATATATTTGTATAAAGCCTAACAGCATCACAGGAAAATGGAAGTTTACATACAACAGTTAAGTTTATGCATAATAGTCTTTCCAAAGTTCTGAGTACCAACTAATTCAGTTTTGTCTAATAAATATGTTTAAAAAAGCTGATGACTGGTGTTTCAGTAGGTAGCATCTGACTAGTCACCGGAAGTCACAGTAAGTTTTCCGTCAGTACCATGAAGATTTGAATGCACACAAATTTAATCCTTAAAGTCAATATACCACACTTTTGTCGAGAAGTACATAATATGCAAAGCAAAATCTGACTAATCCCCAAAGGATGGAACAGTTCTTAAAAATACACTCCATCCCTATAAAAATACCCATCTTCCCCTGGATATAGAAGGGATAAATAACAAGTATCAGTGACAAAAGCAGCAGTTTTATGCATTCATACAATCAGATCTAAACCTTTACAGCCGATTACCTAGAAAACACACAAGAGTTACAAGACAAGTTTAGGATACATCTTGAATCACACTGTAAGTGTTCATGCAGAAGCTGAAGTTAATGCAATGATCTATCCTCTATCACAGCAGCTCGTGCTTATGTGCAAATGCAAGACTGTTACACTCCAAACAATAGTAAACATTAAAACACAAGAATACTTCACAATGACATTAACAGCAGTTATGTTGTTTGTTCCAGCAGTTATTGCGCTATTTTCTGGACATCTCTCCAGTTAAAGGCTGCAGCAAGGTCTAATACCATCTTTTTACGTTTGTTTTTGTTTAGAATGCATAATATATGTTCTAGGCTTTGGTTCACAATGAAATCTCTGGATGTTTTAATTAAGGGCAATGGTCACCTTGTGATTCTGATAGTGGCAGACTGAGGTAATACAGCAATCCTCTTAAAATTAATGAAAACAAATTGGTAAGTGAGGCATCTGTGGATATTCTGCAGGTGACCTGCAAATGCATTGACATTCTGATTTCAGAAAAATAAAAAGGTCTACAAGGGTGATTTGTCTTTTACAGTGCCATCCAAGTACAGATTTTTCTGCTGAAAACACAAGCTGAAATAAAACCTATCTAAGAGTAATACATTTAGGCATAGAAGATAAAAGCCCTGTCTTTATGAAAACAGAAAAGTCCCAATAAAAACAATGAAAAGAGACAAACAGCAATCACTGCTTGTCAGTACTGCACCAATATTATATACCCTTCAAAAGATGGAGATTTATTAAAGCTATACAAAAAAAAGCAGAGGCAGTGTTTTTTTGTGTGTTTTTTTTTTTTTTTTTCAGACAGGCCACTTCTTTAAATAATAGTTTATATATTGTCTTCCAACTACCCGTATCCTGTTGTAACAGGATTACAACTCATGGAACTAAAAAGCTAAATATAATAATAAAGAATGCATGGATTCATATTTGCAGAGACCTCCAAGCGTATCACTTAAACACAGAAACAGGTAAGACTCCATGACTCCTCCCGTTTAGCCTCATACATTATATGCAACACATTAGAGAACATCAGTTTGAAATATATATTAAAATCCACACATTTCCAAAGTAACGTGTGATGCTAAAAGGAGGTCTTACAATACTGATGCCAACATTTTTTAAAATCCAGTAGGCACTAAATTCAATATACTGCAGCACTCTCTACATAACATGGTAAATTAAAAAAAACCACACCAAAATCAGATTAAAAACAAAACAAACCCCCCCCTGAGCCCCCAGATCCCTGTCAATGTAAGTACCAGGAGCTGCAGCAGGTACAGAGAACTGACCTTTCATTCCCAACAGGAGCAGGAGGAGTGTAAAAATGGAGCAGTGCAGCTCCTGGATAAGTCACTGCAGCCCTGCCACCAGCTTGGCTTTCACTCTCTTCTTTAAGACCAAACCAAGAAATGCTTGCAAGAGAAGAGTTCCTGCAGTCATCCAGTGAACCCCGTGTGAAGAACGAAACCCACGAAGCAGTGCTTTCACACAGCCACACTATTTCTTTTGTGCTTGGCTTAATAAAGCCTCAGATGACACAGTGAGTACTGCCTGTTTGCCAGGATTGTATTTTAGAGTAGTTGCATATTTGTGATTTTCTTATTTATGAGTACAACCGGTTATGGTCTCATTCTACTTATTACTTTATGTCATAGTCCAAATCTACATTCTAATTTTCATTGCAGAAGTTACACACTTTCTTTAAAAACTAAAAATGTAATTAAAAAAGTAAAAACAAAAACTTCTTAAAAAAATCTAAATTGCTGCAGTTGGACTTAAGGGTTGTGTTGACTTTTTCTCTAAAGTCTTTGCTTTTATGGTGCAAATTAATTAAGACTTAACTGATGAAGTCAGATGAAATCTGACACCAAACAAATGAGAAATTGTTTTATTGCTGGGAAAAGGGAGTGGAAAGTCATTGGCAAAATATTTTCAGACTATCAACCATCATCAGCTGCATTTTGGCTCCAAGCTTTGAAAACAGCCTTCTAAATTACAGTTTTTATTTTAATCATATTAAGTGGGGCCATATTTTCCCTGTTTAACTGATCTGTAAACTAACATAGGCTCCTTTCACTTAAAATAAACCCCAGTAATTTTGAATCTCCAACCTGTTACTCTTAACACTACCAGGTATTCTTGTTCTTTTCAAGTAATAACAAAATCTGCATCCTCTAATCTCAAATAACTAAGCCTGGCAGGAGACAAGAAACAAGACAAAAAGAAACAGCATTACTGGCCTAATCCTATGGCATTAGAAACATTGCTCATCACTTTCCTGTATTTGTCACCAAAGTGTCTTATCAGTGCATATTATTATGTGCTGAAATGCAACAAAACTTTTCACAAAAATAGTTTTAGGCATGTTCATACAAGAAGATGTACATATATTTCTTTTATATATACATATATATGAATGTGTATATATATAATATCAGCTTCAACCTGTACATAGATATTCTGAATTTCATACTTATAATACATCCATTTCAAACAACATGGATGGCTTTCCAGGAGAAAGTGCTTGATGGGTTTTATCCTGTGTGAACATGCCTGTCCTCTGTGCATTTGCCCCAGTAGAGATCTTTATGATCAATTCTTTAAACGTACATATCTCAGAGGTATTAAACAAGGAAAAAAGAAACCAAAGAAAAAGAAACTAGGAAAAAGTAATATTGCCCTGATGATGCAAAACGAACAATGCATAACTGAAGCAGCTTGGATTTTAAAAGTTATCTTGCATTCTGCAGCAAACAATTTTTAAATAATTGTTGAAAATCTAGTTCCTCCATTTGTGTTATTGCTCCCCACTTGCACGTTTTCTCATTAAACATCAACAGTACAGAGAGGTTCACTACCAGGTTGAGCCGATTCCACTATCGTCATCTTGGGTTTCTTTCGGGTTTCCTCCTAGAAATACAAAACAACCCCCACCACACAGTCATAAAGAGAACAGAATCATAAAATAGTTAAAACTCTGAACCATTTTAGCCGAACTTGTATCAGTTGTAGCAAGAGGCTAACTAGGGCCAATGTTAAAAATAAACGTACAGAAGTAGGTATAATCAATGAGCCAGTTTAAAACACAGCATGACAATCTCCCCAGCAGTAGACTCCCAATCAAATTTTGAAGAGCTCTCTTTACTTAAAATACTGTGAAAATTAGCAAAAAGCCCCTGATCATTGGTACACATGACCCACGACATTCATGCAGTTTGCAAATACATGAGAATATATACTCACTCTTTCCTGTGCCAGTTTTTTCATTTCTTCCTGTAACTTGTTCAGAATGTGCAGATTTGGCTTGTTCTTTTTGGCATACTGCTGAAGTTCTATCACACTTCTATCAGAGGTTTCCTATTCAATAGAATCATAAGCAACAACTCATCAGCTTTTTTATGGAAAAATATTAATATACATGGAGCAAAGTTTCGTCTGTTTTATTTCTGTAGTTTAGTCTGTAGTTAGTTTACTCCCTTAGGTAGGAACATCTACTTCTGTGAGTTAGTTAAATAGGTTTTTTAATTTTGACATGGGAGATGCAAGATTAACACAAATATTATTGTTAATAAAATCCAGGCACCTAAAAGTTTTGTTGTAACTTAATTTACAAATCCAGAAAAATCCAAAAGCAGAACTCCAGCCAAAAGCAGAACTCCACCCTCCAAAGGGTAGGTTATACTCTAACAAAAGCCTGCTCACCTGTTTAACCAGCTTGCTATTCTCTCTGCCATACATTCGCAAGAGAGAGCCCCAATTTTTCACATGTGGATGCAGTAGCTGAAGGATTTTCTGAGAAGCCAATTGCTTCCCCACCCTTTTATTTTTGCCTGTAAAAATAACCATAGAAGTATGTCAATACCAGCACATTATGTGATGATAGCCACAAATATTCACCTGAGTCGATACCAGGGAAGAGCATGACAAGCACACAACAGACTTGGTGGCTGAACAGGCACCCTCAGAATGGACAGCAAAGGAGAACAGAAGAGAGGAAGAGGAGATTCAGACGTCACACCAATTATTGTACTTACACCAGCCTCGCACTGTGTGCTTGCCACAAGTCATGACATATTCACTCTTCTGATTTTTCCCAGGAATCACTTCAAACTTTATGGATGTGTCACCCATTCCGTGGTTTCTTAAGCACAAACACAATCAAGGTCACATACTAAGTAAAACTACAAACAAGTGAAGTGGTTGCAGTTATCATCCTGGACAGTCATTGCAATGAAATTAGATATATTAAATGTCAATACATTAATTAACAAAGATTTTTTTACATCAGTAACTTGAGTCAAATGAAAAAGCAACCCCGTATGTGAGAAAACAAAATATATTTGTCCAACGACTACATTCTGATCTCCAAAGAGGCACAAACAGCAAATACAAATTAAAGAGGACTTGGCATTAACTAGGTCAGCCCTCACCAGGCCTCTCACAGGCCCAGGGAGCTCAGCAGCTCAGGCAGGGTCACTGACAAACACCAGCAAGAAGCAAACAGCAGGTCCTAAGCCAACACCCCACACCTCACACAGCTCCTCATGCTGCAGCAGCCTTACCTTTTAAGGCACTCATGGAGAATCTGATATGGAGACAAGAGTCCAGCTTTACTGGTGAGTTCATATACCCGTGAGTCCTCAATACTGATATGGTTAAAATACTGCAAAGGAATTGAAAAGAGTTATTGTGCTTTGTGCAAGTAAAACCCTAATATTGTCCTTAACCCTAATTTCTGCTTTGCCACATTAAACCAATTCTGTTGCTCTGTGCTTAGTACTTTAAAAAGCGTTTTTAAATCCATAATGGGTTAAAAGCAACATCATTTAAACTGTCACACATAATCAAACATTTGCAGACAGAAATTTTAACTTCAATCTTACATTATTCAATATGTACATAAAAATTACAATCTTGCAAATTCTTTATCATCATTTCTCCCTCAGGACAAGGTTATTTTAGCTAATTATGAATCTCTATTTACCAAAATGCTGTGGGGTTTACTAAAAGAGAACAGAACAGCTATTGGCACATTTGATATTTTATTTTAAAATAATGGAAATAATTGTCTGCATTTCCTTAATTACCATTTCAGTAGTGCAGGGCATACAATACAGTTCTAAGTTAAAGCAAGAGGACAAACAACTCCAGTATATGACTTCATTTTAGAAAACATTCCTTTCAGGCTGATCACTGATTTTTCCTTTACTCCTTACTGATGGTATCACTGATTATTGAGCTATTTAATTCTCCTAGTACCTGAGAAAATAGCCCAACTCTCCTCTTAAAGAAATTTTTCCTCTGATCTTCTCCAACGTCACTGCCTAAACGATGGGATTTCACTGTGTGATAATAAAAACATCTCAGAAGCCTGAGCTCTTTTACTTCTTACTTGGGTATCCTAAGATGATCACACAAAAGCAAACAGCACCTAGCTCTGAACATTTCCTGGCGTCAACCAGAGGATTCTGGAAGGCAGGGCAGTACAGGCAGGTGCCTTGGAATCTCTCAGGTGTTCAGTAAGTGACCTGTTGGTCAATAAAGCATCAGTTCTCTGCATCAGAGCAAATTTTCTCATCTATTCCGACAGAAATGAAAGGATTTTCTTTGCCCTAAGTCTCGCTCTAAATGGAGGATTTTACACTTCCATTAGACTGGGAAAACAGTCTTACTAATTTTCAGTAACATTTCTGATATTAAATGTGCAATGTTTTAAAAACAAACTGAAATGACACCAGCCAGGAAGCATGAACTCAGTACCTCAAGTTCTTGACTGTCTTTGGGCTTCTCCTCAGAGGTCTGTTTAACAAAGTCAGGAATAAGGATTTCCAGTGTAGCTCGAGCTGCAGAAAGTGATTAAACATCTTGACTAGGTTTATTTTAAACAAAAAAAAATCTCATCTAGAAATTGTCAGACATTTTCTTCAGGTAAGAAATTTATTCACTTACACTTTTCAAGGGAAAAAAAGTTCTACTAGTTCAGTTTGATAATTAAAGTCTGATAACTAATTAAAATAAGAAGAAACTACTTCTAAAATGTGCCTACAAAAGGAAGAATATTCTAGTCTCATTTTAGAAGTGACATAGAGCCTTTAAGACCTAAAATTGAAGAGTTGTTATCACCCCCTTGTTCTTACAGCCAAACCCCTGTACTGAATCACTATGGCCCTCAGAACCCTGGAATGGTACAAAAAGCAAACCAACAATTCAGCAGCTGGTACTGAGAAACAAAAAAACATTACCAGCTTTATTCTTGGCAAGTTTTTTGCTGCTGGCAGTTCCTGCCCCATAAGTTACTCCATCAATAATCACTGAGGCTCCAAAAGGTTCACTTGGGTTCTCTGGAAATGGAGGAGGAAAGTAAAGAAAGCTTTTTGGAACTCCTGACATAAATGAAGTATCACCACTATCAAGATTTGTTTTCTTCATTTCAGATTCAAGAGGGATAAAAATGGTTTATTCTTCATGAAGACTGAAAAACTGTTTAACTAAAAGAGTTTTCCATTAACAGACTTACCACCATATACTTCATTCTTCCAAATAAAGATCTTAAGAGATTTTAAGAGACCACTGGTAATCTGCCAGAACTCAAACATTAATTCTAAATTTTTTTGCATCAGTGTATGAATACAAGAGCTACGCATTCTGATATAGAAATTTCCGCTGTATTATGTATTGCATATACAGGAATAGCATAATTCTGAATAATTATAAGGTACCCACAAAAAAACCCCCAAACAATCAGGAAAAACAAGAATTAATGGAACATATATTATACTACTTAGGGAAAAAAACCTCCAATGTTAACCTGATTCCAGTTATATTTTTCATATATGCAACATTTTTGGATTCTTGATTAAGCATCAAGACCAGGGTAGAGTTGTTTAAGGAAACAGACTTACCACATTCAAAGAAATTGTAAACAGGGCGAACCTTTAGGACACGTTGCATATATTCATGCAAGATGCAAACTTCAGACTTCCCATTGGGATTAATGACAAACTCTGCAAAAAAGACAGGAAGAAGGGAAGAAGCTCATTAATTCCAGTCTTTGAAAGATAATTTCTGTTACAAACAAATCAATACTGAGCAACACTCAGCAGTAACAAGAGCTGAAGGTAGTCATTACTTACCAGGACTGTAACCTTAAATAAAAATATTTTTGTTTAGAAAATAGTCTTTTGAATAGGAAGTTTATTTTGACAGTACTTTTCCTTTCCTATGTAATATATGATGCGCCAAAGAACACAGTACTGGATTGGGAATTAAGGGGACTTCTGATTACATGATTTTTTTTATTTTCAGTCAAGCTTAGAGCTGCAATTAGTCTTCAACCCAGCCTATCTGAACTCCAGCTAGATCAGCTCACCTTTCTTTATGGGTGCATCCTGCACAGACAGGGTGATGAGTTTCTGGTTAGCTGGCAGGATGGGCCGCTCGGACTCCGCCTGCTTCCGCTTCATTTCCCGGTTGAACTGGCGGCGCTCGGCCCAGGTCCGGAACTTTTTCACAGTCACTTGTTCGAAGTCGAAACGCTTTTCAAGATAGCGTCTAAAATCTTCCAGATCTGAGAAACACAACCAAGTTACTGTCTCAGCTTCACCACTGAACAAGCATTAAATTTACTATTTCCACTGTTTTGAATGTGCTGTGATTATTTTCTTAGACTAGGAGCAAAAGGTTAAGATGCCGTTTTGGACTAACAGAAGTAATTCAAAGTTCTCCTATTAGATTAGATTAAATGCAAAATGTTTGTGCAAACCAGAAAACAAAATAAAAAACACCATTTTATTCTGTCACTTGATGATTTTGATAATGTCTAACTAGCATTAATACCCAACACAATTTGCAGCAAAACACCAGTAATTGCTCTGCTTCAACATTTAATCACCTTCCCTTTACCTGAAGCAAGGTACACAGTGAGTACAGTAGCTGTGCCTTCAGCCTCAGTTCCCTGAAGCCAAACCCAAGTGTTGCTGCCTACCTATCATGCAGTGCACCATGAAACACTGTACAGCGATGTTCCATGAGCTCCACGGGTATCTGCAGCCTCTGTGCAGAATTTAATACATCAAATTCACATACAGAGTACTAAAAGATTGCCCCCTTTTAGTACAGCTACTTTTCCTTTATAGGATAGTCTGCAAATATAATCAGCAAAAATAAAGAGCAGCATCCACAGATGTAAACAAACAAAAGCAAGCTGCTGGTATTGTTTCCTTCCACAAGGAATTCCAAATGCAAGCCACACTTACACTCAACCACTCAGTATCTTTTTCAGTAACACAGAACAGATCCTATTTAAAGGGAGAGATAGACAGGTGAACTTGATGTAGAAAACTAAGTGCTTATTGGCTTTAATTTTGCTGCTAATATTGATAATTTGGGGTTTTTTTTACATCTTTTGGCATGGTTTTTGGACTGGACATGACACATGTAATGACAAGGATAAGTTTTATGTCTGAGCACTACAAAGACAGCCCATGACCCATACCAACACTCTGAGCAGCAGAAATTTACATGGATGGGATTTTCAGGCATGCAGATGTGATAAGATGTGAAAAGTACAAAAAAAACTTTCTCTCCAAGTTCTTCTCCATTGAGTGGTTATTTTGGCATGATGCCTTTAGACAACTTTTTGTGTAGAGGCTATCAGATTTGCATAAATAAAATAACGAAGCATCACACCCCTCTGTATGAGTGTAACTGTACTTGCATGACTTAGTCCGCCAGACTCGTGCAAATACAGAAATGTAGTTTAACCGCATCATTTATCTTAAGATATCATCCTGAAAACAGATATAACTAGCCAATAAAGAGAGTGCATAGAAAAGCCTACTTGAAGAAGTCACACAAACACATCTGGCAACAGCAAATGTACACACTGACATAACTGATTCTTATTTTGAGATAAAGTCTACAAGAATAAACTACCAAAATGTTCACTTTTTTGTGTAAAATCTTTCCATGTGGACTCTCAGGGCTCCAGGAAAGACAATTCAGTAGCCAAGTCTCGAATAAAACTTTCCAAATGCCACTACCCCAACTCAAGTTCAGAAAAGATTCTACTTCCCATACATACCTACAGATTCATCTTTACACACTTCGACTTTGGCCTTAACTTGTCCCAAAGCTCCTTGTGCTGCATCTCCCCCAGAGGGGTCTTTGTCATCTAAAGGCCCAGAATCAGCAGCAGTGGAATCTGGTTCTTCTGTTTGGCAGTCCAGTTCTGAGGATTTATCTAGATGCTTTACAGGTGATACTTCCCCATTTGGGGTTATGTCATTGTTTTGTTCCCTTTCCTCATTTTCCTTCATTTTTTTGTAATGAAAGCAGGGAATGCTACTAAGGGGAGGATCATGTTTCTGCAAATATAAATAATACAGAAGGTTTCAGTATCTCAAAGTCACCAAAAGTAAAACTCCAACTCAAAAGATGCAAGCAAGATGGAAGCTATTTGTATTCAGTCTACGCTCAAGCCCCTCTTTGGTCAGTAAAGACATTCTAGTCAAGAGCTGAGCATGGCCACTCCTGGGGCACCTTCACAGTGTGTGACACTGACACAATCCTGCTGGTTTAGCTCCAGATTACAATCTGCTCAGCTACATGCAAATACTGCATGCTTTCATAAAATCCATTGAGCTTTCATGAGGCATAAGCCCATGGCATCAAATCCAATTTCGGCAGATTCCTTGGGTTCAAGAATGTCATATCCTTACTTCTGCGAATGTGGACCATAAGCCACAGCTCAGACTAATTTATAGCTACAAATAAATAATGATCCCTAGATATATTTCATGGTGCAATAAACCCCCAATTTTGCAGCCATACTAGAAAAGTGAAGGCACCAAACAAGATCATCTCATTCACTTTAACTGCCCAAACAGAAAAACAAAGCACCTAAGAAAACGTCAGATTTTCAGACGCAAAAAAAATTATTTTTCAAGGATCTTAATTCAAACACTGGAAACAAGCCTGCCAAAGCAGAAAAATATCCAACTGCTTGCAGTAACATACCTAACTTTTTAATCTTAGTAAGTATTTTAAAAATTGACAGCTCTCACCCTTATGCTTCCTGTTCCCAAAAAATAAGGTCTAGACCAGGTAACAACTCTAGACTCTCTGTGCAGATATACAGGAATGCCCGAATTATGGAATGTCATGATCCATCCATCTGGCAAAGGTTCTGTAGGAGGGCGGCCACGACCTTTAAAGCAAATAATGGCTTTAAACTTGGATAGACCGCTTAGAAGAATAGAAATAAAATCCAGGTTTTTATTTATTGCTTTTTCTGTCCCAAAGAATAAAATGGCACTGAAACAAGATTATTAAAACAACATCTCTCTACAAAATGTTGTTAATGAAGTATATGCCTCTAACCCAAACTAAATCCTGCAAAATTACGGATTCAGTGACACTCTCAACTAAAGGCAATAGTAGCAGTAATTTTTATATAGACTGAATTCTCTATTCTTTAGTCTTTTTAACACAAGCACCACTGGAAAGTATTTACTGGAAAAGTCATACTTGCTTCAGAAACAACTTCATTTACCATTAAAAATTTTTCACTTGACACTCAGGAATAAATTTGCATTGAAATACCACCAGATTCACAGACCCAAACAGCTTATCACTAAGCCAAGGTCTCATATCTCTCTAAATCACAAATCAGAGACTATTCATCTTTCCTGGAAGATTCCTGGCAATCCTGTGTTACTATACAATTTTGAAGCAGAAAGTTATTTGGATTTTTATTTCAGAATACAGTGAAGCTGTATAATACTCCACTAGTACATGCTTAAATTTTAATTCTAATTCAGACTATTTTCCATTACATTCTTCTGGATGGGTTTGTGTTCTCAGCTCTTCTTTATTCATAGTTTCCAACACAATGAAATTGGATAAATGTAAGCCACTAACTTTTCTAGTTATTATATTTAACTTAGATTGCATTCTTTGAGACCTCACATGAGGCAATTTCAACAGCAGAAGTTATGTAACTGAAGCAGGAAAAAGGCCAGAATGCCCAGAGACAAAAGCCCCAGATCACCCTTGTTCACCTCATTATTTTACACAAATCCACACACTAAAATACATTCTTATTACATACAATAAATCAAAAGTAAAAATCAACTTCACTGTTTAAGAACATGCAAAATCATATTCCACAATAAGAAGCCTCCCAACAATAAAATTCTCCAACAGATTAGTGATTTCACACAAACTGCTGTCCCCCACTTTGCTTGTTGACATACTTTTGTTCTACGAACCACACACAGGACCTACAGTTATTAAATGCACATGAACTTACTCTTCAGTACAGTTTTAATTTTGGTCATCATTGGCTGCACGCTTGTCTCTCCATCAGACTGGTGATCACTTTCACCACCATATTTCTCATTATCTAGTCTCCTTGTTTTGGGTGCTCGAAGACCCTCTTCCAGCAGAGCATCCACATCATTATCAAAGTCATCCTGAAAGAGACTTCATCAGACACTATCCTTCTGGGCCTACCAACCTCCCTTTTCCCTTGCAAAGAGAAAGCAGACATTTTTAATATGCACTTCCATACAGAGAGAAACTAGAAATTTCCAATGATTCCAGTAAAAAGACTGAAAAATAAGAAAATAAGTTTGTGATTATAAAATGAACTGCAATTGCATGAGAAGACTTAAATGCTGTTTTTACAGAAAACTACTCAAGCTGCAACACAACTCAGAAGTTTGACTAAAATAATTTACAGAGGTTCTCAGCCATAGGTCTGTCTCTAAAAATTCTGCGGTTTTGACTCACGTACTGCACGCTTCTAGAAGAGATTATTTCTTTGCATATTTTTTTATAGCCACTTGGAAACCCTCTCACCCAGCAAAGACCTGTGGATTTACTTACCTCATAGGAGAAATTCAAAGTTTCTTCATCCACTTTATCTCTTTGAACGATTGCTTTAGACGTGAACCCTCCTCCTTCTTCATCTATTTCCATCAAATTGTCGGTAAAGTCTTCTAGCTCATCCAGAACTGCAAATTCCACTCTCTTTTCCTGATCAATATCATTTTCCTCATCCTTCTTGTCATCACTTTCACCCCCTATCCCTGCAGCTTTACCATTACTACTACCAAAAGGACAAACATGCAAATCCCCATTGACATTATTGATACCAAACTCTGCGTCTGCCTTATAATCCTGCTCAACCCCAGTGTACAGAACTTTCCTATCTTTGCTTTTGCAGCTTTCTGTAAAGCTAACACTAATCTTCACATCCTTCAGTAACTTAAGATCTGGGGTGAACTTTCGAACTGACGGTGCGTGACGAGCAGTTCTCGGGCTTTGGTCACTACTGTTGGGGTCTATGATAAGACGACTTTTGTAGCAGGCAGATCCCTTTGTGAGCAGCTGTGTTCTGCAGAGACTGTGCGTGTCCCCAGCAGGGGTATCTGACTGTCCATCACCACCAGAGCCAACGTCCATTACCTCTGCGTCACTGGACGTTTGCAGGGGAGGTGGTGGAGGCTGTTCGTTGGGCGGCAGAGGTGGGCGACAAGTGTGACTCTCCACATTCATTTCTCTTGCAGGTTCTTTAGGGAGGGGTGGTACATTTTCATAGTTCTCCATTTTTTAAACTACTGTTTTAAAAAAAAAACCAATGCCTTAATAAATGTCTATCCCTATATTCCTAACATGCATAAGTCCATCAGGATTGGTTTATCATGTCCTATTCAATATGCAACACTGATGATTCAGTTAAGCTGACTACATTGTTCTTTTCATTAATGTAGACAGCTTTCAGAATCACTGTCTCAATTATTGGAAATCACAATGCATTCAGCTTAAATAGCTGAAGACTAAGAGCGCATCTTCACTGGACAAGCTGGTCTCCTTTTCTTCTTTCAACCTACGAGAGGAAACAAAAAAAAAAAACAACACAACAAAACTTTGTCACAGGAAAAAATGGAAATAGTATTGCAGCAGAAAGAAAACATGTCACTCCTTCTAGCACAAATTTCAAGTAGAAGAGTGACACTTTTACAGCGAGAAAAGCAGGGTACCCAAATACCATCTTGAATGAGACTGAAACTAGAGTGGTTTTATTGCTCAAGCTGCACACCAGCACAAGAATTAACTAACACAGTGGCCTTTATGATTAGTTGGCTATCTCTGCTTGGTTAGCAGGCAGGGCATTAAGCATGACAGACTAAAAACTGCATTTTGGGGAAGTTCTCCCACAATCTTAAACAAGCTGGTATTCAAGCCATACTTACCCACACAGCAAAAAGAATAATTAGCTTACAGTTTAAGACAATCTGCAAAACCAACAAGATTTTAAAGTCTGTGGTCACGGCTTTTCAAAATTTCAGTTATCAGCTACTTTTGAAATATCACAATTTACTAAAATATCACAGAACATTACTCTCTAGATAACCAGATATTAGGCATTAGATCTTGTATTTTGCACTATTATGAAACTATTTATTCATTAGGTCCAAGGAATTCAGCATCAGATACATAGCACTAAAGTTCAAATTAATTTGATTTTAAATTTTAATTAATTAATACCTTTGAATTAATTTAAAGGTATTTAGAAGCCAATTCTTAGGGAATTTAACCTGGAAAAAGTACTCGATTCCTCTAGAAAATTTTACAGGGGATGGAAAGTGTTTAAGGTTTATTTTTCACATTAGGTGGTTCTTTCTACCATGTCTATGATGGCTTCTTCAAATATACTTTTGTCATCTGTGCAGGACCATAAGCACCTGGGGAAAAGAAGGATCATTTCTTACCTGCTTATTTTGTTTTCTCCAAGTCCCTCCGTGCCAGCCCAAACCAGGCTTAAATCTTCCTACAAGCCAGAAATGAAGCACTGTCACGCTGCCCCAGGCAGCCAGCTGGCTGAATCTGGTCTGTTCAAAGTATTCCTAGCTAGCAGAGAAAGCCTTCCCAAGTATTTTAGAAAGACAAGCTCCAAGATCTGCCATGTTGCTGTGTAACACTGAAGGCAACAGGTCAGGTCTGGGTTGTCATGAGGGACTTAGAGAAACCAAGGGTAATTCTCTCATGTATCTCTGTGGCAGCCCAGGCAGAAGAAACCAACAGCAATATCCAAACACCAACTGGGGCAAGGCACAAAGCTGGCCATCAGAAGTTATAATGGAATCAATTAAAATTCAGCAACATACAGAAGTTACCTACCTGGAAGCTGGAAGAAAGCATAATATAGAAGAAACTCTTAATATGGCAACAAAGCAAGTTTTGCTGGGCAGAAGAAGAATCCATATTTTGTAGTGGTTTTTTGATGTGTGTGGGGTTTTTTAAACCTACCTAAAATTCTGACACACCCAACATGCTGAGTTTGACATGCATTATAAAATTACTAAGGAAAAACACTGATAACTCTAAAATAATCCCATCTTCTCTGATACCAACACATTAATTCTCAGATTGAAAAATGGCTCATTCACCAGTAAGACAAGCAATTCTATATAGCTAAATCCATTCCATCCTACAGGATGACCATACAATGACCTCAGCAATGAGCAATTCCTTCATCTCTCAACAGGTTCCGAAACTTATAATGTAGAGAACGCCCTTAGAGGCATATTTGTCTAGAAATTTCCTCATCTTCAGATTAAAAAAGCAAAACAAAAAGTGTATGACAAATTATTAAATTCTTCATAGTAAATCATTAGTATCTTAATTCCAAACAAAAGAATCAAAAGTCACAGCAGGAGTTCAGTAACTCCTGAAAACTAAATGTCTATGTCATCTAAGTTTTCCATCTTAAAGAGTCTTCTAAAGACTCTTGAAAAGAGCAAGCAGAAGCAATTCACATAGAAATGGAATACTGAAATCAGCACTGTAGAATTTGAAGAGCAAAACCTTCCCTTGTGTTCAAGGAGCTCCCTGGTCCAACGAGAAAGACTTATTTTTGACAAGGCTAAGACATGATTGTGAATGCCACTTCCAGACCCTGATACACGTCCTGCTCCTATGCTAAAATATTTTAACAACACCAATGTCAAAACTTTACCCGCCCAGCTTGGGTAGTTCACTGATATAACATCTCTGCTCTTTGCAGGAAAGATGTCTTGTTATTCTATTCAAGCACTGGCAACAATTATATTCCTGTTGTCTTCCCTTTCTTGCTGGCTTTGAAATGATGAATAGCTGAACGATGAACAGCAAATCACAGCCAGGGATTGTCTGCTCCTCAGCACACACACTGGGTCAGGAAAAGTACTAGACCAAGATGGGTTCAAATGAGCTTTTTCCACTTCTAGCCATGAACCTGCGATGTTCATAGGGTAAGATAACAGTCTGGTAGTGATGCCAAAAAGATTTTTGCTTTTTATACATTTTTCATATGTTTGCAGCTCCGTAGACAACTATTATATAGCTATACAGCTCCTTAATTAACTCTAGTACTTTTCCTAAACTTTCTCTTAGCTTTGAGAACAATAAGCTGACCTTCTAAACACATTCCTGGGATATTGTTTAGTCTTATTCTAAGTAGGGGACCTACAACAAGACATAATAAGAAGTGGGCAGAGAACCCTTGGACCAAATCCAAGGGGCTGACCCAGGGGTGGGTTACTGGAGCAACTGAATCTCCTGGATGTACTTGTTAAATATCCGAATTAATTAACCTTATAACAGTAGAAATCTGGTACCAGGTGTGCCCATCGTGACCAGACACCCAGAAGCTTCCAAAGAAAGGTCTGTTTGTTACTATTCTAACACTGTTGCAAAGGTTTTTTTTCCTCTCTTTTGATTACAGGTAACAGTAGCTCTACAGTTAGAGTGGGCTACAGTACCTGCCTATAAGGCACAAAAAGCAAGACAGAAGCAGTAGAATGCAGGTCCAATCCCCATCTACTTCTCTGCCAGCTGACAGTACAATATGCCCTTTATATCACGGGCTGGAAAAAAAAAAAAGAACAAAAACAAACAACCAACACAAAACAAAGCAACAAAACCACTAAGCTACCAGGTATTTGAAAAGACAGACAGAAGAGAGGAAAGGCAAAAGGATGAGTTAGATGAGCCTGTAGGTTACAAACGGCCAAAGGGGCCTTAGACAAGGGAACGTAACAGCCACACACAAAAAGGCTGAGCATAGCAAGTTACATGGTAACATAAGTCAGTTTCCTATTGTCATCCTCCACTGAATTGTCCTGAGATAACAGATTTTATTCTCTAAGGTTCCACTAAGCTCCATTAACAGTTTCCATAAGGATTCCTTCCAAAGAGACAGAACACCAAAACAACACTGAAAATGAGAATGCACAGCTCACGTTCTGCAGATCACCAGCACATGGAATTTCTACATTTTTAACTGCTTACTCTTATTTTCACTGACCATTTTAAACAATTTCATGTCACAAAGTAAACTAAACAATACAGATGGGGGTGGGGGTGGGGGGGAAGGCATATAAGTGTAATGTGGCAAACTGCATAGTCCCAAAGAAAGCAGAGAAATCTCAGCCTGGTTGTGGTACAGATGTCCTTTAAATGCAGGACAGAAAAAAACCAAAACTACTTTGTTTAATAAGTACCACTGCCCATTCCCACAATCAGACAGAAAAGGAATGGGTGAGAAATACACAGAGAAAAGGGTATACTTTTTCAAGACAGAAAAAACCCAGAATCCTAAAATTTGAAACCAGCATCGCCCAAACTCAAAGAAAAATTCCCTTCAGCTACAGCAGGTCAACAGTCTAAAAGTGAATTTAATAAAGAACATATTTTCTTCACAAACATGTGCAGCTGCAGCAAGGAACAGCATACCACAGATGCTCTCTTCAAAAAGTCACTTTTGAAAAGAAACTGTGTCAGAGACTGCTTACTTCACATTCAGTGGACTCCAAAAGGAAGAGCTGCTCAAAGCAAACTCTCTTTATTTGCTAATCAAATACAAAATCCTCCTCCTCATCCTCCAGCCCCAAATGGCAATTCAGGTGCTGATCCATTAAGCCATGTCAAAGTAATTCTCCACTCACAGTCATCTACCTTCTTTTCATTATACCTAGTGTGTCTTTTCAACACATATAAGTCTAGAAATAAGTTAATTCTATTTATTACCACAGCTAAAAAAAAACCAACAAAACAACAACAAACCCAAAACAAAACCTAAAGAGACTAAATTTATTTGCTTTAAACCAGAACAAGAAGTAGCAGAAGAAAATATCCTTTAAGGGAATACTACATGTAAGAACTCATCTCTTCTCATCATCAGCTTTAGCGTAGAAAGATCCTGAACGAAACAACTACTTTGTTTAAGTAAGTCAGGCATCAAGGATGGTTAAGAAAATGCAGCCAGAGCCCAACACAAACATTATCAGTGGCACATAGAGACAAGGCTCAAGAACTCCTCTAGTTCCTAACACTTCATTCCATCTCAGAACAAACAGAGTACATAATTTTGGAAAGCCATCCTCAGAAACTGCAAAACAACAGTTGCTTTTAGAGCTTGAGTAGTTTTCTGGCAGGGTTTAGATGGCTTGATTAATTATGTAAGACAGGAAATTGATTTATAAAAGGCAAAAATCAGAGCTTAGGAAAGAGAAAATATATTCTTCCTTTCCCATCATATGTAAGATTCTTACTCGAAAAGAAAACAGACATAAGGAACCAAAATCCCGTCTCTTTCTCTAAAAAAGCAATAACTCTGATAATCAAAAGGAGCTGCCTAGAGACCCAACTCCTCATCCAGAATTAAAAATAGGAGCCCCCAAGTTTAATTACCCAAACAGAACAACCTCTCAAATCACGAAACAGAAATAAAAGATCTAATTCCAAGACCTCTAACTCGCAACCTAATGGAATAAATAAACCGAATGTGTTCACCCAATTCCAGTTTATGGTCGAGCAACGCCTGGGTATTCAGGTCTCAGCGGGCAAACAAACTTTGCAGATAAACCCGAAGCCTAAGCAAAGGAGGCGCAAAAGAACGAACTGTTTCCAACCAAAAAGAGGTGAAGAAAAGGAGAATCAACCTTTCAGAGGCTGAAGGAGATGATTTGGTATTAATAGAAAGAACACATTAAGAAGAATCCTGAGTGTTAGAGAGACATCGCATTACGTTCAATGTACCAGAATTAAAACGTCCCTGTGCGCCCGCACACACGTCGGTGCCTTTTCTCCCCGCTCTGCCGCGGACCGAGACACGCTCCTGTTCCCTGGACAAGGGCTGCCTCCGGCGGAACCCCCCCGGCCTCCCTTGCCCAGACACGCGGACCCGACGCACGGCCGGAGCCGCGGCTCCCCATCACCCCGGAGCAGGAGGGGCCGAGGGTACAGACATGGCCTGTCCTTCCCTTCGCAATCCCGAACACAACCCCACGGCGAAGCGAGTAGGGAGGTAGCTGGGGGTGGCCGGGAAACGAAAAAAAAGTCCCCCAACACACAAAATGACCAAAGAAAAATCCTGAACAAAACAAAACACAACACCAGCTCTGAGCAAAGGCCGCTCAGGCCGGGCGCAGGGGAAGCGCCGCACGGCAGTACCCGCCGGCCAGGGCGGCGCCTTCCAGCGATGGGATATCGGTGTTCGGGGAGCGGCTCCTCTGGGCTCCGCGCCCGGGGGCCGCTCCGGGCAGGCGGCAGGAGCGCGGCGGGCCCGCTGGCGCTGCGGCCTGTGGGGCGGAGCGGTTGGTGCCCGCGCAGGCCCGCCCTGCCCGTCACCCCGCGGGGCCCGCACCCACCTGGGCCATCCCTGGCGGCCCCGCCGCTCCTGTGCCGGGGCTGCGGGTGAGGGCGAGTCCGACCGCCTCACGATTGCCGTCCCGCACTCCGCGCTGCCGCCATCTTTAAACGCCTGCGCTGGGCCCCTCCGGTGCCCGCGGGCGGGACCCCGTGCGCGCCGAGCCAATGGCGTCCGCAGCGTCCGCGGTCACCGATTTGAAATCCCGGCTGCCATTGGTCCGTTCCCGTGCCTGTTACCGCGTTCCACCAATAGAAACGCGAGAGACGCCCGCCCCCCCC